>JADBJO010000218.1:47500-195000 GCA_016801955.1 Conus betulinus | reverse complement strand
GAGGGGAAAGGATCGAAATCTCGCTTCACTTTTCCACTGCTAGCTCTTGTCCGAGTCCTCTTCGCTCTATCAGGTATCTCACCACTTCTGAGCGAGAGAATTGTTCGGTTCCTGTTCTGCCCTCTACGGTAAGCATGCACGCCAGGTTCTTGCCATGAGCTGATCAGCGAGGTTGGTGTACTATCTGCACGTAGCTATTGCGCGCGAGTGGAACCACTCTGTGTGTGTGTGTGTGTGTGTGTGTGTGTGTTGTGTAACTTAGCATTCTGACACAATCAGCTGTGAAGTGTGGCGCAGAGGCAGCCAATCGGTGAACAGGAGGCAGACACAGAGCTATTCACATCGACAGGAAGTGGTGAATGCCTTCGATGTGTCCCATGGGTCTCCAACCAACAAACAAAAAAAGATACTGATCCTGTGACTCTTACATCTTTGGTGTGTTGTGGTGTTTTGCTGTCATTATTTTGTTGTTGCGCCTGCTGCGGGATATTATTCACTGGGAAATGAATTGGGTCGGCCGGACGAGGAGGAAGGGAAAGGTGGAGCTAAATGATTGACATGAAGCCGTTCTCTCTCTCCTCGTCCTGCTTCTCTCCCTTTAGTCTCCAAGGTGTTTCGCTTCGCAGCTCATTCACTCTGCCTTTTTGAATACTGGTTCATACATGAAATATTGCAATAGTCATTTAGCCTGTGAAAAACCGCGTGCAAAAATAACCGACCAATTATGTCATTGTTACAGCTGTAATTGTTGTGAATTGTTGTGAGTTATGAATCCTTTGTTTGTTTGATAATCAAACGAACACAACCTGTCCTACTCACACACATACATACGAACATGCCTGCTAATATTACAACAGGAAAGAGAAATATGGAGTCTTTAATATTTCTGATGTGTCATGGTTTTTTTTAGGCTTATTTATTGCTCTTTTTGCTGGTTTCCTTTGTATGTTTCCGTTTCTTCTCAAGGCTGTCATGATATTCAGATTGAAAATAAACAAGAAAACAAATCACAGTCTTGGCTCTCCCATTAATTCGGACTACTGAAAAGAAAATTTTATTGGTATGTATGTTAATGCATAGTGTGTGTGTGTGTGTGTGTGTGTGTGTGTGTGTGCGTGCGTGCGTGCGTGCGTGCGTGTGTGTGTGTGTGTGTGTGCGCATGCGTGTATGTGTGTGTGCCCGTGAGTATGTGTGCTGTTGAATGCGGCTCGTAGCTCCTCGCGGCTACTTAGACCTTTATATACAAAGGAGCTGCAAGACAACATTTCGTAACGAAAAAAAAAAAAAAAAAAATACAACAAAAGAAAGCAAAACGAACAAACAAACAAACAAACAAAAAGGGCGGTGTTTACTGTGTTTCCCACCAGACATAGCTTTTGTAAGAAGGAGGTTAGGATGCTATGTTGCACATGAACTCGGCCACAAGGTGCTCCAATCCAGCCGATATTCATCTCTTACATTTCGCATCATGAACCATTGAACGGCGCCCCTGGAACATGTGAGCATGCCTCCATTGGCAGTCAAATAGCATGCGTGAAGTGCACGACCCCGCTTCAAAGTCTTCAGCTGAGAAAAGCTTTGGTTCAGGTAGATTTGCTCGTTGGATTTTAACATATGGGGCGTAATGATGAGAAGAAACAGGCAGTCAAGCAGTCTGCAGAGTGGTTCGAGGGATTCTTATTACGCATTGCTCATAACGGAGTTGGGGTCTGTTGAATTTGAATTTTACATAGAAATAGGATTGTGTTACACAAATGCTTTTATTCAACAGACATGTGATTCATTATCAAGGGAAGCAACCGCAGAATATCCATAAAATTCAAAGCTGAACAGAGAAAGAAGAGGATTAAAAAAAAAAGAGAGAAAAAAAAAAAAAAAAGAAAAACCACACACACACACATAGGAAACCCCTTTTCTCATGACACATGATTTTTATCGATGAAATATATGCGTTAAGCTTGCATGTCGCTGACTTAAGCGTTTGTCGCAATCAAATCACAACATTCATTTTGAACATCTCTTTTAGCCGGAAAAGGTAACGTTATCAATGTGGGTGATTCGTTCATACATATACAGGCATCAGCGTGCTCTGGATACCTCTCTCACACACACACACACACACACGCGCGCGCGCGCGCGCGCGCACACACACACACACAGCACGCACACATGCATGAACACACGCACACACACACCCCCACCAATCCACTCTTTCCCCTCCCCCACTCTCACCTATACAGCCCAATGGCAGGATCTGGGAACAGTAAGGAAGGGAAGTGTAACCAGGGGTCCAGGTTGCTGTGACGTCAGAGAAACATTTTTCTCTTTGAAAAGAAACAAAAGGTGGCCTCTGAAGGAGCATTTTTCTCTCGTCACACACACACACACACACACACACACACACACACACACACACACACACACACACACACACAAAGCGCGCACGTACACATGCACACACACATACACCAACACATACACGCGCGCGCGTAAACACACACAACACACACACACACACACACACACACACACATGCACACACACACACACACACACACACACACACACACACACACACACACACACACACACTTAATGCACGCACATGCATACAAAGGGGAACAAAAGGTCGCCCACATTTGAGAGGTCACAGCTGTAATTTATTTGCTCGTTTCTAATCAGAAAGTTATAAACTGTCTTTGGAAGAAAAAAATTTTAAAAAAAAATCATGAACAAAAACAAAAAAAAACAAGAACAAACGAAAAACAAAACATAAAAAAAAAGAAGAACAGAAACTCGGAAATGGACACAGATATGATCTATAACATCACCGGACAGCCATCAAGGATACCACATCGTCTTTCCTGCTGTACTATTTGCAGGCTGATTCCATGTGTTTCTTCCTTTTCTCTTGTTTCCTGGTTGTGTTCGTTCGCTCTATACATTATCTGGTTATAAAACAAACAAGAGATCTATAAAGCACAACACACATAGAATTCATCATGAAACAGGAGATTTTTTTCAGCTGCATGAACAAACAGGATATTTTGTAAAGCACAACACACTTTGAGTTGCATCAATGACGGATTAAATCATTTGTTTCCACACGCACTTATTCATAGGCAAGATCAACGGTGTGGTATGTTATTGACTGATTCATTTGTTTGTTTCAACAAGCCAATGTTCACGAGCTTCAAAACTACTCTGGCGACTGAAGAGAAAGAGAGAGGGTTTCATTTTTTTATGTAGCTCCACCTTCTCTTTTCTCTTCGTCTCTATCCGGTCCATTTTTCTATCGACATTTTTGCAGAAACAAACACTGTTGTGATATAGTCACCGTGGACGGCTGAGCCGTAAACAACGTTACCCGCACCAGAAACAACAAAACAGCGATAGAAATGGCCCCACGTGCAATCAACATCAGCCATTCCTACTTCACTTGTTAAACAACAATAGGAAGAAGAAACTGTGGGGCAAGCAGCTGGGAATACAAGCACAGCTTTTTTTTCGCTATAAGAATGTTTGTCCACGGTTAAAGAAATGGAATGAAAGGTGGGAATATGGTCATGCATAACTGAAATCGGCAATAGGGTCGGACATAATAGAAAGCAGGCAGGAGAAACGAAGATCTTAAATTATCACTATGAAATTCTTTCCTTTGGGCTTATAGAGACTGTCATAGTTCATCTTGAAAAGAAAACTAGACTGTTGTAGTTCGTTGTGAAAAACAGAACCACTTTTACAGCCTGTGCACCCACTGTAATCCTCTGATTCGAACTCATTGGTGGGACAGGATGAGTGTTTCGGATTTGCTCCCTTGGCATCAAACAGAATATACCACAGCCATATATATTCCATGGTATTCTCGCCGTATAGGGTTCAAGAACAGAATCCAACGGCACCCCAGAACAGCCAATGAAGCGTAGAGAACAGTAAACGACCAGAAAGCACGCAAGGAAATAAGCTGGTAAAGTACTAAAATCATTGTGTGAAGAATAATAGATATGGGGGAAATGTCTGAGTTATGCATGAGGATCAATTTAAGCACACACGAGAGGTCAAAAGGTGTCAATCAATAATCAGAGGGGTCAGTTCTACTGTTTGATGACCCAAGCACTGTCTGTGATACATGTGAGCACTACTGCATATACACATGTATTCAATAATGATCAGGGGCAGTAGGACTGATAGAATATGTTATCGCATGTAACACTACTGCATATGAGGGGCAGTGGGACTGATAGAATATGTTATCGCATGTAACACTACTGCATATACACATGTGTTCAATAATGATCAGTGGCAGTGGGACTGATAGTCGAGTATGTTATCGTAATTGCTTGTTATTACATTATCTTCAGAAATAAAATCTAGCGGAAGCATAGACATTACAGTCGGCGCAAACACCAACTCACCGATTAAAAGGGGGGGGGGGGGGGGGGGGGGGGGGGGGGGGCTTACGGTTGATTTGGGGTATTTTTGTTTGTCCTTTTTTAGGACAGCTGTTAAAACCAAATTTGGCACACATCAAGTATATGGCAACATCTGTTTCTGCACAAAGTTTTGAGTCAATAGATTAATCAGAACTAATTTTATTACATATTTTAGGAATAATTAATATAAGAAACGGTACCGTATTTGGCCCCTTGTACAAGTCAAATCTGTGTGTGAAGGTAATCTTACTTCATTTCAATGACCTGATCTGTCATCATTGTGTGCATTTAACACATAAAAAGTAATGATCAATAAATTATAAAGGCATTTCATGCTTGCTACAATAT
This sequence comes from Conus betulinus, assembly GCA_016801955.1. Taxonomy (NCBI): domain Eukaryota; kingdom Metazoa; phylum Mollusca; class Gastropoda; order Neogastropoda; family Conidae; genus Conus; species Conus betulinus. Next base: position 190,219 of record JADBJO010000218.1, on the reverse strand, counting down.
TATGAATTTTTAGGTTCACGTGTAGGTCGACAGAATGTTAATGCAAGGAAAAGCAAAGAGGATATGCTCTTTTTGATACTTTTAATGCACTCAGCAGGCAATTTTACGTATGTGTGCAAAGTTTGGTGGCAGTAGCCAAAAACATACAGAAGGGGCAAATTCGTTAACCACACAATACAATAAAAAAGCACTTCAGAGAAAATCCTTTGAAAAAGATGATTATTATTTTCCCCAGGTATTCTGTATGGTCTGCCATGCTTCACACTTCACTGTTTGATCTATTAACACTGGCAACACATATCTGTAGACACATATCAGCTTTAAAATGTCAGGAAATGTGTACAAACAGCTTCAAAATTCCCCAGAACCATCCACGTCTCCCTCACGTTCCTGGCGAGCTTGCCCTTCCTGCCGACGGATGTCGTCCACTCATTTCCTCTTGGCCTTTTCCTTCATTGAAGCCTTTCTTGTTGCACTTTAGATTCTTCTCGTGTCCTCCTCTTCAGCATACTCTGTAGCAAAGGTGGCGGTCAGCAATTCCAGCTCTACCAGGATGTTCAACATGGCAGAGGATCCCTTGTTGAACCTTTGGGCAGCATGGGCCAGAGCAGTCTACACAGTAGGTTGATTGGCCCACCTTTCCTTTGGACACACAGTCCACATCAACGAGTGGAAACTTTCATTTGAGTTCTGTGTCTTGCCTACCAAACATCTGCCTCTGTCTGTGACTCTCCACCCCAAGATATTAGTGACATTGCTTCCCTTTTTCACAAACCTCCCAGCCATTGGACTCCCAAACCTGGTGCCTTTCCCTCTCTGGACTACTATATTGACGTCTGCACCAACCAGATCTGCCAGTTAAAAACCTAAGCCCCTTCGTCATTCCAACCCCAGCCCTGCAGAACAGACAGCCCCACAGGAACTGAAGGACTGGACAGACATTGTGATCAAGCCTGCGGATAAAGGTGGAGCAGTTGTGGTGTGTGTGGCGGAGAGACTTGTACATCCAGGAAGCCAGGTCAGAGCTGTCCAACACCGCCTTTTACAGCCCAGTCCCCAGATGTACAACCAAGCCGGACAACGCCTTGGTTAGAAAAACAATCAAGGCCTCTATCAACGAAGGTCATCTTCCATCTGAGGCTCAATTTGCTGTGGTCCAAGAACCCAGAGAGCCCCTGTTTTACCTCCTGCCGCAAATCCACAAGGCTAACACACCAGGACGCCCTATTGTGTCTGCCTGCTCCTGCCCCACAGCACTCATCTCTGACTTTCTGGACAGTGTGTTTCAGCCACTTGTGTCAGCACTGCCCACTTATGTGAAGGACACCACGCACACCCTCAGTCACCTGGAGGACTTCTCCTTTCCAAACGGCTGTACAGAGAGGCATGTCTTCACCATGGACATTGTCTCTCTGTATACTAACACCCCCCACAATGACGGCCTACAGGCAGTACGCCATTTCCTCCAAAGGAGTGCCGTGAACCTCCCCATCCCCACCATCCTGCGCCTCACTGAACTGGTCCTCACCCTGAACTGGTCCTTGTTTTGCATGTCTGTTTGTGGGCTACGTGGAAGAACGAGCCTTGAGCCAGTATACAGGTGAGAAACCCAATTTTTACAGGCGGTTCATTGACGACTGTCTCGGACTGGCCTCCTGTTCCATAGATTCCCTCAATCATTTCGTGGACTTTATGTCCAGCTTCCATCCGGCTCTGAAATACACCCACTGCATTTCAGATTCTTCGGTCTCTTTTCTCGACATTTAGATCACTATCATTTCTGACTCCAACAGCCTTTCTACCAGCATTTACCACAAGGACACCGACTCTCACTCATACCTTTTGTATACCTCCAGCCACCCTCGGAAATGCAAGGATAGCATTCCCTTCTCTCCCAGTTTCTTCGACTTCGCAGGCTGTGCAGCAGTGACGCTGACTTCCAGCACCAGGCTGACCGGATGAAGTCCTCCTTCCTGACACGCCAGTACCCTCAGCAATTGGTCCAGACTGCCTTGGAGCGTGCCACTGCCATTCCTCGCAGTCAGACGTTGACTTCTGCTGATCGTTCAGACGATCAAGCAGACCGTACAGTGGCTGTGCTCACCTTTCACCCTCACAACCTCCCTGTCCGCAACATCCTTCTCAACAACTTCCACCTCCTCCAACTTGACCCCAAACTGAAAGAAACCTTCCCAAAACCACCTTTGATAGCCTTCAAGAGAGACACAAATTTGAGGGACCATCTAGTGCGTGCCTCTGTCTGCAAGGCGAGAGAACAATCCCTGGGCACACACCAATGCACTCGCAGAGAGTGCAAGACATGTCCATTCATCGACAACTGCACCACAGTTGCTGGTCCTTCTGGCCAGTTCAGGGTCCTAGCAAGCTTCAACTGTCAATCTGTAGAGACCCGGTGTACGTCATCACTTGCACCTTGTGTTCAAAGCAATACACTGGGGAGACGTACCGCAGCCTGAATGAGTGTTTCTCTGAGCACCTTCGCTCAATACGGCTGGGTATGAAAGATCCCGCAGGCTCTCACTTCAACAGCCCCTACCACAACTTCACCCATGCGAGAGTGGCTGCTGTCTGGCAGAACCGGTCCAGTGGACTCTATCGCCTCTTTATGGAATCATCCATCATTTCACGACTGGGGACCCTCGCGCCTGCCGGCCTGAACACCAGAGAGTGACAGCAGCTGAGCTTCAGGCACCCCATTCCCCTTCTCTACTAATTACTAATCCCCTCCCCCTCCCCCCGTTTTTTTTTTTTTTTTTTTTTTTTTTTTTTTAACAGGCCTTCTTGCTTTCCACTTCAATTTGTTCATGATTCCTAGTCACTGCTTAACCCCAGTTAACTTCGTTTTGTCTCTGAGCCCTGTTCATTCCTTCTTCTTTTTATTGCCAGTCTTCATAAAAGATCTGTCTCTGTCACCCACTAACTCTAAGCCTGATGACAGCTCTATGAGCAGATAGCTTGTTTGGATTCCTTCCTGTTCCCCTGATCACCATACTCAAACCCTGGCGAGTGCACTCTTCCACCATTTTCTTCTCCTTATCTGCCTAAGAGTTGTGGGTCCCGAAGTCTCTCATAGATTGGCCTTAGCGCATCACCAATCTCTGGAGGTAAAGTTTTCTTGTGTGCAGGAGGGTCCATGTTGTCTGCTACAGCCCTCTCAAAATTCGGCCAATCTGAATTCGACATAAGGCGGTGATGTCATTTTCGGCCAATGAGCTTACGCGTCTTTGAGAACCCGGCGAACTTTGGCTACTGAGGGTTGCTCTCGTTTTCAGCTTCGTGTCTTTCCGTGAGAGATGTTTACGAATGCCTTGTGTATCAAGGTGAAGGCCGTTCCTTGCTCTACATTTTGAGTGGTCGTCTGCTAAGATTTACGATGTGGAAGTATGAGAAAACGCGGTCTAAAGTTTGCGTCTTTTTTCACAACTTTTAAATTTTTTTCATCATTTTCACGCACCCCCATGGTACAGAACAACAAAATAAACATATGTGGATGGAACTTGAGCAGCCACGTGTCAGACCAGTGCTAAAGTAGGTCAAGGTCATCCTGACGATCTTTTGGTCCTGTCTCTGTGTCACTTCTGTTGAACACTTTGGTGTCATCCGCAAACATTTTTCATCGTGCTCTTTACTCTAACTGGGAGATTGTTGATGAAAATAACGAACAAGATCGGCCCAAGTACACTCCCCTGGGGGATGCCACTGCTCACGCTGGCTTCCTGTGACCGCGTGCCATTCACAATAACACGCTGCTTCCTGTTGGCCAGAAAGTCCTTGATCCAACCCAGCACTTTCCCCGTGAAAACCATGGGCCGCAACTTCTGACAGAAGTCTACGATGGGGCACTGTGTCGAATGTCTTCTGAAAGTCGGTATATAACACGTCCACGCTGCCGCCATCGTCTATAATGTTGGTCCAGATATCCATCACTTCCAGCAGTTGGCTAATACTGGATCGTCCAGGTACAAAGCCATGTTGTTCTTCAGCGATCAAGGAGTTCTTCAGCAGGTGTTCCATGACGTGATCTCGCACGATCTTCTCCATGACCTTGCAGGTTATACACGTTAAACTAACAGGTCTGTAGTTGCTGGGCACCATTCTGCTCTCTTTCTTGAATATGGTTGTAACGTAGGCTTTCCTCCAATCTCCTGGGATAGTTCCAATATCCAGTGTCTGTCTGAAGAGATGGGCCAGAGGCTTCGCCAACTGATCAGCTGCTTTGGCGAGTATCAATGGTGGCAATTCATCGGGCCCTGCTGCCTTGTCTGTATGTAGGATGGTCAGGTGCTTATGTACAACCTCCTCAGTGACTTCAACATCTTCCAAAGCTTCTGTCTTGCTGTATTTTGTTGGGGGGTAAGCCATGCATGAATTTCACGAATTCATTTATATTTAACATATGTGTTTGTCACGTGAACGAAAAATGTGTCTTTTTGTTTATGCTGATGATTTCGCTCAGTTGGCGGGATGTGTCTGGGAGGGGAGGGGGAGGGAATGTGGGGTTGGTGGGGGGACGGGCGCGCGCCTTTCCCTTCCCGGGTTTTCTGCGCTCCCCTTCGCCTTCCCCCGTTCCGCGTGTGGCTGTCTGAGGCCCGTGCTTGCTGTCCTCTAGCGCGCGCGCGCTGGGGAACGGTGTGTGTGGGGGCCGGATGGCGGCATTCGGGGGGGGGGGGGGGGGGGGGGGGGGGGGGGGGGGGGGGGGGGTGGGGGGGGGGTGGGGGCGTGTTTGTTTTTATGTGAACCTTGAATTTTTTTTCACGTCTGGTGCATCCTGCCATACGGGCGTGATCACATTTAACTTATCCCGTGTTTTTTGCACACCGCGACAACAACTCATTTTGAGATGAGTGTACGTGACCCCACTACCTGATGATGTTCTTGATTTTCGGGAGTTTGATATGGTCATGTCTGAAATCATCTCAGAATTTTATGGGCTAGTTCCTGTGTGTTTACGTGGCTCTCACTTATCTGTCTGTCTGTCTCTCTCTCTCAAATAGCAAGCAAGTCACACGCACACACACACACGCGCGCGCGCGCGCGCGCGCGCGCGCATGCACATGCCCACGCACGCATACACACACACACACGCACACACGCACGCACGCACGCACGCACGCACACACACACACACACACGCGCGCACGCATACACACACACGGAGCGCACGCGCATGCGCACGCACGCACACACACACATACACACACACACGCACACACACACACACACACACACACACACACACGGGCAAACACGCGCTCACATGCCATTTCATCTGTCTGTTTGATACTATTTGAATTTGAACTTTGAACTATTGTTTAAACTTATTTACTCCTAAAACGCTGATCTGTGCGGGGCACTTGGCTGGATTTACGGATGTCTTTTTTGGTATTCCTTTTGCTTTGACAAGTTTGTTTCGTTTACACGTATTTGTGATATTTTACATGTTTTTTGTACGTTCTGGTTTCAAATTTATACTCTATGTCTCTTTACTTATTTCGTTATGAGGTCAAGCTGGTTCTGTAGTTATTATGGAACATTTGGTTCTGTTGATATTATGTAATATTATGTTATTCTCATTTAAGCATCTGGTTGGTGGATTTTTCATAGTTTTACAAATTGTGCGCATTGAACAACATGGATAGTACAGTCTCAGTTGTCTCAGTCAGTTGTCAGGGACTGAATGATAAACAGAAAAGAAGAGATGTATTCCATTACTTAAAATGCAAAAAAAAATATTCAATTTATTTTCTGCAGGATACACACTTCGAAGAAAAAAAATGGAACGCTATATACAATCTGAATTAGGGTACCTAGGATATTTCTCTAGTCATGCTTCTAATGCAAGAGGTGTGGCAATACTTTTCAATAACAACTTTGAAACTAAAATAAAAAATGTTCACAAGGGCGATGATGGGAATAGCCTCATGGTCTAGCAGAAAAATTAAACAACACGACTTTTTGTTTGTAAAAATATCTGGACCAAACAGAGATGACCCAGAATTTTATATTACCTTAAATCAACAAATTAGTAATTTAGGTATAAGTAATGTCGTAACTGGAGGAGATTTTAACTTAGTTTTGGACCTTGCTAGAGAGTACTGTAATTATAAAAGGGTTAATAATCCCAAAGCGAGAGAAGCAGCAGTAGACAACATGATAAACAATTTAGAAGTAAATGATATTTGGAGGGACTTTAAATTAGGATTGTCACAGATATACCTGGAGAAGGAATAATCCTTTCCAGCAAGCATGGTTGGATTTCTTCCTCATATCAGTTCACGTTGTTTCTTTGTCGATGATATAGACATTGAATGTGGGTATAGAACAGACCACTCCATGATTGTGTTAAGATTACGGTTTGGTAAAAAAAAATTAAGAGTATTACTTCTTGGAAATTTAACTCGTCATTATTTAAGGACGACTATCTGGACGAAATTAACAAAGAAATTGAGAATGTCAAACAAGAATATGCTGTAAGCCGATACGTAAGAGAAGCAGTACACACGATTTGTCTGATCGAATTACAGTTTACAATTTCTGATGATTTTTATTTCTAGACTTTTTACTGATGAAGCTTAGGTCCAAAACTATTTCATATGCAACTATGAAGAAGAAAAACAACGAATGAAGAGAAACATAAAATACAGCAAGACATACAACGGCTCGAAAGAAAAGAGACAAAAGACGAAGAAGAGATCAAAGCTTTAGAAATAAAGAAGGAAAGGCTAAAGGTTATTCGAGAGAAAAGAATAGAAGGGGTACTTTTAAGATCGAGGGCTAGGTGGATAGCTGAAGGGGGAAAAGTGACAAACTATTTCTGTAACTTAGAAAAAAAAAAATTTATAAGTAAGAGTATGGGTAGATTAATTGATAACCATGGCAATATTCTAAATGACCAAACAGAGATTCTTCACGAGGTTCAAGGATTTTATGAATCACTGTACAAAAAAATGTGAAGTTGACGACTGTGATTTGGATGAACTCTTTGTAAATATTTCACATTTAGACCGTGACGAAGCAAATAATTTAGATGGTGAAATCACACTGGAGGAGACATGTATAGCATTAAAGAACATGAAAAACAACAAAAGTCCTGGCACTGATGGTTTCACAACAGAATTTTTTTAAAGTGTTTTTGGAGCAGAATAGGAGTTTTTGTTGTCAGAGCTTTAAATGCCGGATTTAGATGGGGTGGGGGTGGGGATGGGGGAGCTTTCTTGTGTTCAAAGACAGGGACTAATTGTGTGTATACCAAAGGGAGATAAACCAAGACACTTTGTGAAGAACTGGAGACCAATCTTGTTGTTAAAATTTAATGTTGTATATAAAATAGGGTCATCGTGTATAACCAACCGTTTAAAAAATGTGTTAGCTGTCTGAGGATCAAACAGGTTTTTGTTAAGAATAGATACATAGGGGATAACATGGCTCATTTACGACACAATTGCTTATTTAGAAGAACACAACTTACCAGGGCTTTTATTAAACTTTGACTTTGAGAAAGCATTCAATTCAGTGAGCTGGGATTTTATGTTTAAAGTATTGAAAGCGTTTTGATTTTCAACAGGTCTTCTGCAAATGGATTGAAACATTCTATAATAATATCAACTCATGTGTCCTTGTTAATGGTCAAGTTTCTAGTTTGGTTTGAGATAGATCGCGGATGCAGGCAAGGTGATCCACTATCGCCATATTTATTCCTATTATGTGTTGAAAATTCTAGCATTAATGATTCGGGAAAATGTAAACATATGTGGAATAGTTATAGATACAGTCGAACATAAGCTTTCTCAGGATGCAGATGACACGGAATTTCTTTTAGCAGGCGACAAATAATCATTTGAAACATGTATAAACGTACTCGAAATGTTTGGTCGAAATATCGGGGTTATATATGAATCCTGGAGAAACTAGCGCTGTTTGGTGGTGGGGAGATGTAAAAATTCTGCTGTTCGTTACATGGACCGTTTAGGTATGGAGTGGAACCCACAAAAATTCAAAATTCTTGGAATCTGGTTTACCAACGATTTGCAAAATTGTGCAGATATTAATTATTCTGAAAAATTAGCGGACGTGAACCATTTGTTCAGATTTGGGTGAGAAGACAACTTACTCCTTTGGGCAGAGTGGCAGTTTTAAAATCGCTTATTTTTTTTTTTAATCAAAACTCATCCATTTGTGGATATTACTACCTAACCCACCTGACACTTTTTTTTTCAGACTTTACAAAATTACTGTTACAAATTTGTGTGGAATAAAAAGCCAGACAAACAAAATAAATAGAAAAAAAACTGCTCACAAAAGTATCCAAAACGATGGTCTTGAACTACCAGACTTAAAAACGTTTGCTTCTTCCCTAAAACTGGCGTGGCGTGGCTGCAAAAAAGTTCAGACTACACACCACAATGGAAAACTATTACAACATCTAACTTTCCTTTTTAAGCGATATTGAGAAATATGGACCAGAAATACTTTCTTCCTTCTGTAAATCAAATGTGTTTTGGACAGAAGTATTTATGGCATACAAACATTTTTTCTACAAAGTTAACTGTGAGACTTCTTATGAACTCCTTGCAGAACCAGTCTTTCATATGAACAGAATACAAGTTGGGAAAAAAGACTATTTTGGGAAAAGCGTGGATCAACAAGGGCATACATTGCATTGCTCATTTTTTGCTTGACAATGGCCAGTTTATTTCTTACGAACAATTTTAAAAAAAAGTATGATGTAACATTAATTTTGTCACTTTTTCTGGTATTAAAGCAGCTATAACTGAATATATACAAAAAACAAAAATCAAAGTTGAAAACACAAATGAATGTTTAAATATGCATGTATGTTACAAAAAATTAACGTCAGTTTGTAAGGGTGAAGATTATATTATGACATTTTTATAGATAATCATGCATACCCGAAAATTGTTCGAACTGGGATATAAAACTGAACGTAGAAAACGACTGGAAAACTGTTTTTTTTTTATCTGAGTAAAATTTCTGATATAAAAATGAAATGGTTACAGTTACGAATAATACACAGATGTCTTGGTACTAATGTTGTGCTGAAAAAAATGTGTGTATTGAACAGCGATGTTTGTACTTTCTGTACCTCTGTTGAGGACAGTATCAAACATATGTTTTGGTATTGTGCGGCCATACAACGTTTTTGGGAAACGCTGGTGGTTTTGATGAATGAAAAATGTATGTGTGCATTTAATTTGCAAATAACTGAACCATTAGCCATAGTTGGATTTGATAAAGATATACATATAGCGAAAAAGCGCGGAAGAGCACAGAAAACAAAGGGTGAAGTAACGCAGTTTTAATGCACGACACAAAACAAGACAAGAAATTTTGTACAGACATTAACATGCGCAATACTCCCCTTGTGAAGCCAAAGTGGTGGCTTTGGCTTCACAAGGGGAGTATTGCGCATGTTAATGTCTGTACTCTTTTCTTTTTTTTTTTTTTTTTTTTAACTCTTTTTTTTGTTTTGTCGCTGAGGAAGGCTTATTGCCGAAAATGTCTTGTCTTGTCTTGTTTGTGTCGTGCATTAAAACTGCGTTACTTCACACTTTGTTTTCTGTGCTCTTCCGCTTTTTTCGTTGTGTTCCGGTAACGCTGCAGTTTGTTTCATTTGCCGATATACATATAGACCATATGTCTTATTTTATTGTATTATTTGCAAAACACTATTTATATCAGTGTAGAAGAATAGAACAGAAATCACCCAGACTGCAAGTTTTTCTTAACAAGCTGAAATACAGATATAAAATTGAATTCATTGCTCGACAAAATTTTGTATATAACGATTTCCTTTCCAAATGGCACCCATATACGCCGATGTTAGCAGGCTCAGAATGAATTACGAATGATTATGACATTGTACATTATACGAGTACAAGTATGATTATAGTACCCTAAAACTGCTGCACCGCCTAAAACAGCCCCTTTGGATATAATACTGAACCTTATATATGTATATATATATGTGTATGTATGTATGTATATATGTATGTGTATGTTTGTATATGTGTATGTGTATGTATGTATGTACATATGCATATGTGTATGGATATATATATATATATAAAGAAAACAAACACAAAAATATGTAAAATTTCATAATGCACTAGGCTTGCCTCATGTGCTCTCTCTGTCTCTCTGAGATTAAGATTAAGAACGGGGGACCTGACCCAAGAGGAAACCGTCCTGTTCTCTGGGCAGTGTCTCCACTCTGTTGGGGCACATGACGGGGTAGGTGCATGGGATTTGGCCTCTAGGGCAGGACTCAGGATCTGTGTACCTTGGATAAGGGAAAGGAAATGGGTACAATGGATATTTTGGGATAGCAGTAAAGGGAGGGCGTGCAGGACTAACGGTGGCAAATGTCCAATGGTTAAACCATTTAGAAACTCAGTCACACGTTAAAACATTGATTGCTCATGTCGGAGTCAATGACTGTCCAGCAGGACCCATCTCCTCCCAAACATGGAAAGACCTCATCACCATGTGTAAAAAAAGATTTCCCTTCGCTTACGTAGCTATAAGCTCCATTGTGCCAGCTTTTGGACGTCATCAGCTGAATAATTCAATAGCCCCTTCGAACCGAAACTTATACGACTGCTGTACCACCTTACAAGTGGATATGGTAGATAACTTTAAATCTTCGTAACCCCAAAAGGGTTCCCACGTAAAGCACTGTACAAAGATATTATTCACCCTAGCGCAAGGGGAACTGCCTGTCTTGCAATGAAATTCAAAGAAGTGCTTCCTCAAACCCAACCACCAAGAAGAAAAAAACATGCAGACCATAACAATTCATTGCCTAACTTAATCTATAATCACCAGAATGCAAAAAAAAAACTCAAGGAATGCTACAGAGTAATGTCAACTTTCTGGGTAGAACCTCCAGTATGCATAAGAATGGCCCTGAATCTGTAGCCATTCCTGAGTTATTGTCCACAGCAGATTTTCCCCCATTATTTTCAAGTGCCAGTCAGCCTGGACTGGTCAGCATGGGTCACCACGAGGAGGGTGTCTCTGATATAAGGCAACATTATGCGATAAACGAAACCAGTGGTGTGTGCCACAGCCTCCTCAAAATGGTCAGCCACAGGCTGGTGATAATGCACGCCCTCCCTTTACTGCTATCCCAAAATATCCATCGTACCCATTTCCTTTCCCTTATCCAAGGTACACAGATCCTGAGTCCTGCCCTAGAGGCCAAATCCCATGCACCTACCCCCCTCATGTGCCCCAACGGAGTGGAGACACTGCTCAGAGAACAGGACGGTTTCCTCTTGGGCCAGGTCCCCCGGCTCTTAATCTCATGCCACAGGGCCAAAACCCAATTTCTCGTAGCTGGCTACAACCTGCCTCAGCAGGGGTGTGCTCAGCAACTTATGTCCCTGGCTGCACAGTTGATGTCACAGCAAGAGTGCCAGAGGCCTAATGGCAACTGGTAATGTATGTGCCAATTTCTGATTTTATTTTGTTATGCTATTGTATATGTAATTCAATTATTTGAGAAAGAAAGTTTTGTGGAGAGTATGCTTTCATCTTAGCATAATACCAAAAATATCTTCTATCATTGTATGTGATTATTTATTGTCATTATTCAATTATTCAGTGTCTGGTGTGTGTATGTGTGAATGAATGTGTGTGTGTGTGTGTGTGTGTGTGTGTGTGTGTGTGTGTGTGTGTGTGTGTGTGCGTGCGTGCGCGTGTGAGTGCGCCATGTCTTCCCCATGAACTTACATGAAACTATTCTGTTCCCATAAGAATAGGTTTTTCATGTTCATTTCATTGGCCGTATTATGCTCGCACTTTGGACCTGGGATACCTGGAAATTTGCAATTGCTTTGGCTCACACGATTTGCTTAAGCTTCAGACTTTCTAACGTTTTTCTGTCGTGTATGTTAGCTTTTTATTTTGCAGGCTTACGTGCCTAGTACTTGACATCGTTTTGAATTTTTTGGACCTTTACTGATTTTCAATGACAAGCGTTTTGGTATCATTTAATCCTTGTTGTGTTGCTGTTGTCTTAAAATATAAACTATACTTTTTTCGCTTCACTAGAAAATTTCTGTAAGTTGTTATCTTCAATCATCATGTCGCAGAAGCCAACAAATCTCAAGTGGTTAACCAAAAAAAAAAAGGCTTTAAATTAGGATATCTAAATGCTTGCCATCTTTTTAAAGAAGATATTAGATGTTCCTTCTATTTTGTCTAATTCAGACGACTGTTTTCATGTTTTTTGGTTTTTCTGAAACTAGGTTAACTGATACTGTTTCCGACCATTTAGTTACTATTCCAGGCTATAATCTTATACGTAAAGGTGCACCACGTTCAAATAAACTAGAAACAGGATTAGTGTCATATATCCATCAATCTGTGAAGTATAAGCAACTTAATGTGCTTGATAGACACTCTGTGGAATGTGTATGGATTAAAGTGTGTCTAAAGAGATAGACCAATTTTTAATAGGTATATTGGATAGAAACCCTGATGAACGTGTTGATTGGTTCGACCGTTTTGAGTCAATGATAGAAAGAAGTATTAGACCATTCCAGTGAAATAATGCTACTCGGTGATTTCAACATCGACTTATTAAAACCATACAACACATGGAAAAAGATTATTGATACATACAACTTAACCAACCAATGAATTCCCCTACGCGCAAAACATTGGAAACAAAACATTGACTGACCGTATCTATGTTACAAATTCTTCTAATATTGTAGAAACATCTGTACCTATTTTTGGATTGAGTGATCACTTTCCAGTTTGTCTAACCTGGTGTAAGAAAGGCGTGAAAACTCCTAGATCTTACCATGAATATATATTTTACAGAAGTTACAAAAATTTCAGTCCAGATCTCTTTTTGTTCGATCTAATGAACACAAACTTTTCAGAGGTATATCAGCATGGGGACCCAGACGAAGTTCTGAATACATGGTATGAAGCGTTTCTTGCGGTATTCAATAAGCATGCTCCTTGCAAAAAGAAAAGAGTAAAACTCATCGACAAACCTCCGTGGTTAAAGGAAGAAATTAACGCAGCTAGAAATAACCGTGAATATTTACCTCAGCAAACAGGAAATGATGAAAACTTCAAGAAACAGCGGAATAAAGTAAACTGAATGAAAAGAACTGCTGAAAAGAAATACTTTAGCGAATTAATCGCTTCTAAATCTAACACTAAATCTATTTGGAAAAGCAGTAAATCAACTATCAGGAAAAAAAACAAAGCATCTTCAAACACTCCATCTACAACCCTATCAAACGACGAATTGAACAATCACTTCTCAACAGTTTCTGATTCGATTGTCATGGAAGACTACACTCATCAGAATGATTTGCTGTTAATTAAAGATTTTTGTGCGTTGAAAAATGTAAAATCTTTTCTTAAGTTTAAATTCATAAGTGTGCATGAAGTATACCATGAAGTATGTTCCTTAAGTCAGTCTAAATCTCGCGGATGGATGATTTGGACAATGAATATCAAATCGAATACTTAAAACGGCAGCACCGATCATAGCAGAACATTTAACCTATATTTATAATTTGTGTATTGAAAAATATCATTTTCCTCAAGCTTCTAAGGGTGCAAAGGTAGTTCCTCTCCTTAATCTGGTGACCCAAATGATGCTTCAAACTACAGGCCCATATCAATTTTATCTGTTCTGTCAAAACCATTAGAAAAGCATTTAAAGAAAATGATTCAGTCCCACTTTGATCAATATAATTTGTTTCATCCAAACCAAAGTGGTTTCAGAAAAAATCATTCTTGTCACACTGCACTCTCAAACCTAGTACAACAATGGCACACAAATATTAATAACGACCTTGTTACTGGGGCAGTATTTGTTGACTTTGCTAAGGCACTTGATACCATTGACCACAATCTCCTTATTAAAAAAAAAAACTGAAATGTATTGTTTATCACAAGATGCATAATCTTATTTCATCCTTTCTAACCAACAGACAACAATTAGTTTTCCAGGATTGTAAAAAAAAAAATCTTTTTTTTTTTTCAACCTGTAAACTATGGTGTCCCCCAAGGGTCAGTCCTAGGACCGGTTTTATTTTCTGTGTATGTAAACGATTTCCGTTAAACGTCTTATCTGACTGTGAACTATTTGCAGATGATAGTACAATGCATAACAAAAACAAAAACACAGACTCAGTGCTTGCAGATATACAAAACGACCTTACAAAACTGGAAACACGGAGTAAACTAAATCATATGGCTCTTCATCCTAAGATATCTAAGTTAATGATAATTACCACTAGACAACAAAAACGCCAAAACTTCAAAACTGACTTAAGCAAAATAAAAATAAACGACCGTGTTATAGAAGAGGTTGACTCTCACACAAACTGCTCGGTTTAACAATTGACAACAATCTTTCCTGGTCAGTACACATTCTGCACTCACGCGTAAACTTTCTAAGAAATCATTTCAGTTTAACAGAATAAAACACTTTCTCGAGCAACACACTAGAAAATTATTTTTCCATGCATATTTACAACCAGATTTCGACTATGCATCTATAATATGGGATCTGGCTAGTAAAAACTGTCTTAAACCCTTAGAAAGCATTTACAGGCGTTCTATCAAACTTATACTTCTAAAATCATCTTCCCTACAAATTCATGACTACAAAACATTACATATCTTCCGTTTTTCAATTGAGATGTCAATTCAATAAAGCAGTATTTTTCTACAAAATAGTTAATGGACTTCCTCCTTCATATCTCTACGAAAAACTCCGAAAGACTAAAACTACGAGACAAACAGAGAATACAGCTTCCCCGTCCTAGAACTGATCTGTATATGACTTCTCTTATATACTCAGGCGGTAAACAATGGAACGAAATTCCTGACGGCACTAAAACAAAGAATCCCTGGCATCATTCAAAGCTGCAACCAAGATTACTTCTTCAAGCTATTATAATTATAATTCAATTGTTTATTGTTCATGCAAATGGCATACATTTGCCATGTATTCAAATTACCCAGATGATGACCCCCCCCCCCCCTCTCCCTCTCTCTCAGTTGTACTTATATGTAGAAGTAGGTACATATATATATATATATATATATATATGTGTGTGTGTGTGTGTGTGTGTGTGTGTGTGTGTGTGTGTATGTTTATTATGTCTTTATTATATATAATGTACTCTGCCCCCTTTTTTTATTTTTGTTTATTGCACCCCGATCCTTTCCTTATTAATTTTATTTCCTGTATTGTCATAGCTGATATTATTGTTAACATACTGTTACTGCTCTTTTCTGGTCTTTGTTTAATTTGTGACGTGGTTTTGCTTTATTTTTGAGGACTTGATGAAAAAAAAAGGTATTGAAATGCTTATTCAGTTATCTTCATTAAAGATTTCAGATTTCAGATTTCTCTCTCTCTCTCTCTCTCTCTCTCTCTCTCTCTCTCTCTCCCACGTAAAGAGGCTGTAAACGTGCCTTAAAAATGTAGAATGGTATTGTAGCTGTGTTTAGTATGTTGATTTCCTCTTTATCTATTGTTTGTTTGGATTTGTGTGTTTTTTTTTAAATTTTATATTCTAATGTGTTGTACTGTGTGGACTTATTTGAATGTAAAAAAATCAGTTTACAGACACTTTATAGAAACTAAATCAGCCAAGTCCCCAGATCATAATTTTTAACGATTTTTCACCAATTTCAAACCTAAAAAATTTTTAACGATTTTTCACCTAACCTAAAAACTTTTGACGATTTTTCACCTAATTTCAAAACCTAAGTCCCCTCCTTACACATCATTGCAAAGTAATGGCGACGACGGTGAAAAACAAATGACACACTGTTGGCAGGAACTGATGACTTGGGTCAGCTTGGAGCGGACCGGGCAGTACGGGCGGGGGTCTGGCTGGTGTCGTTGCTGTGCGTCAGGTAGGGGGAGAAGACGTTGGTCCAGAAGTTGTCCATGTGCTCCACCACTGTGGCTCTGCAACAACAGCGGAGATGAGACACACTGACCCCCCCCCCCCCCTATCCCACCCCCATTCCCTAGCGGACAAAATCGTCCATGAGCTGCCTGAGGCGGACCAGAGCAACTTGCCAATAAAGTGGGTGACGTCACATTGGACGATCTTGAGTTTTATGAAAGGAAACCAAAGCGAAAAATATCATATCACCAATACTCATTCTACCAACGGTAGGCTCTGTTTTCGCAACATTGAATGATAATGTACTTTAGTCGTTTATTATTTTTTATTTCATTTTTGGTCAAACGCTCTGACCACGTGATCTGTGTCTGCTATATCATCATAAGTAGATTCATCATAAAAACAAACAAACAAAGAAACAAAAAAGCATGTATCTTTCTTGTTCCAACAGTCAGTTTTGTCTCGTGCAATGCTTGGGCAAATCTGAAGAAAACAGAATCATGTAGCGCAGTCCCCCTTTCCCCCTCCCTCTACATCCACGTGGCCTAAGTCGTCTCCACCCCCTGCCTCGCGAGGTTCTGTTCCTCGTGAGTTTTCTGTATGTTATGGCCATATTACAATCCCAGTCTTTTGTTCATCCCATGTTTTACAAACATGCTTCTTTGCACAGAATTTCCGCCTGGGGTACAAGCAATACAGCAGCGCTATACACATGCCAGAAAATAACAATGGGTAGACGAACAAATCAGTAGTTAAATGAAATCAGAATAGAATATAAAACAGAGACTAACAGACGTAAACAATGTCATAGATGATAACATAAAATGAAAATTGCTCTGTCTTTCCAAGAGGCTGCCACGTCACATATCGACTTCACATCAACATATGGACCAGTTTTAATGATAAATCAGCAATCCTCTTTAGTTTTCAAATATGCCTGCATCATAATTAGTCGAAAATTCCAAGTTATGGTTGATTTTGTGGGAACAGGTCACTGTATATTTGTTTCCCTTCTTCCCACTTAGGACGGTATGAAGGATAATCATAATGAGTAAACGATCATCATGGAGACATTCTTACGTTAAAAGTGCAAATTAAAGTTACGAAACGAGAAAAAATGGCTGTGCACATGTATTAGGCAAGTCGGCAACTCAAAATACACGGAGGATCATTTCTATACATAGTTAAATAATCTGGTTGTTTCTGAACTTGGACAAATTTACATTTTCTGGGCAAATATTTAACGCGTGGTAAATTCTGAACATTGAACACATTGTGAGACATTGTTTTCGAACAAACATTTAACTACAGCTGTAAATTTGGGGCAGCAAAATGCAAAATGGAATTCATCACCAACTTCATTTATTTTAATATTCTTTCTTTCACCGCAATCCATTTTTTTTGTCCTGTATGGCACATGTCTACACTGCACTGACCCGAAGTAGAGACAATGGTCACTGAATGGCACATGTCTACACTGCACTGACCTGAAGTAGACCATGGTCACTGAATGGCACATGTCTACACTGCACTGACCTGAAGTAGACAATGGTCACTGAATGGCACATGTCTACACTACACTGACCTGAAGTAGACAATAGTCACTGAATGGCACAGGTCTACACTGCACTGACCTGAAGTAGACAAAGGTCACTGAATGGCACAGGTCTACACTGCACTAACCTGAAGTAGACAATAGTCACTGAATGGCACAGGTCTACACTGCACTGACCTGAAGTAGACAATGGTCACCGAATGGCACATGTCTACACTGCACTGACCTGAAGTAGACAAAGGTCACTGAATGGCACAGGTCTACACTACACTGACCTGAAGTAGACAATGGTCACCGTATGGCACATATCTACACTGCACTGACCTGAAGTAGACAAAGGTCATTGTAAGGCACATGTGTACACTGCACTGACCTGAAGTAGACAAAGGTCATTGTAAGGCACATGTGTACACTGCACTGACCTGAAGTAGACAAAGGTCACTGTAAGGCACATGTGTACACTGCACTGACCTGAAGTAGACAAAGGTCACTGTAAGGCACATGTGTACACTGCACTGACCTGAAGTAGACAAAGGTCACTGTAAGGCACATGTGTACACTGCACTGACCTGAAGTAGATGCGAGCTTGGTAGGCGGCTGGCGCAGTCCATGTGAAGCTTTTAGAGGTCTGTTGGGAGGCAACCCTGTGTGACACTGCGCTCTGTATGAACCAAAGGGAGGGGGACGGTGGTGGGGACAAAGGGGGAAGAGGAGGGGATGGGGGATGAGAGAGAGAGAGAGAGAGAGAGAGAGAGAGAGAGAGAGAGAGAGAGAGAGAGAGAGAGAGAGAGAGAGAGTTTAGTTTAAACAAACACAAATAGGGGGGGAAATGGTTCATAGTGAAGGCAGTGTTGTGAGAAAAACATTCTACGCTACAACAAAGACAAAACTGGTATAACGAAGCTGGCTGTATGTGCTAAACAATTGACATTATTTTTATGGCATCCGTCTGTCTTGAGAGACAATGGTATTGCGCCATGGATCAGTCAGCTGAGCTGCAGCGCCTGCTGTGGCTGAAGAGCCCAATCCTCGAGTGGCAGACTCTGTTGACATAGTAACCTCAGTTTCGATTGCCTCTCCATGTCGGTGCTCTGGCTTTGGTTCTGCCGGGCCTTTAGAGAGAGAGAGATGGGGTAGCAGCCTTCGCAGGGAGCGCTCACACACCCTAGCTCTTCGACCGAGCAGTTATTGTCGGTAGCAGGGGGCTCACTAAGTGGTGTCCTGCGTATGCTAAATCAGAATGAATCATGATGGAACACCTCCAACATGACTCGTAGCCGTGCAGGGTCTTCTCTGGTGGGTTGTCTCAGGGCGATTTGACATTGACTGCTCCCTGTGGATTGCCGGTGCCGGGGCTGTGGCTGTGGATGAGGGGGGGGGGGGGGGGGGGGGGGAAGGGGAGGGGGGGGGCCAGGAATGAGTGGCATGGGTGCAATAGTGCGATGCCATGGTGTGTGGCACGGAAGAGGAGTCAGGAAAAATAAAAAAAGTGAAACGATGTGATATCAAAGGGAAATTAAGCTACATAGTGTGCAGCGAATCATGCCTACTTGTGCAAGAGAATGGTCCGCTGTTTTCCAATGTTTCTTGTGATCTGTAGATGCCACTGCAATGAAGGAAGAACAGAAAAGCGTGTCTTTGATATCCTTAAGGAACACATTATTTGAAAAGGGGCAACTGAACACAAAAGGAAACTAACTTTGATTTCTTCATATGATTTCCTGAGGGGAACGCTCTCTCTCTCTCTCTCTCTCTCTGTCATACACACACAGACTCTCTCTCTCCCCCTCTCTCTCTCTCCTCCCTCCCTCCCACTCTCTCTCTATCTCTTTCTCTCTCTCTTCTCTTTAGATTACTTGGTGTAGGAATAAAAAAGAAAAGAGAGAGAGAGACAGACGGACAGAGAGAGAGAGAGAGAGAGAGAGAGAGAGAGAGAGAGAGAGAGACAGACAGACAATCTGTGTGTGTGTGTGTGTGTGTGTGTGTGTGTGTGTGTGTGTGTGTGTGTGTGTGTGTGTGTGTGTGTGTGTGTGTGTGTATCTGTCTGTGTACTTGTCTGTGTCTGCGTCTGTGGCTGTGTCTGTCTACCTGTCTCTCTATCTCTGTCTCTGTGTGCACGTATTCGTGCCTGCGTCCGTGGTGTCTGTATGTGCACTTGCGTCTGCAGGATTGCGTACGTACATCGTGTGTGTGTGTGTGTGTGTGTGTGTGTGTGTGTGTGTGTGTGTGTGTGTGTGTGTGTGTGTATGTGTGCGTGCGCGTGTGTGTGTGTGTGTGTGTGTGTGTGTGTGTATGTGTGTGTGTGTGTGTGTGTGTGTGTGTGTGTGTGTGTGTGTGTGTGTGTGTGTGTGAGGGAGGGAGAGAAAGTGCGTGTGCGTGTGCGTGGAGAGAGAGAGAGAGAGAGAGAGAGAGAGAGAGAGAGAGAGAGACAGCGAGAGAGAGAGAGAGAGAGAGAGAGAGAGAGAGAGAGACAGACAGACAGACAGTCTCATACAGACAGAAACGAATATGTATGCATACACCAGCTGTGCCGGCACAAGTCATCAGTTTGAGGAAGTTGTCGTTCTGGGGCACAGTAAAGGTGCCAATGGGCTCGTCACTCTCACAGTCGGCTCTGCGCGCCTGCACGAACATGCCCTTGAAGTACGGGTACGTAGCGTCCCCGGTAGCCTCTAGGGTCACTGGACACATGCTCAAAGGTTCATTTGATCTGAATCTCATACAAGGAGTAGCAGATGACAAATGACATCTGAAAATTCTTCTTCTTCTCTCTTTTTTTTTTTTTTTTTTTTTTTTTTAGAAGGGAGTGGTGGAAGAGTTCGGGGGGAGGGGGATAGGAGGTAGGGTGGAAACGGAAAACGCGCGTGATTTCAAACCGTCACTATAATCACAACATGCCGACGGTATAGTCATCAAGAGCAGACACAGATGTCTATCAGTTGTGTATGAAGATCATTTAGGAATATGTGTTAATAATCCCGCACTGTAAAGAAAACAATCGTCGAAAATGTGTAATAAATATCACCAAGACCCGTGTTTTTAAAATATCATTCAAATCTGTAAGTGAACGTGGTCTAAACCTACAACGTTCACCCACCTGTGGCTGTGGGATCTTTCAAACCTGTGAATGAACGTGATCTAAAAATATTGATGAAAAGTGAAAACCTAGGCATGAAAGATCATGAAGACCTATGGATACAGATAATCCAGTCTTGTGAGTGAAGGTAAAGATAATTCCTGTGAATCAAGGTCAGTCTTGTGAGTGAAGGTAAAGATAATTCATGTGAATCAAGGTCAGTCTTGTGAGTGAAGGTAAAGATAATTCATGTGAATCAAGGTCAGTCTTGTGAGTGAAGGTAAAGATAATTCATGTGAATCAAGGTCAGTCTTGTGAGTGAAGGTAAAGATAATTCATGTGAATCAAGGTCGGTCTTGTGAGTGAAGGTAAAGATAATTCATGTGAATCAAGGTCAGTCTTGTGAGTGAAGGTAAAGATAATTCATATGAATCAAGGTCAGTCTTGTGAGTGAAGGTAAAGATAATTCATGTGAATCAAGGTCAGTCTTGTGAGTGAAGGTAAAGATAATTCATGTGAATCAAGGTCAGTCTTGCGAGTGAAGGTAAAGATAATCCATGTGAATTAAGGTCATTCACACCTTTGAATCAAGGTCACCCAGCACATGGACAAAAGATAATCCAAACCCCGGCATGAAAGATCATGAAGACCTGTGGGTAAAGCTGTTGACAAAGCTAATCCAATGGATATGATCATCCAATCCCATAGATAAAGCTAATCCAAACCAATGGATAAGATCATCCAATCCCATAGATAAAGCTAATCCAAACCAATGGATAAGATTATCCAATCCCATAGAAAAAGATCGTCCAAGCGTTGGAGCAAAGATAATCTGACGTGTACATAAGATCTTCCAAACCTATGAATACAAAGCATCCAGCCCAGCAGATTCAGATAATCCTAAATCATGACTATAGATTATCAAACCCCATGAATTTACATCATTCAAAACCTGTGGAACAGATTGTCTAAGTCTGAGGTCAAAGATCATTCAAACGTGTGAATCAGGAACACCAAACCTGGTGAATACAGATCTTTAAAGCCTGTTGATAACGTAATCCATCCAACTGAGCGTCTAGCAAACTCAGCTCTGGGCAGGAGCCGGTTGGGGCAGGAAATCCCATTAATAAGTGACTTTCTTTGGAATCGAACCCACGACCGCTCACCCGAGAGTCCACGATGTTGAACACTTGACCATGGCGGCTGGTGTTTACGAGCTTATAAACTGCGATTGATTTCAGATTTTTAAAAAGTGCCCTGGTTTAAGTTGAAACGCATGTATTTGTCCGGATTTTAATATTCAGTCGTATCTTTCAAGTAGCATTATTGATTTTTAGATATCTATTGATTGTGCTGCTCCGTAATCGATGCTTTTTTTTTCCAGCATGTTCTTAGAAAGGGTATAAGTAATTAATGACTGTCGTGACCATTTACTGAAAAGATGATTTTTTTTTACTCTATAAGAATCACTTTTGCCAAGAGCTGTGTCACAAGTAAAGGTAAAAGGAGAACAAAAGAAGACCCCCAACTGAGCAAACACAACACAAAATTTGTTGGGAACAAAATAAGATACACATGCACCTAAGGAAATTGCATTGGTTTGCTGGAAAGAAAGAATGAAATGAGAACAAAGTTTATGGATAAATCGCCAATTTTTCTAAACAGGTCATTATTAATGACGTTGAAGGCTTTTGCGATGTCCACAAAAAAAGGTCAAGAAAATTGTCTGTTGCGAACGTTTCGAAGCCATTAGTCAATTAATTTGATAATTTGACAATCCGACCGTACTGAGTGTCACTCAATCCAGACTGATTTCGACCATCCGACCGTACTGAGTGTCACTCAATCCAGACTGATTTCGACCATCCGACCGTACTGAGTGTCACTCAATCCAGACTGATTTCGACCATCCGACCGTACTGAGTGTCACTCAGTCCAGACTGATTTCGACCATCCGACCGTACTGAGTGTCACTCAATCCAGACTGATTTCGACCATCCGACCGGATTGAGTGTCACTCAGTCCAGACTGATTTCGACCATGAAACCGTATTTGTTAACAAGAGAAAAAGACATTTAGTCGTGAAGAGAGAGAAAAATGAGCAAGTTACCAACCCAACAACCTTACTAGCTAGTCAAGAAAACAGAAAGATGGAAACAGTGACAGACAACACATGCACGCGGACAAACAAGAACACAACTATGCATCAATCGCACTACACACACACACACACACACACACACACACACACACACAGCTCCCATCTTCCCCTCCACCGACCCACCCACTCTTTATCCTCCATCTCGCTCACACAGCCACCCTACCTTCACCCCCTTCCCCCGCTTCACCGCCGCCCTCCCACCACCACTACCACCACCACCATTTCCCCATTCACCAGATCAGCACTCACCTGTGACACTATCACCGGCAGTGATGATGGCGGGGGTGGCAGTCAGGGTGTAGGGGGGTCTTGTAGACGTCCTGGCGTCCACCCCGTGTCCCTGAGGGAACATATCTTCACAGGCCGAAGGGGGAGGACCGCTGGGGTATCCCCTGACCACCTCCACCCCACTCAACATCACACACCATCAGCAGCGGCATTTGCTGCAGCAGCAGCGGCATTGCCTTGGATGACATGATTCCTCTCTAGGGGAAAAACAATCGAAAGACGTTGTGTGAGTGAGGCAAGTAAGCCAGCCACAGAGTCAATGACTGATGACCGAAACTACATCTGTACGCTATGTCCAGTTTGTGTGCTTATATTCCAGTACAAGTTCACGTGCGCGAGGGCACACACACACACACACACACACACACACACACACACACACACACACAAGAGAGAGAGAGAGAGAGAGAGAGAGAGAGAGAGAGAGAGAGAGAGAGAGAGAGAGAGAGAGAGAGAGAGAGAGAGAGAGAGAGAGAGAGAGAGAGAGAGAACCCCCTCGGACAAGCGCATCGACCCTGAACTCCTTAGGCTCTAAGGGGGCGGGCCTGATTCAAGACAGGGATCCTAGATGCCTTCTGCTGTCAGAATTTTTTTTTTTTACCCTGGCATTGCCGGGATTCAACCCATCAGCTTTTGGAGATTTGGGCGTCTCAAGGCGTTGCCACCCCACCCCTCGTTTTTATCTTTTTTTTTGTTTTCAAGAAAAATGTGTTACCAAAATCGCAATCGGTCATCTGCTCAAAATTCGGAAATTTAAACCTTACTAAGTTCACTTCTGTTTCTTCTATACCAGATCCAGCTGGACCCCCTCCAATATCTCTGTCATTGCTGTAGGGCTCTGGTCCTCTTCTTACTAGAAATCGCTAGCTGTTTCATGAACTCATGAGCTGGTGAGCCTACCGCCTATGGCGAGGACTTTGGTCTGGAAAACCGATTCCCTCAAGCTGTTGCCTTGATTGACATACTTCTCAGTCGTGTAGATATAAGCTTGCTCTATTCTGCATTCATGTGACACAGTGAGTTCAATCAACTGTTTTGATGAACCTGAATGTAGCACGGTTCTCAAGCCAGTCTTCCTGATGATCTCTGGATGGTTTCTATACTCTGGAAGATCTGCTGTTTACTCCCGGCCAGCCATGCAAGAGCAATATTCGATTTGGCCGGCAAAAAGTCGATGTCCTGAGAATGGGAAGTAAATGTCACCCACGTACGTCAGCTCCACGTTATCCTAATCTTCTGGGATATGCAATGGAACCTGCGTGTCCCCCTTCTGTTTTGGGCGGTAAGCAAAGCTCCAGTGTTTGCCAGAGAGATGTGTCCACAGATGAAGAGGCGAGCGCGACCAGACACTTTATTCAAGAGACGTTTGTGTTCAAAACTCAACCGCAAGGTGTGGAAATCAAGCTGAGGGAAAAACACCGAATTCAACATAGCGTTAGAGAAGATGTGATGATAAACCAGAGATTTGCATAGCATCCAGTGTCCAGGAAAACGCCCCCCCCCCCCCCCCCCCCCCCTGTTTCTTCCAGGACTCTTCATACGAACTCGAAGAGAAGTTCTCCTCACGCTGTTTTCTGTAGCGTTGTTAGCTACCAGCCTCGTAGTTATGTGACGGGACATGTTTCCCGTAAGGCCGAGTCGGAGATGCGTGCGCATCGAACTGTTGACATGGCTAAGCAGTCTGTTTCTGTAACCGTTTAGTTTGGGTCAGTTGTATATATACACTATACACACCAGCTTTGTTATTGTTATACTTTTATGGATCTATACTGTGCATCCATCACCAAGGACATACACTTCTGCTTATTGTTGATTGCTATATCGAGCGATTAGGAAAATTAGAATCGCGGGATGTAGGAAAGGTTTTCAACAGAGAATTGATGCACTGGTTGTTGTAAGACAGACACACATATACGCACTTTTTATTCAGGAGCATAAGCTAGATTCGATTGCATGACATAGACGTAGAATGGGAGCGGGGAATGTGTGTGTGCGGGGGGGAGGGGTGGGGGGGGGGGGAGGGGGAAGGGGGTAGTTGAAAGAAAACTCGTGGAGAGCGTGGCAGCAGAGAGTCCTCAGAAGAGAAGCCCCCTTCAAGCAAGTGTTTCGGCCCTTATCTCCTGACATTCTAGGGGGGTTGGGCCACACCCGGTTCATGACTCCGGATGTCCCTCTGCTGCCCCCCTTTTTTCCCATCTTGGGACGAGCCATGGCTGGGAAAGTTAAGTCTCATGAAGTTCACTTTTGTTCCTCCTTGACCAGATCCAGCTTGAACACTTCTATGACGCTTCTGCCATTGCTTTCAGGGCTCTGTTTTTTTTCCCCCCTGCAACTGAGAACTGTTTCATGAGGCTGTATGCAGACGTTCCTACAACCCCCCTAGCTCCAATTTCTGCAGTGAAAACTTTGACCTGATAGCCTTCTCTCCTCAGGCTGTTTGCCAGATCAGAATACTTTTCAGTCTTGTAGATTTGAGCTGCCTCCATTCTGTTCTCATATGGCACCGTGAGCTCGATCATGATCAGCTGCTTGGTTGACTGAGAGTGGACTACTATGTCTGGTCTCATGCCACTCTTGCTGATGATTTCTGGGTGACTCTTCCATTCTGGGAGGTCTGCAGTGCACTCCCAGTCATCTGCCCCGTCCAGCAGACTCTGCCTGCATGTTCCGAGTGGTACTGTTGTTCTTGGCCATGATTTGCTACCTCCTGCCGTGAAGAATGTTGCAGGTGCTTTTGGAGTCCTGATTTTCCCTTTTGTGGTGTGGTACTAGCCCAGACTGCTTGTACAATCTCTTTGAGCACTTGGTTGTGCCTCCATGTGTACCTTCCTTGAGCCAGGGCTACTTTACATGAGCTTAGGACATGCTCCACTGTTTGTTTTTCATGGCAGAGGGGGCATGCAGGATCATCTGTTTTTCCCCACTTCACCAGGTTTGCATTTTTGAGGGCAGAAGGTCATATGCAGATCTGAGAATGAAGCTGATCCTGAGAGGGGCCATGTGCCAAATGTCATTCCAAGTGAAACTTCTTTGGAGTGCATTCTCCCACGTTGTCCATTGCCCTTGCTGGCTCTGCTGGACTGCTTTTTGGAGTCTTTTTTTGTCTTCTTCTTTTTTTCTCACCTCCTGAATCATCATGTCTCTTTTGGCTTTTCCTTTGCCTGTGACCACCATTCAGTTTTGGTCACCCCCAGTCCTTGTCTGTTGGTCTGTGTGTGTCCTGTTATTTCTCTGATCTTGAGACTTTCTTTTGCAGAATCAATCGCCTCTTGAACTTTCCATTTTCTGCCTGTCTTCAGCTGGGGCTTGATTGCTTCTACCCACCTTGTCTCCTGAGTCCTCCAGCATGCTTTGAAGTCTGATCTTCCCTGCTTTGTATTCCTCCAGGATGGATTTCAGTGGTAGTTTCAGCTTTGCTTGGCGATAGTACAGCGCTATGTCAGTGAGACAGGGTGGGGCACCAAGCCATTTCCTTGTGAATTTGTTTATTTTGGCTTCCATTGCCTCCACTATGCTGGTGCAGATGTCGTATATCATCAGAGGCCGTAGGAGCTTTGGTATCAGCATGAACTGCAGACACCAGACCTTGTATTTGTCAGGGAGCCCACACTGGTCAATGGTTTCCAAACCTTCTTCCGACATCTGTTTGATTTCTTTTGCTTTTGTGTGTGTCTTTCAGGGTATTACCATAACATCTTTCAAGGCTCTTGACTGGCTCTTCTGCTGGAATGGCCTGGCTGGCAACACTGAAGACCACAGATTCGGCCACTTTTCCTTTCCTCAGTGACAGACTCCGTGATTTCTTTGGCTTGAACTTCATTCTGGATGAGGCAACTATGTCGTCCAGCCTCTCCAGCACATGACGTGTCTCGTCTTCTCTGGATGATATGTAGTGTCATCCATGAAGGCCTTGAGAGGGGGCATCTTGTATCCATCGCCAAGGTCTGTTTGTCTTGCATTGCTTGTTGCTGCTTTCAAGATGACTTCCATTGCCAACTCGAACAGTATTGGGGAAATTGCACAGCCCATTGCAATGCCCACTTCCAAGTTGATCCAATCTGTTGCGTACTCCTTGGTAGAGAACCGCACTGAGAAGCCATTGAGTACTTCTTGAGCATGTCACGGATGTTCTTTGGCATGGTACATCTCAAGAGCCAACTGTATCATCTCATGGGGTACAGATCCATATGTGTTTGCCAGATCAAGCCACACTATCAAGTCCACGTCTCTCTTTTCTGTTTTTGCTCTTTGGATTGCGTCCCAGATCATTGTGGCGTGTTCTACACAGCCAGCCACGCCTGGGATGCCACCTTTCTGGACTGACACATCCAAGTACTTGTTTTCCATGAGGTACTTTTCCATGAGGATAGAGATTAGAAGTCGACAGATTTGCCTCTAGCTATATTTTAGAGAATAGTGAATATGACTAGGCATACAAGATCTCGTTGCATGGGAAGCAAGGTGAACGCCACTTCAACCAAAGAACCAACAAATACAGATCGACAAAAGAGTGGACAAGAAAATTTTCTTAAAGAAGTGCTGAAGCGAGCGTGTCAAAGTCGGAAAAAAACGATCAAGAGGAGGATGGCAATGAAAAAATAGACGATCAGGGCGCTCTGACGACGGACAACACAAACGTGAGTTCACTCAAAAACTTAACAACAATCATCGAAACACTTTGTAAAAAGATTGATACATTAGAAAAAAAACTGTTAGATGCCAGAGTGATTTGATAGGAAACCTGAGAGAGACGGTACCGAAACTCCGTGTTGACAACGGTAACAACCGAGCAGCCCCTCCCTCCCAGAGGTACTTACGCTGACGCGTTGAAATCGTCTCCGGCGGGGTCGGCTGATCCAGTGGCATCCAAGGCTTCAGCCTTGGATTTGCCCAGAATAAAAACAGGGGCAAACAAAAATTCAGAACAGAGAAAAAAGTGATGTCATCAAAGAACATGACGACAAAGAAGTATACGTCAAATCCAAACCCAAGGGTAAAATTACGTCCGGAAAATTCGACGACACCCCCCCGTGTTCTTTTATTGGGAGATTCCATCATGTCCAAAGTTGACGGGAGACGCTTGGGTCTGTCATATGGCCTGCGCGTTGCAAAAAGAAAAGCTTTTACTCTGGACGAATGCAGCTCTGTGATTCAAGAGGTGGAGGATCCAGATCCTGATTGTGTTGTGTTGCACGTTGGGTTGAATGATTTGAAAGGGAAAGATCCCACTGTGTGTAGCACAGAAATAAGAAAATGTGTGGGGGACGTAAAGAATAAATTCCCCAAATCCAGGGTGGTGATAAGTCAGGTTGCCCTGTGAGGAACAAAACGTTAGACATCAAGAGGGAACTATTCAACGCCATGACGAAGTCGAAACTGGCCGGTGAGAAAGATATCAGCTACGTTGTTTACAACCATCTTCGAGCCTCCGACAAATCAATTTTGGCCCCTGACTGTACCCACCCCACTGCAAAAGGGGCCAGCGTTATTGCAAGGACTCTGGGTCGTCATCTCAATGCATTGTTTTGGGAAAAACAAAGAGGAGACGAGGTCACCCCCATCATCACCATGCTGGTTTCTACCTTCCACACTTCATACCTCCATGGCTGTTCTAGACTGCAACGACCTCAGCGCTGACCTCCCTGCAGGGCATCTGGGTGCACAACTACTTGGGCTTCTACAACAACATCAACGGGCCTTATTTTCGTATCCGTCATGGTGCTACCTGTTCAATTGCTTTCTCTCAAAAGTCATAAATTGTTTTTGATTTTTAAATAGTGTTGAATGAACTTAGCTAACAATTCTTTGAACATTTTACAATGGAACTGCAGATCAATTGTGAAAAACTTACTTCAATTAGAAAATCACATCTATTCTAATAACTATTGCATTCTGGCCTTACAATCCTTAAATGCTGAACCTTTTAAGTTGCCTAAATTTCGTGGTTTTTATTATCCACCTTTATATGACTGCAGTGTGTCAACTAAACGAGTTCAAACTGCAATTTATGTCAGATCAGACTTGAATTACAGTCCTCTAAAGTTATTATTCAATCATTCAACTAATGTCATTGAAAACGTTTTTGCTACTTCCATATCGTTAAAGGTGAACAAAGATTTCAGTGTAAACATACTTTCTGTTTACTATCCAAATGGGCCAAATGCTGACAATACATTGGATAAAACATCTTCCTAATATAAATAAGAAATGGATAATTTTGGGTGATTTCAATGCGCATTCTCCATTCTGGGAACCTGATTGCTCTGTTATATCTTGCAATCGATTTGTTGAAAATATTGTTGATTCTAATTTAGTATTAATGAATGACGGCAGCATAACAAGAGTGCCTGATATATCAACGCATAGACCAACCTCCATCGATCTCACATTAATTTCTCCTGATTTGGCCATCAATGCTACTTGGACAACAGAAGATGATTCGTTAGGGAGTGATCATTTTCCTATTGTTGTGAAAATACACGAACATATAGTTGATGAAGAAGCAGAAGTTGAAGATAGAATACCAAAGTTTTTATAATAAATGCAGATTGGAGTTTATATGAGTCAACCCTTCTATCTATAGATCGCGCAGCATTATTGAACACGAAGATATTGAAGTGTTTTATAACAACTTTAGAAAAGCTATTATATCTGCAGCTGAGAAAGCAATGCCAAAGTGCAAATCTTTTATAGATAAAAAATATCGAGGAAATAGTTGGTGGAATGAAGAATGTGCAGAAGCCGTATCTAATAAAAAGAAAAACATACAAAACGTGGCTCAAAGATAGAACTGATGAAAACTTTCTTGAAATGAAACGTGCAAAAAGCCACAGTAACAGGGTTGTCGCAAAAACAAAACGTCTCTATTTCAATCATTTTTGTCATTCAGAAATATCGTCATCTAAGGACATGCACAGAGTATGGAAAAAAAAGTAAAGGAATTAAAAAAAAAATATTATCTACCTTCATATCCTATTAAATTAGAAAAAAAAAACTATTCCAACATCATCAGAGAAAGCTGAAGCATTTGTACAAGCTTTTTCAAAAAATAACTCATCAACTAGACTATATACAGATACCAAAAGTTACAGAGAACTAGAGGAGAAAAAAAGATACTTATTGTGATCCCACTCCGGATCCAAACCATTACTTAAATGCATCTATAACATTTGAAGAATTTAAAGAAGCACTAATGTCATTCCCTCGAATAAGACAGCTGTTGGATTAGATGGAATTTCATATCAGTTGTTATGCCACTTACCTTTGTGCTGGAAGCAATTACTTCACTCGTTTTACCAAAATGTTTGTTAAATGGAACTCTTCCTACTTTCTGGAAGAGGATAGTTGTAATTCCAGTTCCAAAACAAGGTAAACCTAGGTCTGCAATTGATAGTTACAGACCTATAGCATTAACATCTCAAGTTGGAAAAATATTAGAAAAGATAGTTTAAAAAAAAGCGTTTTACATTATTGCGAAAAGAATAACATAATTCCCAACAATCAAGCAGGTTTCAAAAAAGGTAGAAGTACAATTGATCACCTTGTAAAACTTGCAAGTCATGTTAAAAAACAATTTTTGCTCGTAGAAAAAGTACACTGGCTACTTTCTTTGACATCAGAAAAGCATATGATAGTGTGTGGCATTCTCGTTTACTTTATAAGTTGAAAAATATTGGGATTAATGGTGCAATGTATCAGTTCATAAAATCTTTCTTATCTGAGAGATCAGTTTGTACTAGGGTTGGTAAATGCTACTCTTCATTTAAAGATATTGACATCGGCATCCCTCAGGGCTCCATTATTGCACCTATTCTATTTACAATTTTCATTCACGATCTTCCTAAAATACTATCTAAAAATATGCATGTAGTGCAATATGCCGATGATATTGCAATGTGGATGAATACACAAACATTAAAAAACAGACAAATAAGAGAACCATATTATATATACAAAAACTATATCAAATTGAAATTGACAAACTAAATAAATACATGAACGAAAATGGACTAGAACTATCAGGAGAAAAATCGCAATTAATGTTATTTAACAATGGTAAAAATCCAAAAGTTTTGCCTCAACTTGTGCTAGAAAATAAAACTCTTCAATATTCCAATAAAGTTAAATTTTTAGGTGTTCATTTCACTCCTAAATTAAACTGGAGATTTCATATTGAATATCTTATAAATAGTGCCAGACAAAGGCTATCTTTACTAAAAATAATCAGTGCACAATCGTGGGGTCAAGATACCCAAACTCTTGTGCATCTTTCTATTAGTCTGGTTCGTTCAAAATTGATTTACGGACAGGAAGTATATTTTTCAGCTTCTCAAACATTACTTAGCGGTTACAAAGTATAGACAGTAAAGCTATTAAAGTAGCCCTTGGTGTTCCAGCGCATTCCAATACCTTTAAAAACATATAAAGAAGCTAATCTCTTGTCACTTGACGATCAACGCAAACTAGCGACAGCCAAATATGTAACCAGAAGTCTTTCTGTATCAAATTCAGTAACAAATGAATATTTTCTTGATGCTAAATCGGATTTTCCTAAAAGGGCACAGAGAATATTTCTTACCTGCAGCCCATTCGAAATTATACTGATGATTTATTTAGAAAATGTGACATCGATATTACATCCATTTCAAAACCTCCAACTATGCCCACAATTCCTCAATGGGAGCATCTTTCTCCAAATTTTGATATAGATTACACTACTTTAAAAAAAAAGAAGACAATATAAATTGATATCAGTAGAAGCAAAAGAACATCTTGAAAACACATATCCACATCATCTTAAAATCTACACGGATGGTTCAGTTTTAGAATCTTATACAGGAGCTGGATTTGTAATTCCCGATTTAAAAGTAAAGAAATCATTTTGTTTAGGAAAGAACTTTTCAGTTTTCACTGCTGAACTATATGCAATCGTTATGGCCTTATCTTGGATATCTGACCTTAATGTGGCAATTTACAGCATTCTAATCTGTGTTGACTCTAAATCTGTTCTTTGTAGCTTACGAAGTTGGGATGCAAATGTAAGGAAAGACTTAATTTTTGATATAAAATTTATGATACATTCCGTTATGGCGAAAGGAACTTTTGTAGAGTTTTGCTGGATCCCATCCCATTGTGGTATCTATGGAAATGAAATAGCTGATAAATTAGCAAAAGAGGGTGCTCTTAGAAAAAATCCAGATAGTAGATTAAAACTGGATAAATGAAAAATCAATTCTCTATTAGAAAATTGTATGAACGATGAAAAACTTCCCGCTGAAACGAAAGTGATATTATGTCAAAGATCATTGTCCAGTATAATTTATAAAAATGCGCGTTTAAACTCTTGGAAAACCAATTTTCTAAGGATGTAGATTGCGCTTGTGGTCTCCCATTATCCATTCAACATATTCTTTTTGAATGTCCAGTTCTAAAATCTTTATATAATATTCTAAAAAGATATTGCTTCATTAGGGGCTTCAAATACTTTACAGCCCCAAAATGATTGACATAGCAAAGGCTATATCGAGTTCTTTATCGTTCATCTGTTGTAATTGATTTCTCAGTTTATAATTATTGTTTGGTAGTTAATAGGCAAACTTTCATGTACATATGTTTGCGCGCGCGCACACACACACACACACACGCACGCACGCACGCACGCACGCACACACACACACACACGCGCGCGCGCGCGCGCGCACATGCATACACGCTCACACACACGCGCGCGCGCGCGCGCGCGTACTCTCTTTCTCTCTCTCTCTCTCTCTCACATAAACACACAGGCGCGCGCACGCGCGCATGCACGCACGCACACGCACGCGCACACATGCGCGCGCTCGCACACACACACTCATATAATGCACTTACACACATACATACTTATATATTTTTTTTCTTTAAATTTTTATATAGTCTAATATCACCATCGTTGTGAACAGACTCTAAATTAAATCAATCAAATCAAATCAAATCAGGTACTTGGTCAGCCTTGCTGCCATGACAGAGAAGAAGATTTTCCTTTCGACGTTCAGTAGTGATATTGGCCTAAACTGGCTGATGTCACTTGAGTTTTGCTCTTTGGGGATGTACACACCATCTGCCGTCATCCACTGGCTGCTGATATTCTGTTTTTCCAAGCTGATCGCAGCAGCCTGTGGAGCCACTCCAGCACCTTGGAACATTTCTTGTACAGCTGGTAAGGTATTCCGTTTGGCCCTGGTGATGATTTGGCTCTGGCTTTGTCGATCACCTTCTTGACTTCCGCCAACGATGGTGGCTTGTCATTGAACTGTTCCTCAGGGTTGGTTGGCCACACCAGACCTTGAATGTCGAGTGGTGCTTTTTGCTCTGTGAGTCAGAGTATGTTTTCCTCAGATGGGTCTCAAGAACTCCTTTGTCCAAACTTAGGGTCCCAGATTTTAGCTGCTCAAACAGTGTTCTGGCAAACTGGAAGGGGTCTCTGAAGAAGCACTCTTGGGTCTTCTTCTTTTTACTCTTCCTCTTCCTCGCAGATTCCGCTTTGCTGAGGGCGCTGTTTTGCTTTCAGGTCTTTCCAGAGTTTTTCCAAGCCTTGTTTTTCAGCTGGCAGTGCGGTCTTCATTTGCTTCCTGAGGTTTTTCTTTTGGACCCTGATCTTGTCACCTCTTCTTGGCGTCTGGATTTCTTTGGAGGTGTTTTCTCTTTGGGTAGTTTTGCTCCATAGACGCCTCTACAAGTGGCATACACAATGTCCCCATATGTGGCTAGTTTGTGTTCCAGGGTGCTTTTCCCTATCAGTGCATTGAGTCTCTGGACGATTTTTGCATCCAGTTTCTCCCAATGTTCAGTTTCATTTGCTCGTGGCAGGCTGAGTTTCAGGTGCCTGGCATCGAGGGCCTGTGCAAATTCCTCATCCGAACCAACAGCGTGGATGTCCTTGGCACTGTGGTTTAAATCCTGTAGTTCCTGTAGAATATGGAGCAAGGCGAAAGAGGTTTGTGGAGGGAAAGGGGATGTGGAGTAATGGTTGCGTGAATGCGAGAATGAAGTGTCAGCTTTGAATGGCAGTGTGGCTCAATACTCTGTTACTGGCAGTGTACAGTTTTAGTCTACCACGGTAAAGCATGGGCAAAACCAGTTGTGTTGTTGATATCGATCAGTTCTGGTTGAACGCCGTATGACATGGTATTGCACCAGTTGTATTGTTGACAGTGTTCAATTCTAGTGTAACGCGTTATAGCATGGTTCAGAACCAGTTCAGTTGTTGACAGTGTTCAATTCTAGTCTAACGCAGTATAGCATGGTTCAGAACCAGTTCAGTTGTTGACAGCGTTCAGTTCTAGTCTAACGCGGTATAGCATGGTTCAGAACCAGTTCAGTTTGTTGAAAGTGTTCAATTCTAGTCTAAATTTGTCTGACATGGCTTTGCACCAGTTGTGTTGTTGAAAATGTTCAATTCTAATCTAACGAGGTATGCCATGGCACGGAACCATCTCTGTTGTTGATTGTCTACGGTTCTAGTCCGACGCCATATGGCTTGGCTCACAGCCTGTGTGGTTGTTCCTAGTGGACAATGCTAGTCTAACACGGCAAAGCATGGGCAAAACTAGGTCTGTTGTTGATAGTGTTCAGTTCTAGTCTGAACCAGTATGGCATGCTTCAGAACCAGTCCTGTTGTTGACCGTGTACAATGCAAAGTCTAAACCAGAATGGCATGCTTCAGAGCCAGTTCTGTTACAGACTTTGGGCAGTTCTAGTCTAAACCGGATTGACATGGCTCAGAACCAGTTCTGTTGTTGATAGTGTACAATTCTAGTCTAAACTGGTATAACTTGGCTCTGCACCTGTTCTGTTGTTGACAGTGTATAATTCTAGTCTACCGTGTTAGGGTGTGGCTCAGGATAAGCATTTATTTACAATGAACGTGGCTTGTGGGACTAATCATCTCAATACTTGCCATGTTCCTACATTAACAATGAAACAAGATGCAAAGCATATAAACGTACTCCCAGCTGATCCTGAATACGCGTGATATATTCCATAAAGAGGAAAAACCGTCTTGGGCTGGTCTAACCGTTAGTAATGGCTATTCTGATAAACATCGGCCATCATCTGTGACCTATAATGAACATACTTACAAATTTTCAGAAAGATCCGCCAAGAACTTTCTGAGATTTTCCATAAAGAAGAAAACCATTATGGGCGTTTAGTAACGGCTATAACGGTAAACTTGAATATCGGGCATCATCTGTGACCCATAATGAACATACCTACAAATTTTCAGAGGAAAAAAAACCGTCTTGGGCTTGTCCCACATCCATGTAGGGTATCCATTAGTGGAAAGGGCAGTCTTGATGTGTTCTTCTTCTTTCAGCACTCCTCCTCCTAAATGGAACACAGTACAGAGGCTCTGTGCATGAGGGTGTTAACTACAGATCTGTTGTGTTGGAGGGGGTGGTTGGAGTGAAAGTTCAGATATTGGTCAGTGTGGATGGGTTTCCTATCACAGACAGACAGACATGAGGAGGAAGAAGAAGAGTTGATGGGACACAAAAGGTGTGTGTGTGTGTGTGTGTGTGTGTGTGTGTGTGTGTGTGTGTGTGAGAGAGAGAGAGAGAGAGAGAGAGAGGATGAGACACAACTGGAGAAAAAGACAGACAGACAGTCAGACAGAAAGACAGACAGACAGACAGTCAGAAAGACAGACAGACAGACACACAGACAGAGGCAGTGAGGAAGGGAGAGAGGGAGAGAGACAGAGACAGGGTGGGAAGAGAGAGAGGGGAGAGGGGGGGGGGGGGGGGGGGGGGGACAGAGACAGTGAGAGAAAGAGAAAGGAGAGATGGAAGAAGGTAAGGAGGGCAGGGGCGAAAAGGCAGAAAAGGAGAGAGAGAGAGAGAGAGGCGCAGCCAGGTGGCAAAAAAAAAAAAAAAAAAAAAAAAAAAAAAAAGAAAGAACTGGGAGAGACGTATCTTTTGAAATCTGATGATAGAAGTGGTTACACAATACCTGCACCTAGTATTAGACACACACGCACACACACACACACACACACACACACACACACACACACACACACACACACAGAGACAGAGAGAGGCATACTCACACACAAGGGCCATGCCCATGTACACACATATACACACGTACGTGTACACTCACCACGCACACCGACAGTATTCTTCCTCCATAAATCCAAATGAATCAGTCTGAAAACACTTCAAATGTTCTTCTTTCCTTCTTCATCAACAAACCCCTAATGAACACAGGTGCAGCCGTACTTCTATAACTTTAAAATATGAATACTTCAACAACAGAGAAGCTCACAAGAGAAAGACATGAACAAGATTTTGGATTAGTGAGGCCCCCAAACTCCAGATTTGACCCATATTTCAACAGGCAGCTTACCTGGGTGTCTTCCGGTAAACAGCACACAGTCAGTGGAAACCAACGCGTACAGCGATACTACCAGTCAGCGTCAATGTCGGGAGAGGTAAGGTAGACAGAGGGGAGAATGACGCAGTCGCCGGAGCTGCTTTCACACCAGTCACTGTCGGGTGGACAATAGGAAGCTCCAGGGCCACCCTTCCTCTCACCAGGGAGGGTCACCTTGCCCAGTGAAGAATACACCCACTGCACAAGACCGCTTTTTATGACGCCATGATCGCGTCCAAAATCGATATCTTGATGGAAAGAACTATGGGTACAAACGCCTCTGCCCTCACCCTCTCCCTTCTTCATTACCCTCTTCTCCTCCTCCAAGCCTCATCTGTTTCCCCTCGTTTGTTTCTGACGACATCATTTAGAATGGAGATCAGTATGAAAACCTGTCCACCTCTTCAGCACGCCCATACCTTGAGGTCCCTGACCTCTTGCTGATTGTTTAACAACAGATTGTAATCCTGTAAAAAGTTTGAGGTCACTGACCTTTTGCTGATTGTTTAACAACAGATTGTAATCCTGTAAAAAGTTTGAGGTCCCCTGACCTTTTGTTGATTGTTTACACAGATTGTAATCCTGTAAAAAGTTTGAGGTCCCCTGAACTTTTGCTGATTGTTTAACAGCAGACTTTAATCCTGTAAAAAGCTTGAGGTCCCTGACCTTTTGCTGATTGTTTAACAACAGATTGTAATCCTGTAAAAAGTTTGAGGTCCCCTGAACTTTTGCTGATTGTTTAACAACAATTTGTAATCTTGTAAAAAGCTTGAGGTCCCCTGACCTTTTGCTGATTGTTTAACAACAGATTGTAATCCTGTAAAAAGTTTGAGGTCCCCTGATCTTTTGCTGATGTTTTAACAACAGATTGTAATCCTGTAAAAAGCTTGAGGTCCCTGACCTTTTGCTGATTGTTTAACAACAGATTGTAATCCTGTAAAAGCTTGAGGTCCCTGAGTTTCTGCTGATTGTTTAACAACAGATTGTAATCCTGTAAAAAGCTTGAGGTCCCCTGACCTTTTGTTGATTGTTTAACAACAGATTGTAATCCTGTAAAAAGCTTGAGGTCCCCTGAACTTTTGCTGATTGTTTAACAACAGACTTTAATCCTGTGAAAAGCTTGTAGACATTCCTCTCCTTCCCCTATCATAGACGAACTGGTCCACCGCTATTGCCCCTATGTGAATGTAATTTTATTATTTTTTAAACGGAAAAAAGAAAGAAAGAAAATGAGGGAGAAAAAGTTACATATCTCCTAAAACTGTTTATAGAAGCGTAAAATGACATCCTAAAAACAAAACCCAGCAAAAACTGTGCAGTGTATGGCTCCCCAGGCTAGTTCCTTTCAAACCATGCACTGTTTTCATAATATGTATGTTACAAAATTATCTGAATAATTCACATCAGATCTACCTAACCATCAATATTTGATCAGATTGTGTATATCCCTCTTCTCTCTTACAGAAACTGTGGAACGAGTGTTTGATTGGATGTTTGATATTTGCAATACATTTATAAAGCTCACATGATGCTTATACTCATTATTTTTTTTCAAGCATCAGCTAAAAATGATAACTGAAGTTGCTGCTGAAGCAATGTATTCTCCATTTTGGCCCACCTTAACAGAAACAGACCACAGTACTTTGAACACATATGTTAACAACGTCAAACAGTGAATGGATTCCTAACATCTTACATCGTTTGACATTAGAAAAGTATTTAGACTCAGAATCAAAAACTAACCTTGAGAATATTTCGACAGGGTCGCCCTGTCTTCTTCAGCTCACTGTTGCTGTTGTGGCAAGGAGGCCTGGTGGGGCGACTGTTGTGTGGGGTGAATAGTTGTCAGGATCTGATTGTAGATGGGGGGAAGTTCAAAAGCTTGATCTCTGTTCAGGCTGGGGCGTCTAGTCTTGATTTCGATGGCTTCTTTACTTTTTCTTTTTGTGAGGAAGGGCTCTGTAGATAAGATCTTGGTTTCTTGGGGGCTGAAACTGTGGCCTGTGGCTTGTAGATGTTCGTGTATGGCAGAAGTAGATCGGTTTTGGTGTTCCTGTAGAAGGGGTGGTGAGCGGTCTTGCTGTCTCTCGCCAATGTAGGTATTGGCACAGTCTTGACACCCTACCTGGTACACTACACCACACCGCTTGAGGGGGTCCGTTTTGTCTTTGACATGGGTCAGTTGCTGGCGTAGGGAATTTGGTGGGTTTGTGGAACTCTTTGCATCCATGTTGTTGGAAGGTCCTGGTCAGACGCTCTCTGAAATTCTTTTAATGTAAGGGATCCCCACTTTCACACTGTCCGTATCTGTAGAAGAAGGGTAGAGAACTCGAGGGTTGTCCCACATCCATGTAGGGTATCCATTAGTGGAAAGGGCAGTCTTGATGTGTTCTTATTCTTTCAGCACTTCCTCCTAGTGGAACACAGTACAGAGGCTCTGTCCATGAGGACGTTAACAACAGATCTCTTGTGGAGGGGGTGTGTTGGAGTGAAAGTTCAGATATTGGTCAGTGTGGGTGGGTTTCCTATAGACACTGGTCTCCACCCTGTCGTCATGGGTTCGGGAGATGAGAGTGTCCAGGAACGGGATCTTCCCTTCTGATTTAGTTTCAGAGGTGAATTGGATACTGTCATCAATAGAATTCAGGTGAGTGGTGAAGCTGTCAATCTCCATCTCCTGTATGCAGGTCATGGTGTCATCCACATAGTGGTACCACATGCTGGGAGGGTTGGCAGCGGTCTCAAGGGTTACTTTTTCAAAATGTTCCATGTACAGATTGGCTACCACTGGAGATACTGGCGAACCCATGGCAGCTCCTTGTTTCTCCTGGTAGAACAGTGAGGTGCTGGCCCGGGAAAATACGGTATTTTTGTTACACAGTATGGTGCTGGCCCGGAAAATACGGTATTTATGTTACACAGTGAGGCGCTGGTCATGGTCTTCTAATGTCACAATGCTCTGCAAATTTGTCTCAAAAGATTAACCAGCTTTCCAAACTAAAATAATTCTCAGACCAACATTGTCGTAAGCTGTTTTTTTTTTTTTTTTTTTTTTTTTTACTTCGTACGTTGAATCTCATTTTAATTACTCTTCTACATTGTGGGATTCGGCCAGTTAAAGCGTATTAAAACCTCTCTTCAGTTTTCATAGACGGGCTGTGAAACTCATTCTCTCAAATGTACAACTGTAACTCCCCCTGATTATAAACATTTCGACATTTTGCCTCTGAAATGGAAACTCGCTTATAACAAAGCAATGTTCATGTTTAAGATAATGTCCAATCATGCACCACCAACTCTGAAAAACAGATTTAAAACGAACCAGTCTAGTATTCTTTTCACTATTTAGATGGTTCGTTAATTTTGAAGTCACATATTATCATTATTTTTCTACTTCATCGAGGGCAAGATGAAAAAAAAGCTGTATTGTGCTAATTCTTTATCCCTCATAAAAAAAAAACTCTCTCTCTCTCTCTCTCTCTCTAAAAAAAAAAAAAAAAAAGTGAAAAAAAAAAAAAAAAAACCAGTTTCCACTACTATTTTTTTTTTTTTTTTTTTTCTTTCTTCTCCAACTAGTCTCTTACGCACCATGCAATGTCTGTATGTTCTCTCAAATGGACATATTTTTTTTGCTGATTTAAGTGTATTGGCGTTTGATACAAAGTGTCTGGGTTTGTTAATGTTCTAATGTGTGGTGTATTGGCACTTTCACTCTGATGATATGCTGCTTATGTAAACAGAACAACATACATGAAACAAAAAAAAAAAAAAAAAAAAAAAAAAAAAAAAAAAAAAAAACAAAAAAAAAAAAAAAAAAAACTGCATTAGTTTCTTTTCTTTCAGTTTTGCCAGAGAGAGAGAGAGAGAGAGAGAGAGAGAGAGAGAGAGAGACAGACAGACAGACAGACAGACAGACAGACACAGACAGACAGACCAAGACCAAGAATGCTAATAGACGCTTCGGAAAATGTACATCAAACGTTCGTTCAGAAGTCTGGCGGATGAGGAATGTGGCTGGGATTATAAGAAAAAAAAAAAAATCAAGTTTCAGCACCCGTCGCTGTGACTCCCGAACCTGTAAACACTCCCGGTCATCATCCTTGAAGAGTACACAGACGAAAAGGGCTGCAAGGACGACCCTAGGAGAGATGACAAACATGCACAGGAGACAAAGTCATGGGTCACCCAAGATCTCGGAAATTGGCTATTCCCCAAATATGCTACCCTTATAGCGAAAAGGGGGTCTACAAGGGAGACATGAGGAAAGCCAAGAAGCGAGATAATGCGTGTGTGTGTGTGTGTGTGTGTGTGTGTGTGTGTGTGTGTGTGTGTGCTGTGTGTGCGCTTATGTGCACGTGCGTGTGCGTGTGAGTGTGCGAGAGCGCGCGTACTTGTGTGTGTGTGTGTGTGTGTGTGTGTGTGTGTGTGTGTGTGTGTGTGTGTGTGTGCTTGGGCGTGCTGTGCTGTGTGTGCTTGCGTGCATGCGTGAGTGTGCGTTGTGTATACATGTATAC
Source organism: Conus betulinus (assembly GCA_016801955.1). Taxonomy (NCBI): domain Eukaryota; kingdom Metazoa; phylum Mollusca; class Gastropoda; order Neogastropoda; family Conidae; genus Conus; species Conus betulinus. The sequence goes on along the minus strand of JADBJO010000218.1, from coordinate 149,265 downwards.
AATGGTGGGTCAGCCATATGACTAAATATGAGCAAAAAACCTGTGTTATTAAGAACAAGTTTATACATGTACAAACAGGACTAATAGGCAAAACAAACGGATAAACACTAAACCAGTGCCTGAGCGCATGCTAATGGTTACCTAATGGTTCTTTTTATTCTTTTTCTTTTTCGGGAGAATTACATCTCTAGGTTCTGATGTTGTACAAATACAGGTTTCTGAACTCGGTCACTTTTTACTTATGCAATTTATAAATCGATGTAACACTTTCTCAGTTCTATGTGTTGATCGAAAATCATTTGTAATGCCGTCAATTTTTTAGTTTTACGTGCAATGCTAATGGACATTTTCCCCACTAATATAATATGGTTAATATGGTTAATCGATTTGTTACCTGTTTACCTATATCGTCTCTGTGGACTCCAAAGAGAACGTCAGTTAACGATAGTTTCAGAGATGTGTCGATTCTCGATGAAATCAATATTTCTATATTTTTCCAAAATTGTTCACTGGAGGACAGTAGAAAAAGAAATGTTCAATAAAATCAATTTCATCTGTACAGTTATCACACTTGTTAGTTTCTGATACCTTCATTTTTTGCAAAAGAATATTAGTCGGGTAAATGTTATGGTTTATTTTCCATTGTAGTTCATACAGCCTAACCTCTTTTGTAGATGTTCTTGGTGTTAGCCATATGTGTTCGTCTACTTCAAAGTCGAGTTTTCTACGCCAAAAGTCCTTGCTGTTTGCAGTAACGTTACTTAAATTCCTTTGCTCCAGCAACTTTTTTTTTTTTTCTCTTTTGGTTTTGTGTTAAATAGATGGGCTTCGCAGTCAGCAGAGTAAGCATTGTCAAGAGTAATATTGTTTTCATAAATCCACTCCAGCCATGTTGATGGGAGAGCGTTTCGCAGTGCGTTATATTCAAAAAATTGTATTTGCATTACGATCACCTAAAACTGTCTCCACTTCATTGAGATTAAGCAGTCTATTTTCAGTAACATGCACAATGTCTCTGACAAACTGTATTCCCTTTTCTTTCCATTCTTGAAAATATATATATTGCCTTTGTATTTTATCAAGTCATTATAAAATAACATTTGATCTAAAAAGTTACTCGGTGTTATTTCTTCTATCTTGGTTTTCCTCTTATATTCAAAAATAAATGGTAACTACATTTCTCCAAAATTCATTGTCTATTCGTTCAATTTGCTGCAACTGCGTTGCATTACAGTTAAGCTTAAATATGCTATCATTACTAATTATTTTGTTTAAGTGCCACTTCGGAATCTTACTCCAATTTTCGTCTGTCGCAGAAAACAATTTCCCTGCCCATTGCAAGTACATACAGTTTTGCAGTTCCATAACGTTAACCATTTTTAAACCTCCTGAGTTATAGTAGTCGCTTCCATTACTTTCCTTTTCACTTTTTCGAATGCTTTCCGATTACTGTGTTTCTTTTGCCAAACAAATTTATATAACATCGTATTTATCTTCTGCAGGACTTCATATGGAATACCAATTGACTGCATTACAAAGACTAGCTGACTAACCAAAAAAGATTAATAATAACTGTAATTTTGCCATGAATGCTGATGTCTCGTTTGCTCCAGGTCTTTATTAATTTTTCTATGGTTTCAACTCTGCCTTTCCAGTTTTCTCAATGTTTTTGGCCATTTTATCTTTTTCAAAATAAATTCCAAGTATTTTTATTCTTTCAACTATAGAGAAAGGCAGATTGTTTTCATTTATTCTCCTGCCCATTCTGATAGCTTTGGTTTATATTCATATTTAACTTAAGACCAGAGAACTTTTCGAATGCTTTCAAAATATTCAAAGATTCAATCATATCATTTTTGTTATCTAAAGAATAGGGTGGTATCATCAGCGAGTTGTTTTATCTCAATAATATACTGCTCATTTGCATGGTGCCTTGTTTGGCACTTGGATACCCGTTACTTCACTTTTTCTAATCTTTGCAGCCAAGAGCTCTACAGCTAAAACAAACGCTAAAGGAGAAAAAGGACAGCCTTGCCTTATTCCACAAGTTACATTAAATGGCTCAGACAACCAGCCTCCATGATTGATACAGCTTTGGTTACCATTGTTAAAACGTGTACCCATCTTTGGAAATCGGTCCCAAATCCCAAAACCTTGAAGACATGTAAAAGATATTTTTTTGATATGGAGTCAAAGGCTTTTTCATAATCTATAGCTAATAAATACCCCGCCTTTCCGGTTTTATTTAAATAGTTGATTACATCATCGATGGTTCTTAACACTGTTGCTATATTTTTCTTCCCTTTATGTATCCAACTTGATCTTCGTTAACTAAGTTATGGATGACTTTACTAGCCTTTCTGAGAGTACTTTTGCCAAAATTTATAATCGGAGTTTGTAAGAGTGATGGGTCTCCAGTTGTTAAGTTTATCTCTAACTAAGTCTTCTTTACCTTTGTGAAAAAGAGTTATAATGCCTTGCCGTTGTGTAAATGAGAGACTTCCACTGTTAAAGGATTCAATAAAGGAGTTAGTGACAACATTGCCTAATTTTGACCAAAAAAACTTGTAAAACTCGGTTGTTAAGCCATCGCTTCCTGAGCAGAGCCATTTTTCATCTTCTTGAGAGCAGATGTCGTCTCTTCTAATGTCACTGTGCCTTCACATGTTACTGCGTCATTTTCTTCTAACTGTCTTATTTCTGCATTTTCAATAAAAAAAATGTCGGTAGCTTCTTCTACATTCGACGCTTCAGTATTCTGGGCATATAACTGTTTATAAAATGCAATTTGTTCTTGCATTATTTCCCTTTGGTCAGTTATAATGTTACCTGTCTCTGTACACAGTCTTGTAATAATCTTATTTCTGCTTCGTGCCTTTTCTAAACTACAAAAATATTTTGTATTCTTTTCTCCTTCTTCTATCCCATTTAAGTCTGCATCTTACTTGAGCGCCTCTAGCTTTGTAAGCCTGCAAAATCTCTAGGCTTCTGTTTTACTGTCATAAAGCGTTTATTAATATTTTCATTTTGGGGATCACTGGCGAGCTCTTTTTCTAGACTTTGTAACTTGATTGCAATATCAGAGATTCATTTCTTTTCTCACAAGCCAGATTTTTCCCGAAATCTATACAAAATTTTCTTTTTCAACCTTACACATTTCCCATTTTTCTAAATGATTCAGACCTTCATTGTCTAAAGAAATGTATCTAACATATCATTCATTTTTTGTACAAACAGAAACATTTTTAAGATAACTATTATTAAATCTCCAATACCCTGGTCCCGGATGAAGTCATTCTCATTCAATTCAAGGACAACGGCCTTATGGTCAGAATTCGGAACAAAGAAATGTTCACACAAAGTACAAAAACGCAAAATGTTATTGGAAACAAAAATAATAATCTAATCTGCGCGCAATAAATGGGTTAAGACGAATCCATGAGGCATCTTTTTCTTTTGGATGATAAAGTCTCCAGGCATCTGTTAAATCTAATGTATTAATAACATGCTGAAAACTGGCAGTTTCCGATCTGTCGTGGGGATGACCCGCAATTATGTCGAGGTCACTGTTCAGAGTGCAGTTAAAATCACCAAGAATAATTAAATCTTCGTACTCCATAGAATTGAAAACTTCAATCAATTTTCGATAATATATGATTTTTTCCTTTGTGTTGTTGGGTGCATAAATATTGGCAACCATTAAATTATAGCATTCATTTACCACTGAAATTACTAAGATTCTGTCTTGTGCAAGCTCTAACTTAACATTTCCCTTAAAGTGTTTTTTGAAATCAAAATAACTTCTCCTCTGCTTTTGTTCGTTCCCTCATTGTAAAAAATAGTTCCACCCCATTGCTTTTCCCATTCATTTACATCGCTGTCTGTTATGTGACATTCTTGTAAGCAAATAACATCAAAACGTTTTTCTTTGAAATATGCAAACAATGATTTCTTTTAAACCTGTTTTTTTAAACCCCTAACGTTTAGTGAAACAATATTCATTTTATCCATGGATAGAAAAGTTCAGTTTATTTTATTAATCTATCGGCAATTTCAATCAGATAAACACTGTTCAAACTCATAGTCCATAATACATTTCCAGGCCATTGTCCGTTGGTAGTCACGAATAGTAACCCTGATCTATTTCCCCCGATCAACCGGTGTGGATTCTGACTCAGAGTCCACAAAATCTGCTGTCATCGAGTCATCCGACCCACGGTCACAGCGCCGATACTTTCCTGCTCCCTCTCCCGGGCTGTGTCGGTGTCTGGACAGGCGCCGCTTGCTGGGGGTAGCTGACCTGTTGCTGGGGGTAGCTGACCTGTTGCGGGGGTAGCTGACCTGTTGCGGGGGAGAGCGGTCCAGGGAGGACAGAAGGGTGGTCTGACGGGACAGAGGACGTCCCCCGGTCATTCCCGTCGACAGACTTGCCAGTGGACTGCACTGTTTCACTAGTGCTAAGATTTTCTTTTACACCAGTCTTTTTGACACCATTCTTTTTACCGTTTGTCTGTCTGTCCATAGTATGTTCACCAGTCCGTCCATCCGTTATTTGTCCGTCCGCTGTCTGTCTGTCTGTCTGTTAGTTTACATTCGACGTCACCTCTTTTGTGTCCCGTTTGCCCACACTGTCTACATACAATGTCTCCTGAGCACTGTGAGACATGGTGATCTGGCTTCAGACAGCGTGAACACATGACTTTTTTTCTGCTGTTTTTGTTCTCTGTGGAACAATTTAGCTGTAAAAATGCTGACTTTCACAAATTTATCAAGAGGAGTAGAGGGGACAGTTATAAAAAACAAAACCTGCGACCCGTTACAAATCGAGTCAGTTTGTTGTCTGCGTCGCGAGCTCTCTCCATCTTAATGTCTGATCTCAGTTCGCAACCGAGCTTGACAAGTGAATGCTCGATTTCCGAGTCTGCGACCGAGATTGGGATGTTGTCAATCCATAGTTTTGTAGAGGGCTTTTTTTCCTCACCTGTATCACTGTGGAGGACATAGGGGTTAGTACTGCATACCTGTAGCGTAGTGTCCCTCATCCGCAAACCCTGGACAAGGATTGCCATCCGTGCCTCCTTGGTGGCGGGGTAAATACGCCACAAGCTGCCAATGTTCTGAGCTCCGATGATGGAGCCCTGGCCAGCGACTCGTTCCGCCGCCAAACACATTTCCAATACGGACGGCCGATTCTTGTCGTGATCCGGAATGTTCTTTGATTTGAGAAAAACGGGAGTTACTGTAGAAAAAGCTTGCATTTTCAAGAAATAAACTGGAACGTCAGGGAAAAAGAAAAAAAAAACGAAACAGACGCTGTCGCGGTTAGCGCGTGTAGGCAAAGCGTACGACTGAGTTCACAGCTCAGATTCGGACCGTTGAGTGTGTGTGTGTGTGTGTGTGTGTGTGAAATCGGTTCAGTCATTTTGAACACCTCTTTTTCTGAAAAAATAATGCTATCAGCTGGGTGACTGGTTTCATACATGTATATGGATAAGCGTTTCGTAGAGAGGCAGACTAGAGGTGCATAAACCGATAGGAATGTATACTATTCCAAAAAGCAACATAAGAAGCACTCTGAATTTTCCGTGCTTCAATACAATCTTCTGAATCTAACCGTTGGTTTAAAAAAAAAAAAAAAAAAAAGCACAGAGTACGACGATTTGTCTGAAAACTCAGGATCATTATCAATATCACTGCCATTCTAGTGCGCATTTGTCTGGTGATCCACAAAGGGGTGGAAGGTGGGGAAAGGGGTGGGGGGGGGGGGGGGGGAACGAGGTTTGACTGCGCACATGTAGCGAAATTTTTGCTCTGCAAATCTTTCTTCCCTTTGCCGAAGGCGTGTTCGTTTCGCGAGCAGGGCCTGTAAACAGAAAGCTGTTGAATCAGACAAAATGCAGGGCTTAGACCAGACAGACATTATGTATGCGAAATTCAATCTGGCGGAACGCACGTAGACATCTAGTGGCCATTACCACCACGGCGACTGCCAGGGAGTAATTATGTCCCTTGACGTCTCAATGAAACGACATGTGCGTGTGAATGCACCCTATGTCAACAACACAGCGCAGGCCTGCAACGGTGGTGCAAGACTGCTCCCCGCTGGTTGGTTTGGCAGTTGAGGACAACTAGCCTACGTCTCTGGGTCCCACTGACACTTTCGGGTGTGCTTTTTCCTAGATGTTCGTGACATTGTGTAGGCGAAACTCACTCATAGTGCACAATCGTGTGTAATCCCGTCGGACTGGAATGTGTAAAGCAAGTTTTTTGCTTTATTTGGCTGGTCATGGACCATAGTACCTAGAAATCAGCGGGTTCAATTTTCCCCACCTACGTGCCCCTCTCGGGAACCCCCTTCCAAAGCGACCCGTGACGGCACCGACCTTAAACGTCATTTTTTTTTTTTTTTTTTTTTTACAATTCATCTATTTTTTCATGACCTTGGAGTCATTTTAGGGGTTTTTCTGATGGTGCTGAGTTGAACTGTGACATTTTCAGGTCAATCCAAAATGGACATTACTGATTTCCACCTGCATCTTGTATATATTGGATGTGCCAGAATGACAACCGTATGGACCTTAACCCATATGTCTAACTTCACTTTTTTTCATTGCGTGGGGTTTTCGTTGGCAAAGCCTACAAGCGAGGAGTGGGAGTTCCATTAGATGATGAGCCTTGCTATTATGATGATGAAACTTGATTCCATTTCTCCTGCTTTCACTTGAACGTTTTCATGCACAATGTGACGCCTTCAAAAAAGCCTTGCATGCACGCAGCCCAGACATGTTCAAGATTTATGACGACATTCAGTCCTGGTACTCAGAGAATCTGAAACCACTAGAAGCCAGTGAAGGGAATGGAGAGATGTCCCAGTTCCTTACACAGTACCTGGAGCAGGTCGAAGGTATCTTGCATCTCGTCAGTTCCTGTCGCGCTGGTGACTTTGATGGCTACTTGGCTACATTGGAGAACCTCGTCAAGTACTTTTTTTGCACAGGACCTCCTGAACTATGCCCACCCCGCCTCGTGCCAGTCCACCTAGCTCAGATGAATGCCTTGGAAAAAGATGATCAGCCACATGGCAAGCGCTGAAGTCAGGAGATTTTGTTGTAGTAAAATCAAAAGTCCCATTCACTGCACTGTTCACTGACCAGGCCCTGGAACAAGAGATCAAAGATTTGAAGCGTCATGGCGGGATTTTTGGCCTCAGTCAATATGATACAGCCCTTGATTGACTCGTCACCACAGCCCCTCGCCTCACTCACATGGTGAAACAGTTCCTCAGTGACTTTCCCCGATTTTCCCAGTCTTCCACGCGATGCGAGCACTACCAGCTGGATGGAGACATGGCTGTGAGGATTGTCACAAACGCGTTGAACCTCCGCCACTCAGTCGAAAAGCACTGTGCCAGCAACCCCTTTGCAGACAAGACCCCTCTGAAGAACCTGGGTTTGTCAGTTCTTGTACAAGGAAATGCCAAAGGAGACATTTTGCATTATGCAGAGAAAGATAAAAGCGGCTTCGGGTATTTGTCCAGGAAAGACTACTCAATACCTCCAAAGTGAGTGTTTGGGACTCACTGAAGAAGATGAGGCTGAAAGCTTTCTCAAAGCTGATGGAGAAAACCAAGGTTTTGGTCGGTCAAAAGGTGATCAAGTTGCGCGAGGAGAATTAACTGCTTTGGAAGATTCCTGATCATCCTGCAATGCAGACCGCAGCTGGTGCCAAAGCTGGAAGACACTATAGGGGATTTTGAAATGTCGGTGGTGCCACGCTCCCTCTGTGCAGTGGATGGATCACTGTACGTGCCTGCAGACAAGGCCAGTCTCATGCATGGCATTGAAGAGGTACAGCCCCCTTCAGATGACTCTCTTTCCCTTGGCACAAAACCAGCCGACTCTCTTCCCCTTGGCACAGACCCCGGCATACCTCAAGTTCTCATTGTTGATGCTATGGCTGTACTGCAGAGAGCATGGGGAAAACGCCATCTATGAAGAACCTCTCTGATCTGCAGCAAGCTTTCATCAAGCGCATCGAGTCCATGATGCTGGGCTACACAGAAGAACGCTTCATCTTTGACCGATACTTGGATGAATCGCTGAAAAACAAGACCAGACAGAAGAGAGAGCAGCAACATCAACGGTATTTGAAATCCACCCAGAAATGAAGCGGACAATGTCTATCAGAGAACTTCTGTCTGCGTCCAAGACAAAGAGAGATCCAACTTGCATGCTTGCTCAAGGTTTGCTCGATTATTTTTGCAGCAACACAGCTGTGAAGCTGGTCGCTGTATACGGGAACAAGATCAAAGGGCTCAACTTTGAAGAAGATTACTCGCATGAGAAAGCTGACACCCTGATTCCCCATCAAGTCCTGACTGCTGTGTCTGACGATGCTTGGAGAGAAGTCTTCGTCTGGTCACCCGACGCTGACGTCCTCATCCTTCCTCTACACCTTGTTGCATCATGTCACCTTGGCAGTCAGACAAGCCTGAAATTCTTGACAGGAAGGGACACTAAATCTGTAGAAATCGATGTCATGGAACGTGTCCAAGCAACTAGATGTCAGAAATGCCAGGGACTGATTGGATTCCACAACTACTCTGGCGCCGACTGGGGTGGCAAGTTTGCTGGTGTAAGCAAGAACCTGGGTTGATGCTTACGTGAGGCTCGACGAGGACGACCCAGCTGTTCTGTGTTTCAAGCAGCTTGCAGCATGTTCCAGAGGAACTGGTGAATGGGGAGCTACCCCCACCCCACCCCACCACCATCCAGGTCCAGGCATTGGAGCAGTTTGTCTGTCAGGTGTACAGCTCGGCAGGTCCAACAACCTTGCCTGCACTCAGATGGAGAGCTCTTCCGCTCCAAGAACTTGGAAGGAGAGGTGTTGCCCCCTACACGGTCTGCCTTGCTGCCACACATCAGACGTGCAAATTATGTGGCCATGCGTAATAAATCGTACCCTGTCAACCATCCTGCACTTCCTCCTATTGAAGAGAATGGGTGAACGGTCGAAAATGGTGTGAACATGCCCGTGAGGCGTCTCGCTCTTCCAGCTCCACTTGCAGTCGTTGAGCTGATCAGGTGCAAGACGTGCAAGACTGGATGTGTAACAAATGCGTGCAGCTGTACAAAGCATGGTCTCCCATGCACTCCTCTGTGCAAGTGTTATGGATGGAGTGTGCAAACCCGAACAAAGCGCCTGGACCTAATGCAGAAGACGATGATGAGTAACAGGAAACGTTGTGGGCATCTTGAGAGAAGAACGCTGTGAACACAGTGATATGGTACATGTATCCGTTGTCAGTGACTTTGCAGTGGCTGCATGTCCCTAATATATGCCAGCAGTTTTTGACATCATGTTTTAAACTAATTTGTATTCTTCGTCTCATTGTCTTATCATATGACTTTGTTTTCACCTTTTTCCTATCTGAACTGAAATGTGTGCATTTAGTGTGTTGAAATCTTGAAGACTGCAAGCCTGTGAAAGTTAATCTTTTTGAACGAATGTGCATTACTGATAGGTCTTTGGTTTCTAATCAACCTAACAATATCATAGATGAATTCAGCGTCCCCAGAAACCTAGAAAGACCCCTGGGTACCAAAATTGGTGCTTGAGTAAGATGCTGAGAAATGGCGCCAATACTGCCGGGCGTCGTTACAGAGGAGGGGGGTGGGTGGGGGTAGAGAGGTCGTAAAATTGGAACCCGTTTATTTTCATGTAGTACTGTCCATGAATGATGAGATAAAAGCAATAAAATCCATTTACACACGTTTATCCCACGGGACCTGAATTATAGACATATCAGTGTGCACTATCAGGCAGAACGCTCTTAGACGAGGCGCGCGCATGTTGAAGCACTTACAGCAAAACGAAGTGTGAAGGAAAATGTTTGAAAAAAAAATTCAAAAGAAGAAAACAAGTAAAATGAAAAATAAGAAAAGAAAAAAAAATTAAAAAAAGAAAGGAAGGTAGGAAGATATAAAGAAAGCACCACAGAAAGAAAGGAGAGATCGAAAGAAAGAGAGAAAGAAACAAAGAAAAAAGATTAAAAAAAAAAAAAAAAGAGAAAGGAAAACATTCACTTTCCTGAACGGCTTAGTCTCGCCAGGAGACGAGTGACAACCACGTTTCATTTCATTCTGTGTGTGTTTCCTTGACGTTCATACACCCTGCTGTTTGGATGATCCCTGGAGTCTTTTAGCCAGGGTACGACGACGACGACAACAACAACATACACCCTGCTGTTTACACATGAACACTTTCTCATGCATAACTTGCAATCACAGAGATTCTGGTCAACTCTTGCTGCCCCAACGCCCGCCCTGCTTTGCCTCCAAGCCCCATCCATCCCCCCATCTCTTCCTCCCTCCTCCCTTTCTTTCCTCTCTCTCTCTCTCTCTCTCTCTCTCTCTCTCTCTCTCTCTGGGGAGGGGATGAAGCAGGGGGTGGGGGTAGGTTGTTTGTCCCCCTGATGATTGATTACGGACCCAGTGACAGTGAACATCTCAAAAGAAAAAAAAGGGACAGAATCGTCATCTCCTTGACGGCGGATGCTAAATGTCGGGAAAAAAAAGACAGAGAAGCGTTTCGATGCATCAGAAAGCACATGGTGGTAAGGTTCCTTTATCATTTAACATGGACGGAGGGGAATGCAGAAATACAAACAATCAAACGAACAAACAAATAAACTATTAACAAATTAACCGATGGACTGACCACATTGCAAAATGTTCGGTCAGAGACCAAAGCATTGGTACACCGGCGATGGACAGAATTGGAAGAATCTGGCAAACTGTTCTTCAGTGTGGTTCTCCACAAAGGATAACAAAAGATAATAATCATGTTCATAATCATGATTTTCACTGGGTTTTTTTTTTTTGTTTTTTTTTGTTTAGAATGGCAGTAAGGCCTATGATCTAGAAGTGCTTGCACGGCTTTATTTCTATTCAACAATTTTTCTTTATTTAAATTAAGCGCTAACTTCCACTCAAATCGCTTCCCAGAAAAGTCGACAATAATATGCCTATGCGCAAGGTCATCATTACGCAAGGGAAGCTATCCAGTTGAACACAACATTATAGAGGAAGAGTTATATGACCATGCCCATCTCAAAATGGCGGTACTTTGAACTTCACAGATTGTGCGGTAAACTAAAACTTGTAAGGTTAACATTATATGGCATTGTAATTATTTTCAGCATGTGTTTAATGAGGCACTCGTACTTTTCTAAAGTTTCCGTACAAACGACTATGTTACTAATGTAATGGAGAATCTTTAGCACGGAAAGAAAAGCAAAAGGGGACAGGGCGGGCGGGGGAGGGGTGTGGGGGTGGTGGGTCACAGGCTTTGCCGATTTCTGAGTGACCCCAAGTAAAACAGAAGCTATCCGACTTTTTCTGTCATTGTTAAAACGTCTAGTGTGGCTACTGGAGTTTCTGGTGGTATTCCGTTCTCAAAAGTCGGCAAATGCCAAGTTTAACTCATTCAATACTACTAGCTATTATCTCCCATTATTTCCCCCACAAACTGACCATTTCTATACATTAGACATGTGATTTTTTTTCAAGGTTTGTTTATAAATGATTGAGGAACCAAAACAGTATAGCAAAGTTATTTTTCTATTCATTTGGTAATACAATATGCATGACAAAGAAAATGAGAATTTGCGTGTCATGTAAAAATAGGGGTGGTACACACCCTAGAACAAAAAAAAAACTTACATCAACTGGTTTTATGCCCTGAAATGATTCAACTGTTTGAAACAATTGAAGGGCTTCAGTCACGTTGTAAAGGTGATTGTAGTGTTTGCTCTCACCACGCATGTTTTGACAGAATAGCAGACGACGCCATGTTGTCAAGTCAAGCCAAGCCGAGCTGGTGATGTGGTGTGTGAAAAGCAACTGCTAGCGTGTTTGATTGGAGAAATGAACTATCCAAAACATTTTCCCCCCTTTGTTTTGGGCGTATTTTTGTTGCTTGTATCTTAAAGAGATAATTGCCACAATATCAGGGAGACACACTGGATCGTGTCGATAAAACTGATTCTTATTTGAAAAAAAACAGCCGAAATCGGCCATGCCGAAATGGGACATCCGCCGATATACGGCAAACAACATGTCCCTACAGCCCTTGCAGAATCGTAACGAAAACTTGAACACATGAAATGATAAAACTACATTTTTGTCGACGTTTTTGTCCTGAAACCACATTCACTTGCTCTTTAGTGAAGCCTGAGTCGAATCCAAAAGAATACTTGTCGTATGTGGATCGTCATGTCCTGGAGACATGCCCTTTTAACATCTCGCTACTGCTTTCTGTTCTACTGGGTCCGATCCAACGTTTCGTATTTTTCAAACCGAGGTGTGTCATTGACACAGTAAATCCACTGATTTAGCGGTTTGGTCAGCATATTTTTCAAAAACAGAACAAATTTACCGTGCACTGGGCTCATGTCCATCGACATCACCGACCTTTTGGGAATAAAAATATACAGCACTGCTCGTTTCAGCCATTTGCAATTTGTATCCGTTCGCCGGGTCACGTGTTCTTCAACGGACACGAAACCAGGAGCAGACGATATCAGAAAGGCGAAGATCAGTAAAAACGTTTATTCATGTCCACCAATGTTTACCTCGACACAACTGACACTTAGAATCACACATGCGCAAAATATAATGAAAACCATTTCTGATTGGCCTCGTGGTGAACGCTAACTGCCTTCAAGATATGTGCGAAACACTGCTGAACATGAAAGTGCCAACCGTTACGTAGGCGGCTTTGTTTCCCATCACTTCATTTGAATTTCCGTCAATTGTGCTGTTACTACTGTCCCCACCGAGGAAATGCCAGAAATCGCATCTGACACTTACATTTTACATGTAAGAAAGTAAAACTGATCACAAGCGATACAAATTAGATTTGGTTATTCTTATGCTTCATGACGTTGCGGACCGTGATAGAGGGGGCGTCTCAATGGTCAGTTACTTCAATATTGTAAACTCACAGTCAGTTGTGAATATTTTCCTAAAGTTCTAGCATGGTGTTGTTCAAAATTTATCATTTCATAACAGATGTATCATATGTATCATATAATGCATAAAGTTGAGTGAAAAGTAAGAGTTTGATATAAGTTAACTGCTATTACCTGTTAGAATGACTGATCAAGTGTAAAAATACAGTTTTAATTTGAAATGATTCAAGGCATTCTGTGTTGTTATCATTATCATTAATTTTTTTTAAATATCTCATTCAACTGAAACTCCTGGAGTAATATTTCAGTCCATCCATAAGCCACTCCCACCCCCACCACAGACACACACACACACACACACACACACACACACACACACACACACACACACACACACACCTAATTAATGTCCCATCACACAAATTGGTGATTGAAGACATTTTGATATGACCTTTTTTTTTTATTGAGATGTCAAAATGAGAGAGAGAGAGAGAGAGAGAGAGAGAGAGAGAGAGAGAGAGAGAGAGAGAGAGAGAGAGAGAGAGAGAGTGAGATACCTAGTGTAAAAAGAATGAAGAGAATCTGCAAAGGGCGATGGAAAGAGAATTAAATGTTATAAGGAGAAAGCAGAAAAGAAACAAAAGTGTAATAAAAGAAATGGAAGGAATCCGCAAAGGGGGATGGGAAGAGAATTAAATGTTATAAGGAAAAGCAGAAAAGAAACAAAAATATGGCCTAACTGGATAATCTGTAGCGCTTAAAGATTAAAAAAAAAAAAAAAAAAAAAACGATTAATTATGCAGAATGATATATTTGACTACATATATGTACATTACACGATACAGTTCCCGTGAAGCTGTCTTTTCCGATTGTTTTTTGTAAACCTTGTAAACTTTTGTGTCAGTGTCAGTCAGAAGGTTGCATTGTGAAAAGCTTTCTTGATTGTTTATGAACTGATCTGTTTAAAATTCAATATCAAGTTGTTCCAATGAGCACTTAGGGTTGTCCGCAAACATGTGGACTGCTCATTAACCAAAGCACCGGTGTAAGGGATTCTCCCTTCTATTTTTCATATTTGATTGACTTAAAAATGATTAAGTATGGCTAGACCATCCTGTTTTTTTTTGAAACTGATCTTGTTCATGTTTTTATTGCATTTATGCATACTGTTGTTAAAAAAAAAAAAAAAAAGATCCACTATTCTTTTTATGTCCATACAGAAAAGTGTTACAAATGACCCTGTCCATTGTTTCAAGAATTAAATGAACAAAAGATTCATTGACTGCTTGCGCATGCTTACTTTTTCTTTGAAATGAGCAGGTTGACTTGTTTTATGTTCCTTAGCAGCTGCAGTGGATGTTTACGTAATACACCATAAAGTACAAACATGAGCTGGTGTCAGATGTGATGACAGACATGAAAACTCTACCTCATTTTTCACTTACAAACTGACAGAACTGCTGACTTTAAACATCATCTTAGTGTGATATCATCCAGCGTTCCAGAAAGCCCCAGTTTCACAACCCTTGCTCTGGTATTACTGTACTGTTGCAGACATTTTTCATGTCCAGCAACACAACTGACTTATCACTGGGTGATCTGATAATTTTCATGTCATCAGAAAAAGTATAATACAAGTTATCTTTTTCATTCTATTTTCAGGCATGTGAAAGGTGTAACTTTCAAGAATTACAGAAATTTTTACCTGTTTCAAGTTTTGAAATTCTATTACCCGAGTCCCATTTTTTGCACGACCTTTGTCACTGGCTCATATGCACTCCTTAGTATACAAAGATTGTAAACATAAGGACTGGATATGTGGTCCTGTATAGAAAGAGATAAATGGTCCTCATTGTATGGACATCATTACGATGGAAGTCCTACCGAAAATGATTTTTTAGGAATTTACATGATTCTGAAACTATATCCGAAATCACAAATTTAGTCAAGAAATCCAGTTTTAAAATTTTATTTAAAACTATGGTGCATGGGATAGGGATGATTTCTTTTTTTGATAGGGATGAGAACCTGTCAAAGAATATAAAGCCCAAATGATTTGGATGTTGGCAATGATTATGTAACTATTGTAAGTATGGAATATGTATTTTTCTTTTTTTAACCCCACATTTGTCAACTTAAACGTGCCAAGGAGTTAGAAATGCTTTCAGTCAAAAACCAAACTACCCCCTCTTCACTTCACCCTCCCATGTCATCCCCTGGTGCCCCAAATTTTGACTCCAGAAGGTTGGCAGCAATGATGTACACATGGCATAAATTGTTTCATTGTCAGGTAAAAATTTGTCAGAAGGTAGTTGTGAGATGTATTACTAGAACATGCTGGTCGAATGCATGGCTAACACTAATGCTGTGTTGTGACAGTGAGGCGTCTGTGAACATTGTGCTGTTTGCAACTATATAAGTGAAAGGCAGAATGAGTGAACTGGTGGAGGTGTGCAATGAGGGCAAGACGGACTACAGCACCCAAGACAACAATGAACAAGGTAGTCAGGCACTTGTTGATAGTGGAGGAAGTTTAGTTTGCGCTGTTGGATGTATTGATAATTCATTTAAAAGTCTATTGTGGAAAATAATTGGTTATTAACATACTTGATAGTCAGACACAAATACACACACTTGACATACATGCTGTCATTTACCAGTATACAGAAAAAAACATGTTTGTACATGGATATTCACGTAAATAGTTCTTGTTTTATTTCTTTTTTTTTAAATGCAGAAGAAAAAATGGTCAGCAAAACTGTGATTGGAGTTGATAACTGCGATTATGTGAGAACGAAATTTTTTTTCCTTTAACAAACAAAAAAAAAAAAAAAGCAAAACAAACATTTCTCCTGTGATCTGGACTGATACATAAATAAGACATGGAAGCCCAGGATGTGCTTTGACCTGAATGAGTCATTGTGTTTCTTCCCATTTTTTTTGTGCAGCTATAAATCAGACCTATGCAGTGCATACTCTTCAGTGCATTTGTATACCATTTTATGAAATTCATGAAAATTATATGTAAAATGCTGCATTGCCAGAAGCTACTCCTGATGAAAATGCTGTGAAGTGTATCCACTGTGGACATGAAAGTCAGATTCTGTTTCATCTGTTTCACAGTCAGTGTGTTATGAAATTGTGTTTATGTAACCGTTCTGTCAGCACTATGATTGCACCATGAAATTTACCAACTGGTCCCAAGACTGACTACCCTGCACTGTCACTCAACAACTAGTGTCTGAACCAGTCCCAGAGAAGTGAAAACCAGTGACAATATAGTTCACTGAAACAGGGATTCTTCATAGGCTTACAGTTTATTTTCATTCATTAAAGTCAATGGGGAGACTCAACTTTTGTTCATTTTTCATGCTGCCAGAGTCTGGTTTTGCTTGTTTATGGAAGAGGAACATTCTGATTTTTATCATTTTTCTGTGTGGTTGCAGGCTATATATTCTATCTAAGACTATGAGTGATTCAATCAAGGATGGCTGCCTGCAGTGCTGTCCTTTCTTAGACAATCTTAGACAGTGAAGACTGTGTGTCTTTGAAAGTGTTGAAACCGAAAGAGTATGATGTAGAGTGACTTAAAATACTGATTTAAAAACTGCCACTGCACACAATGTGACGGATCTAAATTTTGATTTGACCATGACACACACAGTACTTGAAAATCAGTGCGTCTATAGATTTTTTCCATTCTGGCAAAACATGTGCTCCAGTTTAGCTGCCTTTTCCAGCAAAACCTAAACGGTCCCTAGAATCCGCAGCTCATACAAATTTCATTATTCTGTTTTATCAAACAATGTTTTACTAGCAATTACCAGTTAATGCAACCACTGTAGCAGTACTAGAATCATGCCTAGAGTCAAGTCTTCTTTGGTTTGAAGAAGAAACTTTTTAAACTAGATGATTGTGTAGAGGAAAAAAACATCATCAAAGTACACCAGTTTTCAGAATGGCCCTTAGCCATTACAGATTTCTGCATTTTTGTAATTTTTGCTTCGTGGTCACAGAGAACAGGGCAGAGGTGGTGTTACCAGTAAAGTCTCACGTTGGCCAACCATGACTTCTGCAACTGGCTTATTTCTGTTACGGTGCTAGTTTTAAGATGAGGTGGGGGGAAGGGATGAGAGAGGTGTGTGTGTGTGTTGGGAGAGAGGGGGGGGGGGGGGGGGGGGGGGGTGAGTTAGGTTTTTAAAAAAAACAGATTAAAGAAAAAAACTTTAATGATTCATAAATATAGGTATCCCATCAACCAAACTTGCTGCCTCACAGTTTTCTTTCCCTTTCAGTTTGGGTGATGTGCTGCAGGTATTCCGTGTGCTGATGATGGTCCCCTGGATGCTGTCGTCACCAGCAGCAACAGTGCCAAAGATGGACAGCTTGCCATCTCAAGCGTTGAAAAAATGAAAGATCCAGACCGTCGGCGGTCCAAGTCAGGCAGACGCCGATCGGGATTTTCCCGGGGGCGAGTCTCTCTGACCATGCTGAGCAGAGAGTCCACTGCCGCTGACACTGACACAGTTGGTAGGTGTTAGGGAGTTGTCACTGATTTATTTTCGCTGCTTTTTAAACCCATGTGTAAGTGAAGAAGAGCAAGTTACTGTTTCCTGCCATGTCTGCCCATAGACTGGTTTGCAGAGTTCGTTTTTCTAAGATTTTTTAAAAATTGAACAAACTTTTTTTTATCCTGAACCTTGTTCTTCAATTTTGTGGTCTCAGTAATTTCGACTTTCCTTGTCTTTATTCTTAGCTACGCAGTCTTTTGGTTTGAGATCCAAGATTGGCAAGATTCACAAACCTCACTGAACCCTGGTTTGCAGAGACAAAAAAGATCGCTTGACATGTTCTGGAAACTTCTCATTCACAATCCTAGGGAGCTCTTCAGTGCTGGAAGTAAACAAAACACTTGTCATTCCTGTTTGATGTTGTAAGTCTGGGTGGACAACAGCAACATTGTTCTGAGCAATGACGACCAGGCATATTTCTTCAACTGTTGGGGAAAGTCAGAGGTGCCTTTGGAACCCAGCTGACTCACATAATAAAAGCAGAAGTGTCAAGGTTACAGTTATAAACTCCAATGCAAATGTGAACTTGCGCATAACATCTTGAACACACGTTAAACCCCATCACCAACTTTTGGAACAAAAGGCCAGTTTGCCCCTTGGTATAGATGACATGTATACAAATAGCATGCATCCTCCTTGGAGAAAAAAAAGAAAAGCATGATTAAAAAAATTTAGTGACTAATTCTTAACTGAGTGAAATGGGAAACAATTGAATGTTGCACCAGCAGGCATATCGGTGGTTGGTTCTGACCAGGTAGGTAGACCTTTGTGTAAACAAAAGCATGGGTTTCAAAGCTATAAGAGTTTGGTCTCTAGCCGATGATAGGCACTATAGAAACACACAAATGATAATAATAATAATTAAAAATTCTGATATTTATTTCCAGAAGCCTGGCCCATTACAGAAATGACCGATGAGGTTTTGACTGCAAGGGCCAATGATGCATGCACCTGCATTTCAGAATGAATCCTACACACACACACACACACACACACACACACACACATATATGCACATGCACATGCAGCACACATGCACACATACACACGCACACACGCGCGCACACACACGCACACATGCACATGCACACATGCAGCACGCATGCACACATACACACACGCACGCACGCACACACACACACACACACACACACACACACACTCACTCACTCACACATGCACATACACATGCAACACACACACACACACACACACACACACACACACACACACACACACACACACACACACACACACACACACACACACACATGCATGCATGCACACACCTCTTCACTGACCACACTACACATTGACCATAGACAAACTTGTCACAAGGAGTAACTAGTAAATCATTTGAATTTGATTAACAAGCGCCCACTTCTGAAAGAGATTTTAATGTATTTTCATCAAATTCCTACTTTTAGAGCCCCTTACAACATCACAAACCCTTCCTTTCTGTACAGTTTTGTAACTATCTGAAGAATAAACACTTCCCTGCAGATGATCATAGTGCAGTCACATTCACGATCAACATCATTGTCTATTTTCTCTGTCAGATTCGAAGTTTACATACCAGTTCAGCCAGCTCCTGAACCAGAGTGTGTGATTTGCCCCATATTTTTGCCTCTGCATTACATATTTTGCCTCTGTGTCACATATTTTTGCCTCTGCGTCACATTTTTTGCCTGTATTTTACATATTTTTGCCTCAGCGTCACATATTTTCTTGTTGCCTTGCATTTTCAATTTTTCTGTTCCTTTTCAATGGCTTGGTTCTAAATAATATCTAAAGCAACTTCATCCAGATCCGGATTTTTGCTGTGAGTTGTGATGGCAGCCATTGTTGTTTACAATATTCATTTCAAGTCACACTACTACCCCACCACTTCTGGAAGTTTGTTGGTAGAGGGTTTGTTTAATTAAGAATCATTCTGTAGTTCGTCGTAGCCTGGCGATTTCTGCAAACTACATCATGGTTTGCGAACTGAAATTCAGAATGAATCTGTGGTTCATCTTAAGTTCGCGATCTAGATTCACGAACCACTGGTTATTTCAATTAGGAATGGCCTTAAAGGATTCAGTGAGTGCCGTAAACGGCCACAGTTGTTCAAATGCCACGTTTGGTAGAATATATCAGCAGATACCAAGCTGTCGGTACCGATAGCCAGCTGGAATGTGAAAGGTTTGGCCGATTAATGTCAGTTTTTTGTTTTTTGTTTTGTTTGTTTTGTTTGTGTACCTGAATGAAATACTGTTGAAATGTCATAACTCCTGTCAACATTATTATCACTCTGTCTGTCTTTGTATCTCTCTTCTGCATCCACCACCACCCCCCCCCCCCCCCCCCAACCCCCTCTCTGTCTTTGAGACCTTGATCTCTGTCTTTCTGTCCATCTATCTAAAGCCTTGTTCACACTGTCTGTCTGTCTGTCTGTCAGTGTGTCTCTGTCTCTTGTCTCTTGGTCTCTCTTCTTGCCTCTGACACTGTACGCTTCAGACAGTTGGTTGAATTTTTCTTTGGGGGGGGGGGGGGGCAGCTTGCATTGTATTATAAAAATAACTGTTCTTGGACTTCAAATGTTTTGCTTAGAACATGTTTCAAACACAACACTTTTCACTCAGAATTTTTCATACAGGTTTCATTGTGGACAAAATACATTTCACTAAAAATATAAAAAATATTTCCTGTAGAACGTATTTCACACAGAATGTATTAATCATACAGAACACAGTTCATGCTTAACATTTCAAACAGAACACATCTCACACTGAACATTTCATAGAGAATTCTTTTCACACAAAACACCATTCAAACAGATCATTTCATACAGAACACCATTCACACTGAACACTTCATAGAGAATTCTTTTCACACAAAACACCATTCAAACAGATCATTTCATACAGAACACCATTCACACAAATCACATTTCACACCTTTTGTAGAACTTTCCATACAGAACACATTTACACAGAGCATTTCATGTAGAATTTACTCCAGACAGACACATTTCATGTAGTACACATTTGATGCACATTTTACACAGAACAGGTATACAGAGCACATTTTACACATAACGTTTTGTCCACAATGCATTTCTCATAGAACTCATTTTGCACAAAACGCGCGCCTTGCTCAGAATATCTTTGTAACAGAATACATAGTTCAAGTAGAAAACGAAGACTTCAACCTGACTTTATATTCTTCTCCTTAGTGGTGTGGTGCTTCCTGTTGGCAGGCAGTGAGCTGTACAGACAGATTCCAGTGGAGCTGTCTGCAGCTGAGCGTCTCAGTTTGCTGTCCAGGCTGCAGTTGAGAGTAAGTTCATCGTCAGGGTACAGGAAAAACCCTGCTGCTGCATGCATTCTCCTATAAAAAGATCACTCGTTATCCTAATGCCCTTGTCAGTTTCCTGCAGAAATTGAATAGTGCTGTGACGCCACAGAGCATTCCTACCAGCTGGCTCATGTTGAAGAGCAGACAGAAATGGAAATGATCTGATGTGCTTAAGTGGAGAATGGAGGGCCAGAGAGACAGAGAGACAGGAGACCAGACTGTAATCATTATGCGACTGTTGGCCCAGGAAAGAAGCTGCGTGTCGTGAAAAGGAAAATACAGAAACTTGTCTGACTGTGAAGTTGATCATACCAAGTGACGATAAAGTAATAGATATTTAATGATGGAGGCTCTGAGACTTGTTTTCATCGGATGACCCTATGAATTACTGCCGAGTGGGTTCATAGGTTAAGTAAGTTCTGACAGGGACACTGGTCAGTCAGTCTTTGTTCCACATAGGTCAGTTTAACCTCCAAGGTGAAGTAAACTGAAAAGTATCTAACTCAGTTTTCTTGTTTGTTTTTTTTGAACACTGTACAAAATCATTCTAAGATCGTGACCAACAGTAGCACTGTCCCTGTTGTTTGTTTTCTGCTTGCTCATTGATTTTGAGGCATGTGCTGTGCATGCCCATTCTTAATTGCTCTGTCTGTAGTGCACTCTGGAGATACTGGACAAGCAGTTTGAAGATGTGCCAGGTTTTGAGAACTTCAAGGCAGAAGGTAAGAAGACTTTGATCTTTGTGCGTTACTTTGCTTATTTTTATTATTCTGTTTATTAACTCTGATTTCTTTTTTTTTTTTTTTCTTTTTTTTTGTCTCTTTCTGCTGTCTCATTGTCTGCTATTTTTGTGGCATTATCCCCATGCCACTCATTCTGATTCCTGTTCACAACCACACCCCAGTTTGTCCCATTGCAGCCCCGGCACCAGCAATCACAGGAAGCAGTCAGTAGCCAGTTGTTGTGAGGCAGCCCAGCAGAGGAGACACTGCACTGCTGCTGAGTTGTTTCAGTAGTGCATGCTCTTATATCGTTTGCAGGGCTGCTGAGTCACTTCAGTAGTGCATGTTTCTCATATCGTTTGCAGGGCTGCTGAGTCACTTCAGTAGTGCATGTTCTAATATCGTTTGCAGGACACCATTGACTGATAAATACTGTAACTACTACGCTCCCTACTTTTGACAATAATTGCTGAGATTAGAGCCAAGATTAGAGGTGCCACCAGATCCATCCAGTGATAGTTCCTATGAACTTTACTATTTTGATGATCTTGACACAAAACCCACTGAGGACAGACACAGAGGGGACATTGAAAGGGGCCACAAAATTTAAGGCTTTATTTTCTTTAGCCCTTGCACTGCCGACCACGTGGCTCACCACCGACATTGCCGAAATGCGACCAACCTAACTCCTGATACTCTCCAATCTGATGAGACAGAAAGCCAGAAAGAAACGTCACACAGTCATGGGATTCCCTGACCTGTGCACACAGCTATTTGTTATATCAGAGTGCTGTTCAGTTAACTGTTTTTTGTTTTTTTTTTTTATCGATTTATACTGATGATTGTTTTTTTCATTCACTACGACGTCACAACTGGTTTTTTCATTCACTATGACATCACAACAAGCACTTTACGTGCTCGGCCTTGCCGTACATTTACCACAGATCAGGTTCTGGAAATAGTGAATAGACAGTAGTTTATCCTGATTCAGATAAAGAACACACAGATTGCGATTGAAGTACCACAAAGAGACGCTGACTCTGTTGGACGTGTGTTAAGTGGAGGGCTGGGTAGGCGGTGGTCAGCCCGCATGCACATGTACTATTGTTGGCTCTGGGCCAACTTGCAGTGACTGAAGTGAAAGCTGTGCGATTGAGAGAGACTTGAGGGGAGAGAGTGAAGGGGCGAACAATAGCTACGAGACCATGATGTGGCAAGCCCAGCTGGCTTGCCACTGATTGAGGTTGAAGGGGGCGTGGCTTGACACTTGTCAGAGATGTGCTGCAGAGATGAGTTTGAGTGACCAGCTGGACTCATAGGCCATTGGAGAATTGCTCCCCAGGTTTTAGAGACCAACAGGCAAGTGAAAGACTTTGTTTTCATAAAAAAGAAATTATTGCTTTCAACAGTGAGAGTGAAAGGGACGTGTGTGTGTGTGTGTGTGTGTGTGTGTGTGTGTTTCCCTTTTTCTTTCCTTCATGTGTGTACAAGTGAGGCAAATGTGTGTGTGTGTGTGTGTGTGTGTGTGTGTTCTCTTCTTTTTTTTTTTCTTTCTTTCATGTGTGTGTTAGCGGGTTATAAGAGGTTTGTTGTGTGTGTGTATGTGTGTGTGTGTGTGTTGCTTTTCTGCATCACCTCATTAGTCATACCACTTATTATTATTCTGAATGTTTTTCAGAAGTGCTGGTGAACAAGGATGACTTTCAACCTGTGGACTTCTTCCAGCTCTTCTGTTGGAATGTTTCATGTGCAGTTTTTTTTTTTCTTCTTCATTTTTTTCTGGGTCTTCATTTTGTGAATGGAGTATTTTTCCCTCTTTGTTCAGAGTTTGATGGCATGCTTTTTTTTTTTATGTTGAGACTAAAGATAGCATTCAGTTTTATTATTTTGCATTTTTTTTTGCACTCGAAATTACGAAAACATTGAAATTGTTGCTGACTTAGCATTACTAATATTCTATAATTTAACAAAAGTACAGTTTATTTCCTCCATTTCCCAAAAAACAGCATGAGAATTGGTTGCTTAGTTCCAGAGATATCTGCATTTCACACATGCAGGTATGAAATAAGAGATTTTCTGTAAAATGGCTGGCGATGGGGATTTATGCAAAACAGAATGTCTAGTGGTGAAAGAGTTAATGCTGATCAACATAAATTTTTTTTTTAAGCTTACTATGCGGTTTTTTTTAGAGCGCTAAACAAACATTCTACAAACTGATGAAACCTGGATACATTAAAAGGAAAGAAGATGACCAAACCTATTTCTGCCAAATCTAGAAATCGTCTGTTACATCAACACTTGCTTTCCTCGTCCAGATTGTCTCACACACTGCCATGGAAGTTTCAGCTTCAAACTGGTGTAGAGGACCCATACATAGTGCGTGGCTTTCATGATTCAATGGCATGTCGGTTACAAAACTGTCACCACTTTGTTAAATGGAAACTCCTGTGTCACTGTCCCCCAAAGTCACACTCAACATGAACTGCTGGCGCTCGTAGTTACCCTCAACATGAGCTGAAAGTTATGTTGATCTTTTGTTGGAAATGAAGCAGATTGCAAAATGATGGCCACTTCAGCAGCAACAGCAGACATCCTCAAATGGCGTGGTCAAAGCTTCTCAAATAACCAGTGTGGAAACAGGTGGTGGAATAGGGCAGAAAGGTAGACAACTGGTGATGTTGGAATAGGACATTAGGGTTGTCTTCCATGTGGACTGGACTGTCACCATAGGGGATGTGGTTCAGTGGTGGATGAAAAGGGACTTCAACTCAGCCAGGACATGCGATAAAAGGGTCAGCAAGGTTATAATGTAGATGATGGGTTTAAAAAGCAGTTACCTGTGCTTCTGGTTAATTGGAGTGTGTTTGCTCTGTCCAACTCTCCATGGACACCGTCCAGTGTGCATGACCAGATTGTGGACCAGCGCTACAGTCCATGGATTCCAAGCATCCGATTTTCAGCAGATTTCTGCTACTCTTTCCCTAGCAGGTTTTCACTTGAAAAGTTTTCTACATTTTTACCACCATAAAATGTATAAGAATGTCTCAAAAAGGTCAGATGTTTTTTGACTGAAACCTAGGTGAGAAAATCAGGATTGTAGGTGAAACCTGGCTGTAGAATGAATCATTTGCATCTCTTCTCCTACCCCCACCTCCACTCCCAGCCACCTGCTCTTTTAATTAAAAAGATAATTATCAAGGAGTTTGCATCCCTGATATTGTGGAAGATGCCAGTGACTGAAAGAACTGCGATGTGTAGCACTGGAGAGTGTTGATTTCTTTGACAGTGTGAAAGATATGTAGCATTGGACAGTGTTGATTTCTTTGACAGTGTGAGAGATGTGTAGCATTGGAGAGTGTTGATTTCTGTGACAGTGTGAGAGATGTGTAGCATTGGAGAGTGTTGATTTCTGTGACAGTGTGAAAGATATGTAGCATTGGGAAGTGTTGATTTCTTTGATAGTGTGAAAGATATGTAGCATTGGGAAGTGTTGATTTCTTTGATAGTGTGAAAGATATGTAGCATTGGACAGTGTTGATTTCTGTGACAGTGTGAAAGATATGTAACATTGGACAGTGTTGATTTCTGTGACAGTGTGAAAGATATGTAGCATTGGACAGTGTTGATTTCTGTGACAGTGTGAAAGATATGTAGCATTGGACAGTGTTGATTTCTGTGACAGCGTGAAAGACATGTAACATTGGACAGTGTTGATTTCTTTGATAGTGTGAAAGACATGTAACATTGGACAGTGTTGATTTCTTTGATAGTGTGAAAGATATGTAACATTGGACAGTGTTGATTTCTTTGATAGTGTGAAAGACGCCAGGACCATGTGTGAAAAATGCCAAGTGTTTAAACTGAATGTGTGTTGTGCAGTATTGGAGAGCATTGGTAATGATCACAAATATAAGTTTTAGTCAGCCGTGAAATTTTGGCTGAACGGAACCAGCAAACCAGCCATAACTCACACAGTTTGAAATGATAAATATGTTTAGATAAACAGGGAGTCTTGTTTGAAAAAACAGAAACAATTAAAAAAAACCATTTAGGCAACATAGGAGAGTGCTGGACAATGTTTGAAAAATGCGAGATGACTAAAAGCACTGTAGTGTGCTACATTGGAGAGTGTTGGACAGTGTGTAAAAGATGCCATGTGAATAAGAGAACTGTGTTGCATATCAATTGAGAGTGTTGGACTGTGTGTGAAAGATGCCATGTGACTGAAACCAGTGTGCTGGAAAGTGTCAGTGTGTAAAAGAAGCAGTGTGTAAAAGCACTGTGTTGTGCAGCACTGTCGGTGTGTGAAAGAAGTAGAGTGTCTAAAAGCACTGTGTTGTGCAGCAGCACTGTCGGTGTGTGAAAGAGTAGAGTGTGTAAAAGCACTGTGTTGTGCAGCACTGTCGGTGTGTGAAAGAAGTAGAGTGTCTAAAAGCACTGTGTTGTGCAGCACCGTCAGTGTGTGAAAGAGGCAGTGTGTAAAAGCACTGTGTTGTGCAGCTCTGTCAGTGTGTGAAAGAAGCAGTATGTAAAAGCACTGTGTTGTGCAGCACTGTTGGTGTGTGACAGAAGTAGTGTGTAAAAGCACTGTGTTGTGCAGCACTGTCAGTGTGTGAAAGAAGCAGTGTGTAAAAGCACTGTGTTGTGCAGCACTGTCTGTGTGTGACAGAAGTGTCTAAAAGCACTGTGTTGTGCAGCACTGTCGGTGTGTGACAGAAGTAGAGTGTGTAAAAGCACTGTGTTGTGCAGCACTGTCGGTGTGTGAAAGAAGTAGAGTGTGTAAAAGCACTGTGTTGTGCAGCACTGTTGGTGTGTGACAGAAGTAGTGTGTAAAAGCACTGTGTTGTGCAGCTCTGTCAGTGTGTGAAAGAAGCAGTATGTAAAAGCACTGTGTTGTGCAGCACTGTCAGTGTGTGAAAGAAGCAGTATGTAAAAGCACTGTGTTGTGCAGCACTGTCAGTGTGTGAAAGAAGCAGTATGTAAACACACTGTGTTGTGCAGCGCTGTCAGTGTGTGAAAGAGGCAGTGTGTAAAAGCACTGTGTTGTGCAGCACTGTCAGTGTGTGAAAGAGGCAGTGTGTAAAAGCACTGTGTTGTGCAGCGCTGTCAGTGTGTGAAAGAGGCAGTGTGTAAAAGCACTGTGTTGTGCAGCACTGTCGGTGTGTGAAAGAGGCAGTGTGTGTAAAAACACTGTGTTGTGCAGCGCGCTGTCAGTGTGTGAAAGAGGCAGTGTGTAAAAACACTGTGTTGTGCAGCGCTGTCAGTGTGTGAAAGAGGCAGTGTGTAAAAGCACTGTGTTGTGCAGCGCTGTCAGTGTGTGAAAGAGGCAGTGTCTAAAAGCACTGTGTTGTGTGCAGCACTGTCGGTGTGTGTGAAAGAAGCAGTGTGTAAAAACAGTGTTGTGCAGCGTTGTCAGTGTGTGAAAGAGGCAGTGTGTAAAAGCACTGTGTTGTGCAGCGTTGTCAGTGTGTGAAAGAAGCAGTGTGTGTAAAAGAATGTGTGTTGTGCAGCACCGTCAGTGTGAAAGAAGCAGTATGTAAACGCACTGTGTTGTGCGGCACTGTCAGTGTGTGAAAGAAGCAGTGTGTAAAAGCACTGTGTTGTGCAGCGCTGTCAGTGTGTGAAAGAGGCAGTGTGTAAAAGCACTGTGTTGTGCAGCACTGTCAGTGTGTGACAGAAGTAGAGTTTCTAAAAGCACTGTGTTGTGCATCACTGTCAGTGTGTGAAAGAAGTAGAGTATCTAAAAGCACTGTGTTGTGCAGCACTGTCGGTATGTGAAAGAGGCAGTGTGTAAAAGCACTGTGTTGTGCAGCACTGTCAGTGTGTGAAAGAGGCAGTGTGTAAAAGCACTGTGTGTTGGCAGCACTGTCAGTGTGTGAAAGAGGCAGTGTAAAAGCACTGTGTTGTGCAGCACTGTTGGTGTGTGAAAGAGGCAGTGTCTAAAAGCACTGTGTTGTGCAGCACTGTCAGTGTGTGAAAGAGGCAGTGTGTAAAAGCACTGTGTTGTGCAGCACTGTCAGTGTGTGAAAGAAGTAGAGTATCTAAAAGCACTGTGTTGTGCAGCACTGTCGGTATGTGAAAGAGGCAGTGTGTAAAAGCACTGTGTTGTGCAGCACTGTCAGTGTGTGAAAGAGGCAGTGTGTAAAAAGCACTGTGTTGTGCAGCACTGTCAGTGTGTGAAAGAGGCAGTGTGTAAAAGCACTGTGTTGTGCAGCACTGTTGGTGTGTGAAAGAGGCAGTGTGTAAAAGCACTGTGTTGTGCAGCACTGTCAGTGTGTGAAAGAGGCAGTGTGTAAAAGCACTGTGTTGTGCAGCACTGTCAGTGTGTGAAAGAAGTAGAGTGTCTAAAAGTACTGTGTTGTGCAGCACTGTCAGTGTGTGAAAGAGGCAGTGTGTAAAAGCACTGTGTTGTGCGGCACTGTCAGTGTATGATAGAGGCAGTGTGTAAAAGCACTGTGTTGTGCGGCACTGTCGGTGTGTGAAAAGAGTAGAGTGTCTAAAAGCACTGTGTTGTGCAGCACTGTCGGTGTGTGAAAGAGGCAGTGTCTAAAAGCACTGTGTTGTGCAGCACTGTCAGTGTGTGAAAGAGGCAGTGTGTAAAAGCACTGTGTTGTGCAGCACTGTTAGTGTGTGATAGAGGCAGTGTGTAAAAGCACTGTGTTGTGCAGCACTGTTAGTGTGTGAAAGAAGTAGTGTGTCTAAAAGCACTGTGTTGTGCAGCACCGTCAGTGTGTGAAAGAGGCAGTGTGTAAAAGCACTGTGTTGTGCAGCGCCGTCAGTGTGTGAAAGAGGCAGTGTGTAAAAAGACTGTGTTGTCAGCACTGTCAGTGTGTGACAGAAGCAGTGTGTAAAAGCACTGTGTTGTGCAGCGCTGTCAGTGTGTGAAAGAAGCAGTGTGTGTAAAAAATTGTGTTGTGCAGCACCGTCAGTGTGTGAAAGAGGCAGTGTGTAAAAGCACTGTGTTGTGCAGCGCTGTCAGTGTGTGAAAGAAGCTGTGTAAAAGCACTGTGTTGTGCAGCACTGTCAGTGTGTGAAAGAGGCAGTGTGTAAAAGCACTGTGTTGTGCAGCGCTGTCAGTGTGAAAGAGGCAGTGTGTAAAAGCACTGTGTTGTGCAGCGCTGTCAGTGTGTGAAAGAGGCAGTGTGTAAAAGCACTGTGTTGTGCAGCACTGTCAGTGTGTGAAAGAGGCAGTGTCTAAAAACACTGTATTGTGCAGCGCTGTCAGTGTGTGAAAGAGGCAGTGTGTAAAAGCACTGTGTTGTGCAGCGCTGTCAGTGTGTGAAAGAGGCAGTGTGTAAAAGCACTGTATTGTGCAGCGCTGTCAGTGTGTGAAAGAGGCAGTGTGTAAAAGCACTGTATTGTGCAGCGCTGTCAGTGTGTGACAGAAGCAGTGTGTCTAAAAGCACTGTGTTGTGCAGCACTGTCGGTATGTGAAAGAGGCAGTGTGTAAAAGCACTGTGTTGTGCAGCACTGTTAGTGTGTGAAAGAAGTAGAGTGTCTAAAAGCACTGTGTTGTGCAGCACTGGAGAGTGTTGGAGCAGTGGTGGATCAGATGGAGAGGGATGGAACGTTCCACAAGGCTTGCACCACTCCAAGGTAATGATGCATTGCTGTTTGCCTGGTGCCTGCTACTTAATATGTTGAGCTCATTTTCTTTCTCTATGTCATTTATTTGGTGATGCTTTAAAAAAGAAAAAAATGAAGAAGAAGAGAGAAGGGACAAAACAAAAGCCTATGCAGTATTACCTGACATTAAAAAATGGTCCAGTGTGCTACCATTGGATGTGGCTGCTTTGATTTTTCAATGGCTTATAAAGTATAGACCGTGAATGTTTTGAGACTTGTCAGTTTTGAATGAGTGTTTATCGTGAGAACACTGTGCAATATAATGGAAAGTCAAGAACTCTCTTTGGACTGTTTAAGTTATGCAGTATTTGTCAGAGAATAAGAGTTGGCAAGGTATAGGAATGCTACAGACCAGAGGCAGACAGGTGGACATACCAAAGGTGCCCGTGATTCCTGTGGAGTTGGGTCAGTGGACTGACCAGTTAATAACCTGCCTTGAAGTGGCCATCCACGTGATGAAGACACACTGCCGGTCAGTGGACTGACCAGTTACTAACCCTGCCTTGAAGTGTCCATCCTCGTGGTGAAGACACACTGCCGGTCAGTGGACTGACCAGTTACTAACCTGCCTTGAAGTGGCCATCCTCATGATGAAGACACACTGCCGGTCAGTGGACTGACCAGTTGCTAACCTGCCTTGAAGTGGCCATCCTCGTGATGGACACACACTGTCGGTCAGTGGGGCTATCAGAAATGTCTTCCTGAATACAGCTTGGTCTCATAAACAGCTGTGTGGCAACTCATAGCAAGTCCACTTAAATGCTGAGACTCTTTCAGTCATACCTGTGAGCTAGCAGCCCCGCAGGTCCTACAACGTTCATCAGTGATAATCTCCAGGAACCCGTCGTGGTGCTGTTGGCTTGTCGCTCTGAGTGGCGCAGGCTTTATCTTCCAGCATGACAAGGCACAAGTTCCCTAAGTTCACATTCTGCAAATGTGACTTAGCCCAGCATGGAACCTAGAATTGCAATGGGTCTAGACCTTTCAAGCATACAATGCTTGTGGGACATTCAAGAGGTCTGCAGTTGCTCATATACCTGCTTGAATTCTTCGGGACCTAGGAATGTTGCTGCAAGAGGAATGGTGGCAGAAGAGGAGAGTGTTGTTGCAGAACATAAGCAGACAATGCCACCACAAATTCCTAACAGCAGACGAGACCAACAAGCTACTGATTGTCAGAACATTCATGAACCTTCTGTTGGATGACCCCCATGATGATGGCATCTCTCATGTGTCTCATGACTCAGAATGGTTTAAATTTTCTTCTTTCTTCACCTCCTTGGATGTTCACCCCAACGTCCTCGATGCGAGCTGCTCAGATTCTCCTGGGCACCCACCTGCTTAAGGTCCTAGGTGGTCAGTGTTAGTCATTGGTCAGACCCTGCCCCTTGCACCATGCTGCTTAACGTCCTGGGTGGTCAGTATAGATCAGACCCTGCCCCTTGCAGCAGCAGACTGACGGCAGCTTTGGGGGACATATTTTGCTGTCACTGGTCCCTCCTTTCTTTTGCATTCCCGGCAATGCTAGATCCCCAGTCCAGTTAGAAAGGTAGAGGCAGGAGGCTGCTGCAGGGACCTTGCTGGTCCCCACGGCTTTTCCTGGATGTCAGCAGCACTGTCATAGGTCCATTTTCTTTCTTTCTTTCTGCGTACGCAGGCTGATACTCCTGTGGACACTGCCTGTATAAACAGGCAGTGGAGTTTTGTGTGTGTGACCGTTTTTTATCCCGCCATTGAGGCAGCCATACTCCGTCTTCCGGGAAGTCACAGGTCCATGACCATAGGGACACCTGTCCTGACTTTCAATGCCAAACTTTGTATGCAAGTGATGGCATAGGTTGTTACGTCCAGTCCTTGTCCAGCAGGTCATTGGTTTTTATGTGTTACACTGGAAAATCATAAGTAATTGGATGTCAGGGTTTCAGCTTTTAATGAAATCAAATGTATGGTG
This sequence comes from Conus betulinus, assembly GCA_016801955.1. Lineage (NCBI taxonomy): Eukaryota > Metazoa > Mollusca > Gastropoda > Neogastropoda > Conidae > Conus > Conus betulinus. The sequence continues at coordinate 118,083 of JADBJO010000218.1, read as the reverse complement.
ATGTCAGTGAAGGTGGACATTAGGTGATAGAGGTGTTATGACAGATGCCTGAGAGTAAAGGATTTTCATAGTTCTGTGTTTGCTGTCATGATGAACAGGATAGAGGTGTCTGCAGGCTTTGGTGTTGACTAACCAGGACTTCTTCAGTCTGCCACTAGGGCAAATGTCCTGCTCTAAAAGCAGTACAGTGAGACTTAGCAAGATACATGTCCTTGCCACACAAGCCTGTGGTGTGAACGGGGCTTTCTGTCTTGCCAGTGGAAGTGCTGACGCTAACCTCCCACAAGCTTTCCTCCCTACGCGTAATGTGATACTAGCTGTCTGGCTGATAGTGTCCTGGAATATAGGGCTGTGTTTCTTCATTAATGCTTTATGCCAGAAGGCAGCGAGCTGTGATCGATTGATGTCACTGTATTGTGGGGCCTCTGACTGACAGAACGACACCAAACATGAATGGGTCTTCTTCATACGCTTTGCTGACAAGCACCACAAAGATTTGTCAACAAAAAACACAATTGAAACAGACAAACGAACACACAACAAATGAAATGAAAGTTCAACTCAGTAGAGAGCATGCGTCGTCCTTTCGATCACGCTCAAACTCAGACATATTGGACATGCATATTTTTCCTTCACAACAGACAGAAAATATTTTGCTAGACGCCTACCTGACAGCTAGTACAGGGCCCGAATAAACAGTCACTGTCAGCACTGATCAGCTTCACTGATACTACAAGTGTTTTGGAAATGGGGTGTTGTGTTTCTTCATTAATACTTTGCGCCAGAATGCAGCGAACTGTGGTCGATTGATGTCACTGGATTGTGGGGTCTCTGACTGACAGAATGACACCAAACATGATTGGGTCTTCTTTCATACGCATTGCTGACAAGCACCACAAAGATTTGTCAACAAAAAACAATTGAAACAGACTAATGAACACACAACAAATGAAATGAAAGTTCAACTCAGTAGAGAGCATGCGTTGTCCTTTGAATCACGCTCAAACTCAGACATATTGAACATGCATATCTTTCCTTTAAAACTGACAGAAAATTAATCCTAGGACCCTTACCTGACAGCTGGCACAGGGCCCAGATAAACAGTCACTGTCGGCCACTGATCAGCTTCACTGGGAACACGGCGGCGGTTTCCCTAGCACGGCCTAAGTATTTTGCTTGTCTCTCTGTGTGCTCTACGTGCTTGTGAAGCATGCCGAAACTGATTCTATCACAGCCGCACCATGCTTTTAGTAAAGCAAGATTTTAGCATGCTACACATGCAGATGTCAGTTATAAACAATGAAATGCTTCCTACCTGACCTTGTACTTTTGCCCGTTCCAATCATTTGAAACTGATGTCACATGTACACACTCCAATGCAAAATGTTGCCGCACAGCGGTATATATAAACAGATGGATCACACACACACACACACACACACACACACACACACACACACACAGCGAGAGAGAGAGAGAGAGAGAGAGAGAGAGAACAACAACAACACACAACAACAACAACAACAACAACACAACACACGCACGCACGCACGCACGCACGCACGCACGCACGCACGCACGCACGCAGAGAGAGCAGAGAGAGAGAGAGAGAGAGAGAGAGAGAAAAATAAGCGCTTGGTGGAGTGTACTTGTAAATCTCAGCACTGTGCCACACTGACCGGGCCGCCTGGCGAGTCAGTCTCCGCAACTGATGAACAACACCCACGAAAAAAAAAAAAAAAAAAAACCCCACACACACACAAACTCAAGAACGCGGTATGAACCGAAGTTATATCAAGCGGCACAAAGAAGAATCACAACATACAAATCACTCCCAGAGTTAATCATATCCAGTTATGAAGTGTGGAAGAAGAATAATGCATTAATCACAAGAAAAACTCACCACACAAAAATCAGTACTCGGTCTGCCGCTGATGAACACGTGCGTGCACGTGTACGCCCGATGCCAGCGCTTATCAAAGCGGTGAAGGTCACGAGCAGGTTCAGCGCTGGGGGGCAGCAGAAAACTAAACAGACCGATTTTCTTCTTGGCCCGACTGCCGTACAAGGTCAACCTGTAAGAGTTCACTGTTGCAGCAGCCCGTGTATTATGGGACTGTAGTCTTCTTCATCCTCACTGGGAAGCTCATAGACCTGGTTGTCCACATGACATGGAGTCTTGGCCATGCCAGATGTAGCCAGGGTGGACTGTGGCTTGATCTCTGTGGACTGATTGTTTTAGCTTTGAATGGACCCAACACACTTGTTGTCCCCTTTTTTTCTCTCTGTCCATTCTGTGTGATACTGACTGCTGAGGCAGTCTGTTGGCTTAGATTGTGCTTTTCTGTGAGGTGACACTCATTATAGATGGCACACACTTGATGCTTTGAGGTGACACACTCATTATAGATGGCACACCTACTTGATGCTTTGAGGTGACACTCATTATAGATGGCACATGTACCTGTGAGGTGACACTCATTATAGATGGCACATGTACCTGTGAGGTGACACTCATTATAGATGGCACATGTACCTGTGAGGTGACACTCATAGCTAGCACATGTACCTGTGAGGTGACACTCATAGCTAGCACATGTACCTGTGAGGTGACACTCATAGCTAGCACATGTACCTGTGAGGTGACAGTCATTATAGATGGCACATGTACCTGTGAGGTGACACTCATAGCTAGCACATGTACCAGTGAGATGACTCTCATTATAGATGGCACACGTACTTGATGCTTTGGTCAGTGTGGTGGCAGGATCTGTGAAATCTGTTTGGCTGCCTGCCGTTAGGTGGATGTCATTAGGAAAACATATGTTTCAGTAAGTCGCCCTCCAATGCTAAAGGCCAGAAATGTTTTGTGCTGTATGTATGTAGGTGGATTATTGTCATTTTGTATTAATAGAGATCAAAAACCGTACTGTTTCATTTGCTTTTTTTCCAGACACTGGTTGTTCTTTATATTGGTTGGAGAATAAGTTACACATGTTTATTTACCTCTAGCTTTCAGACTCTATGTTACCCTTAAGATCTGTCCAGTGGTGCCAGATTCTTTACAGCACAGTATATGTATGTTAAAATATTACAACAGGGAAATGGAATCTGAAACAGAGAATATGTTATTGTGAATTTATTGTTTGACTGTTTCCTTTTTTTTTTTTTGTTTATTTATGTATTCATTATTATTTTTTTTTTTTTTTTGCAGCTTGGCCCCCCACCCAGTCAACCTGCAGATGGATAGCACAATTAGTGCGCTGAGTTCCTGCATCAAACGGTACTGGCTTTATTCCCACTTCTCTCGCTCTGCTCCTGACTGGAGTTTTAACAGTAGTGGTCAGTCTGTTCTTGACTGGAGTTTTAACAGTAGTCTGCTCTTGACTGGAGTTTTAACAGTAGTGTTCAGTCTGCTATAGACTGGAGTTTTAAACAGTAGTGTTCAGTCTGCTATAGACTGGAGTTTTAACAGTAGTGTTCAGTCTGCTATAGACTGGAGTTTTAACAGTAGTGTTCAGTCTGCTATAGACTGAGTTTTAACAGTAGTGTTCAGTCTGCTATAGACTGGAGTTTTAACAGTAGTGTTCAATCTGCTATAGACTGGAGTTTTAACAGTAGTGTTCAGTCTGCTATAGACTGGAGTTTTAACAGTAGTGTTCAATCTGCTTTTGACTTGAGTTTTAACGGTAGTGTTCAGTCTGCTTTTGACTGGAGTTTTAACAGTAGTGGTCAGTCTGCTCTTGACTGGAGTTTAACAGTAGTGGTCAGTCTGCTCTTGACTTGAGTTTTAACGGTAGTGTTCAATCTGCTTTTTTGTACATGATTTAGCTGTTGTAGCAACTAATATTCAGTGAAACAATAACCTGTATGTTTTAGATGTCTCCTCGCTCATAATTGTTGTGAATGGACAGTCTTTTTCTATATGTTTTATGTGTCTTGTGACTCTTTTTTTTTTTTTTTTTAGTGAATGGAGCACCTTTTTCTGTTTTGAGTTTCCTGTAAATGTGAACTGTTGTGAAAGGACATCGTTGTGCAGTATGTGTTAGGTGTCTTGTAACTCACATTTTAGTGAAGGAACAACAACACTGCAGTGTTTTGGATGTCTAGTAACTCATAAATTTTTGTAAAGGGACAACCTTTCGCTGTAATGCTACGCTTACTCATAATGTTTAACAAGGGACAACCTTTTGCTGTGTGTCTTATGTGTCTAATAACTGAATAATTTTTTTTTAGGGACAACGTTTTGCTAGGTATGTTTTTGTGTTCAGTAACTGTGAACGGACCATTTTCTGTGTCTTTTTCTTATGCAATATGAATGGATGACCTTATTCTATGTTTTGGATGTTTGGTAACTCTGAACAGCCACTTTTTTTTTTTTTTTATACATGTTTTCGGTGTTTAGCAACTCGGTGAATGCACAACCTTTTTCTATGTTTTGGATTTTCAGGAACTGTGAATGGACTGATTTTTTTTTTCATCATGTTTTGAGTGTTAAGTAACTCAGTAAAGGGACAACCTTTTTCTGTATATTTTGGGTATTCAGTAACTCTGTGAATGGTCAGTCTTTTTCTGTATGATTTGGACATTTGGTAACTCTGTGAATGGACAGCCTTTTGCTGTGTTTTTGATGTATGGTAACTTGATGAATGGACAGCCTTTTGCTGTGTGTTTTTTAATGATGTATGGTAACTTGATGAATGGACAGCCTTTTGCTGTGTGTTTTTTAATGATGTATGGTAACTTGATGAATGGACAGCCTTTTGCTGTGTGTTTTTGATGTGTATGGTAACTTGATGAATGAACAGCCTTTTGCTGTGTGTTTTGGGTATCCTGTAAAGGCTGGAGAAAGAGGATGCAGATTGGAATGAGCTGGTCAGTACACTGGAGACGCAGGCCGGCGACGCTGAACAGTGAGTTATGATGTGTGCAGTGCTGTGCTGTGTTTCTTGGTTGTTCACAGCTGCTGTGTGCAGTGCTGTGCTGTGTTTCTTGGTTGTTAACGGCCTTCTTTTTTTGTCCTTGTAGCCATTTTGAAGATATTGGGTGTAGTTGCTTATCATTCTTTACATGATTTGATCTCTTATCCCAGTCGTAACATTGATAGTATTTATTTGACCAAGAATACATGGTCTCTGCAAGGCGGATCTTTGTTTAATTGGATTCTTATTCTCCTGGTTGGTTTTCAGCCCTGTGTCAGTGGAGTAGTGTCTGTGAGGTGCTGAAATTGACACTCATCATCTGCGAGCCATAGCATAGGACAGACTTCATGTTGTTGAACTGCTGAACCTTATTACATCTGGTATTGGTGTAAAGACTCCTTCTTCACATGATTGATCAATTGTTGAGGATGTTAGATGTAAAGGCTCACTATTCTTTATAGGTCCTATAGTTGGTGTTTTCATGATATTAGGTGTAAAGGCTGTTGTTTTTCTTCCCCACTTGATTTGATGAATGTTGCAGTAGGTATTTTGATGGTATTGGGTGTAAAGACACAGTATTCTCACATGGTTTGATTAGGCTTGCATGAAAGCTGGAAAACTCTTCAGTTGCCTTTTTAAGATGCTAAATAGGCATAATTCTAGGAATGGTATTGGACAGCACGAGTAGGAAACGGTTGAGTTCAAACACTAGTTGCATCAAGTGTGGCCACTGACTAGACATATAATCATCCACCACCAAGCATTTTGCATAATTGGTCCTCAAGCTTGCATCTGCCAAAGGATCTCGGTGTATGTTTGAGTCTTTATCTTTCAGTTGTCATGATGATCGTTGTCCTGTGAACTTATAATAATGATAATGATTATTTATGGCGCTTAATCTTACATCATAAGCCCTGAGTGCTTACAGATACAGAAAAGGTTAAAGAAAACATATAAATGAAACCAATAAGAAGATGAAATGGCAATAAGTACCATACACCTACCAGCAAGGGTGCATATTGACACACACACACACACACACACACACACACACACACACACACACACACAAAACATGATCCCACACACTGTCTCACAACAACGGACACAACAGCATGCGTACACACATGCACGCACGCACGTGTCTCAGAATCAATTTGATGGGGAAGGGAAGAAAGAAAGAACTGCTATTGATACGTGAAGAGGGTTGTTTTAAGAGATGCCTTGAAGGAGGACAGAGTTTGACTACGCAAAGATACTGTTCCAAGAAACTGGACCCTGAATAGAAAAAGAACGATTGCTGTAGGTTTTAGTTTGAAATCGAGGGATTTTGAGCAAAGTGTTGTCGGTAGAAGAACGCAACTGCCTAGAAGGAACATAGAGATGAAGGAGATCAGAAAGGTAGGAAGGAGCTAAGCCATTCAAGATTTAGAGCAGAGTAAGGACAGTTTGCAGTGTAATCGTTTTTTCAACCGGCAGCCAGTGAAGAGAAAGAAGTAAGGGAGTGACATGAGTTGTCTGAGAATCATACGAGCCGCATTGTTTTGTACTTTCTGAAGACAGCTGAAAAGATTCTGGGCACAGTCAGCTAGAAGAGAATTGCAGTAATCAAGTCTAGATAGAATGAAGGCAGAAACAAGGGGTTTGTGGCATCAGAGAGAAGATGTTGTGCAGAACCAGTGCGGCGAAGCTCAAAGTAACAGACACAGCAGACTGTGAAATATGTTGCTGGAAGGAAAGTGCTGTGTCATGGGTAATGCCTAAATTCCGTGCAGGTGAAGATGTCTGAATAAAGCAATTATCCAGTCTGACAGAGTTTGGGATACAGTCAGATAAAAGAAATCTTTTGGGTGCAAAGAAGATCATTCAGTTTTTTCATGTTGAGCTGAAGTTTGTTAACTGTCACCCAAGATTTTATGTCCATGATACTCGAGCGTGTGCGTTGGATTGCAGAAGGCAGCTGAAAGATATATCGCTGGGTGTGTAAATCTGATTGTCATCTGAAAGCAGTGGTGAGACAGGCTGTGACGGGCAACAATGTCGGAGATTGGATGGGTGTAGAGTACGAAAAGGAGGGGGCCCAAGACGATCCCTGGGGCACTCCGTACTGGAGGGTAGCTGGTTCAGAGGAGAAACCATTAACAGAGACAAGTTGAACTCGATCAGATAGATAAGACTGAAACCATGACAGTGCTCGTGCAGACGAGACAAAAGAACTGAGTGATCAATGGTCTCAGAAGCAGCAGATAAGTCAAGGAGAGAGAGCAGAGGTACTGGAATATCATCGAGGGCCAGTAAGAGATTGTTCACAATTTTCAGGACAGCATTTTCTGTACCGCGGTCAGAGTGGTAAGCGGACTGTAAAGGGTAGAGGAGGTTGTTGCAGTGTAGGTGATTGGGAAGTTGACCAAGGGCAATCTTTTCGGTGAGTTTAGAAAGAAACAGTAAATTAGAAAAAGGCATGTAGTTTTTAAGATTATCAGCATCAAGGGAGGGTTTTTAAGTGAAGGTCAAACAACTATATATAATAACAGACCGTTGAGTCAGTTGTCATGATGAGTGTTGTCCTGTGTGTGATAACAGACAGTCGAATCAGTTGTCATGATGTATGTTGTCCTGTGATGTGATAAGACAGTTCAATCAGTTGTCATTGTGAATGTTGTCCTGTGTGTGATAACAGACAGTTGAATCAGTTGTCAAGATGATTGTTTGTCCTGTGCTGTGATAACGGATAGTTGAATCAGTTATCATGATGAATGTTGTCCTGTGTGTGGGTAACAAACAGTTGAATCAGTTGTCATGATGAATGTTGTCATGCGATGTGATAACAGACAGTTGAATCAGTTATCATGATGATTGCTGTCCTGTGTGATAACAGACAGTTGAATCAGTTGTCATGATGAATGTTGTCCTGTGATGTGATAACACAGTTGAATCAGTTGTCATGATGAATGTTGTCCTGTGTGTGATAACAGACAGTTGAATCAGTTGTCATGATGAATGTTGTCCTGTGCTGTGATAACAGACAGTTGAATCAGTTGTCATGATGAATGTTGCCCTGTGATGTGATAAGACAGTTGAATCAGTTGTCATTGTGAATGTTGTCCTATGTGTGATAACAGACAGTTCAATCAGTTGTCATGATGGATGTTGTCCTGTGTGTGATAACAGACAGTTGAATCAGTTGTCATGATGAATGTTGTCATGTGATGTGATAACAGACAGTTGAATCAGTTGTCATGATGAATATTGTCCTGTGTGTGATAAGACAGTTGAATCAGTTGTCATGATGAATGTTGTCCTATGCTGTCATAAGACAGTTGAATCAGTTGTCATGATGAATGTTGTCCTGTGATGTGATAACAGACAGTTTGAATCAGTTGTCATGATGAATGTTGTCCTATGCTGTGATAAGACAGTTGAAACAGTTGTCATGATGAATGTTGTCCTGTGATATGATAAAACAGTTGAATCAGTTGCCATGGTGAATGTTGTCCTGTGTGTGATAAGACAGTTGAATCAGTTGTCATGATGAGTGTCCTGTGTGTGATAAGACAGTTGAATCAGTTGTCATGATGAATGTTGTCCTGTGCTGTGATTACAGATGGTTGATTCAGTTGTCATGATGAATGTTGTCCTACGATGTGATAACACATGGTTGAATCAGTTGCCATGGTGAATGTTGTTTATCCTGTAATGTAACAGACGGTTGAATCAGTTGCTGTGGTGAATATTGTATATCCTATAATGTAACAGACAGTTGAATGAGTTGCCATGGTGAATGTTGTTTATCCTGTGATGAAACAGATGGTTGAATCAGTTGCCATGGTGATGTTGTATATCCTATGATGTAACACACAGTTGAATGAGTTGCCATGGTGAATGTTGTTTATCCTATGATGTAACAGACAGTTAAATCAGTTGCCATGGTGAATGTTGTTTTATCCTATGATGTAACAGACAGTTGAATGAGTTGCCATGGTGAATGTTGTTTATCCTGTGATGTAACAGATAGTTGAATGACTTGCCATAGTGAATGCTGTTTATCCTGTGATGTAACAGACGGTTGAATCAGTTGCCATGGTGAATGTTGTTTATCCTGTGATGTAACAGACAGTTGAGTCAGTTGCCATGGTGAATGTTATTTATCCTATGATGTAACAGACGGTTGAATCAGTTGCCATGGTGAATGTTGTTTATCCTGTGATGTAACAGATGGTTGAATCAGTTGCCATGGTGAATGTTGTTTATCCTATGATGTAACAGACGGTTGAATCAGTTGCCATGGTGAATGTTGTATATCATCTGATGTAACAGACAGTTGAATCAGTTGCCATGGTGATGTTGTTTATCCTGTGATGTAACGGACAGATGAATGAGTTGCCATGGTGAATGTTGTTTATCCTGTGCTGTAACAGACAGCTGAACCAGCTGGAACTGGAGCACACAGACCTCCCTGAGGACGTCAAAGCAGCTCTCCCTCTCCTTCCTTCCCCAGCCATCCGATGTGCCTGATCTGGCTGCCATCTGCACGGACACTGTCCGGACGTCAAGACCATGTCTCTACTGGTAATAAACTGTGTTGTCCTTTCCTTTGCTTCTCCCTTCACTGAGGAGTGGGATGGAAAGTTTGTTGTGGAGAGCTTCATTGATACCTGAGAGACCATTTCTGTGTCATGTGTATGTAGACAAAATTAAGGCAGCAGGCTGTTTTTTGTGTTTGCGTCTATGATGTTGCTTTGGAGGGCTGGAAATCATCGCTGATAGATGTGAACTGAGAGGAGAAAAGCATATAGGTTTGAAAAGCATATATTGGGGGTGGCAGGAGATGCTGGGTAATTCTGGAGTGAGACAGCCGTTCGTTCCACCCCTAAATGCATGAAGAGGGACTGCATGTAAACAAGAAAAAGTGTTTCACATTCCTAACCATACTTTCGTATTCCCCCATTGTTCGATGCCTTTTGAGAAAGAGAAGGCATGTACAGTGTCATGCATGCTCTGCCGTGAGAGAAACTGTGTGAAGCCTCCGGACAGTTCTGTTGTGATGGCTGCCTTGTCTGTACAGTGTCACATGCCATGAGAGAAAAACTGTGTGAAGCCTCCCTGACAGTTCTGTGTGATGGCTGCCTTGTCTGTACAGTGTCACATGCCGTGAGAGAAACTGTGTGAAGCCTCCTGGACAGTTCTGCTATGATGGCTGCCTGTCCTGTGTCCAGTGGTTTGCCAGAGTTTCTATCCTCAAAGTAAAATGTCACACAGTGTGTTGCCAGTTTCTATCCTCAAAGTAAAATGCCATCACACAGTGTGTTGCCAGTTTCTATCCTCAAAGTAAAATGCCATCACACAGTGTGTTGCCAGTTTCTATCCTCAAAGTAAAATGCCATCACACAGTGTGTTGCCAGAGTTTCTATCCTCAAAGTAAAATGCCATCACACAGTGATTTGACATTTAACCTTTAGAGACAGTGATTAATTGAACGAACTGCTTGCTTGCATGACTAGCTGCTGTGTTACTGTGGTCAACTGATGATTGTCTCCAGTAAACACTCTTTCCTGAATGGATAGGACACTTCCTAGGTGCAATAGAGTACTATTTGCTGGGGCTGGGACTAAGAGAGGAAAAGTTACTGAGTCTGGAACTCTTTGTATAAAGGCTGTAAAATTCATTTCAGCACTTTGTTTGTCCAAAACTTACTGATTTCCAAAGGACTGTAAACTTGAATATTATGGCTGTACTGTATGAAATGTTTGTTTACAAATCAAGAGTGAAGGTCTAAGTCTACCAGCCATCAGTTGAATTCCATTATGGGCAACCATTTAAATGTCTTCCCTTTGCATGAACCCAAGCATATTCAAGAGTATTTTGAGCAGTTCTTTTTTTATTCTGCGAACCTTGGATCACATTTGGGTCGTGAACTAAATTGTGGGGATACGAACAAAGGAAGGATGGATGAGGTTCCATGGCTGGATGCTGTAGGTTCACAAGTTAAACATTTAGGCCTACAGAACAGGTAAAGTATGAGAAATGCTCTTTGACGCTCACCCCAAGCAGCACACAAGGGGCAAGTTGATGACCATGTTTCAGCATGCTGAAGGTTCTGAACAGAGAGTGATGTTTGAAAGTGGCAGGGTTCTGTTTCTGCTGCTATGAATAGCTCCATTCAGGAGAAAGTCAGCATGCTGAAGATGAGGAGAGTGTTCTGTATGGGTAGGAATGCTTGATGTGTTCCTTAACTTTGCTCCTGGCATCGTTCAGTTTGATGCAGTATGGCATGATTAGTTGAGTATGGAAACTTTTCAGTGGGTGAAAGGAGACATTTTTGGAGGATGAAAGTGTCAGCAGGTGGTTTTTTTTTTTTTTTTTTAAAAATCTAATGATATATGGCATAGCAACAACAAGAAAAACTCACTGAGTATGGGATAACTCTGCCCTTATAATCCCCCCCCCCACTTCCCCACTCTTATCGCTCTCTTCTGCCTCCTGTATGTCTTATAACCCCCCCCCCCCCACTCTATACCTCTCTTCTGCCTCCTGTATGTCTCATAGGTGCCACAGTGCCAGCCCTGAACTTTTCTGGAATTTCCTACTGTAGAAATCATCTTGAAATCCTGAATTTAGTAGAAAAAAATCCAGAATTTCCAAATTTTATTTACAAGTATGGGTTCAGGGAGGGTGAGGGGGGGGTGTCATTTTCGATTTGGGCTGATGAAGTGTTGCGGAATAAAGCCCAAATGTTCTGTCAGTTTCTGCACTTACGTACGGATGTGGAAATGTTTTTTCTTTTTCAAACCCTGCATTTGTCAGCTGAAGCATTAGGGGGCTATGAATATTTAATGCTAAATCTTCAGCACATCCACCTCCTTCAGCTTTGTGGATTTTTACTGCATAAGGTTGGCAGCTATGGAGAAGAAAAATTGCCAGATGTGTTTATGTATCTTTCATATGGAGGATGATTGCCAGATGTTGATTGTTTGACAGATGAGTTGATGTGTGTGTGTGTAAATGGAGAATGAATGTCGGATGAAGCATTACAGATTCACTGAAAAGTGCCAGGAAGAGAACTTTCAGATGAAACATTATTGATGCGTTTGTCAGATGAAGCGTTATTGATGCACTGATGTGTGTGTGTCAGATGGAGAATTGTCAGTTGAAGCATCACTGATGTGTGTGTCAGATGGAGAATTGTCAGATGAAGCATCACTGATGTGTGTGTCAGATGGAGAATTGTCAGATGAAGCATCACTGATGTGTGTGTGTCAGATGGAGCATTGTCAGATGAAGCATCACCGATGTGTGTGTCAGATGGAGCATTGTCAGATGAAGCATCACTGATGTGTCAGATGGAGGATTGTCAGATGAAGCATCACTGATATGTGTCAGATGGAGAATTGTCAGATGAAGTATCACTGATGTGTGTGTCAGATGGAGGATTGTCAGATGAAGCATTACTGATGTGTGTGTCAGATGGAGGATTGTCAGACGAAGCATTACTGATGTGTGTGTCAGATGGAGGATTGTCAGATGAAGCATGACTGATGATGTTGATGTGTGTGTGCGTCAGTTGGAGGATTGTCAGATGAAACATTACTGATGATGTTGATGTGTGTGTGTCAGTTGGAGGATTGTCAGATGAAGCATGACTGAAGATGTTGATGTGTGTGTGTCAGTTGGAGGATTGTCAGATGAAGCATGACTGAAAATGTTGATGTGTGTGTGTGTGTCAGTTGGAGGATTGTCAGATGAAACATGACTGAAGATGTTGATGTGTGTGTGTCAGTTGGAGGATTGTCAGATGAAGCATGACTGATGATGTTGATGTGTGTCAGTTGGAGGATTGTCAGATGAAACATGACTGATGATGTTGATGTGTGTGTGTCAGTTGGGAGGATTGTCAGATGAAACATGACTGATGATGTTGATGTGTGTGTGTCAGTTGGAGGATTGTCAGATGAAACATGACTGAAGATGTTGATGTGTGTCAGTTGGAGGATTGTCAGATGAAGCATGACTGATGATGTGTGTCAGTTGGAGGATTGTCAGGTGAAACATGACTGATGATGTTGATGTGTGTCAGTTGGAGGATTGTCAGATGAAACATGACTGATGATGTTGATGTGTGTCAGTTGAGGATTGTTGTCAGATGAAACATGACTGATGATGTTGATGTGTGTCAGTTGGAGGATTGTCAGATGAAACATGACTGATGATGTTGATGTGTGTCAGTTGGAGGATTGTCAGATGAAACATGACTGATGATGTTGATGTGTGTCAGTTGGAGGATTGTCAGATGAAACATGACTGATGATGTCGATGTGTGTCAGTTGGAGGATTGTCAGATGAAACATGACTGATGATGTCGATGTGTGTCAGTTGGAGGATTGTCAGATGAAACATGACTGATGATGTTGATGTGTGTCAGTTGGAGGATTGTCAGATGAAACATGACTGATGATGTTGATGTGTGTCAGTTGGAGGATTGTCAGATGAAACATGACTGATGATGTTGATGTGTGTCAGTTTGGAGGATTGTTAGATGAAACATGACTGATGATGTCGATGTGTGTCAGTTGGAGGATTGTCAGATGAAACATGACTGATGATGTCGATGTGTGTCAGTTGGAGGATTGTCAGATGAAACATGACTGATGATGTTGATGTGTGTCAGTTGGAGGATTGTTAGATGAAACATGACTGATGATGTTGATGTGTGTCAGTTGGAGGATTGTCAGATGAAACATGACTGATGATGTTGATGTGTGTCAGTTGGAGGATTGTCAGATGAAACATGACTGATGATGTCGATGTGTGTGTGTGTCAGATGGAGGATTGTCAGATGAAACATGACTGATGATGTTGATGTGTGTGTGTGTCAGATGGAGGATTGTCAGATGAAACATGACTGATGATGTTGATGTGTGTGTGTGTGTGTCAGATGGAGGATTGTCAGATGAAACATGACTGATGATGTTGATGTGTGTGTGAGTCAGATGGAGGATTACAGTCACAGTGTGGACCTGTTGAACATTGTGCATGAGGCTGTCGGCAGACACATGGACAGAGTCACAACAACACTAGGTCAGTCTTCTCTTCTGTCCCAGTTTGTTTCAAATGTGTTTTTCTGAGTTTTTCCCTATATCATTTAGGCAACAAAAAAAGGCATGAATTAGATTTTGAAAGAAGACTTGTGAACAAATTCCATTGCATCTCTAACCAGAATATTATTTTGGTAATACAGATGTGTGTGTTCAAGTGTGAACCTAGTATTCATTTTTCCTATGAGCGTTATGAATGCAGAGAATGTGCTTTCTCTCTCTAGTGGTATATGTGAACATGCGTGTGTGTATTATCTTCATTTAAAAGTGTTAACCAAAAAATGTGTTTATCCCTTGAATAGTATAAATACACAGAAGGTGGTCAGTCATTTGAGTAGTATAAACACAGATATTGTGTTCTGTCATGTGAACAGAGTGAACACAGAGAGTGTGTTCTCCTTTGAATAATATGAACACAGAGTATGCTGTCCCTTCTGTGAATAATGTGACCACACAGACTGTGTATTATCTGCATTCTCCTTTGATGATGTGAACTGAATAATATGAACACTGAGTATGCTGTCCCTTCTGTGAATAATGTGACGAACAGACTGTGTTTTATCTGTATTCTCCTTTGATGATGTGAACTGAATAGTATGAACAAAGTATGCTGTCCCTTCTGTGAATAATGTGACGAACACAGACTGTGTATTATCTGTATTCTCCTTTGATGATGTGAACTGAATAGTATGAACAGAGTATGCTGTCCCTCCTGTGAATAATGTGACGAACACAGACTGTGTTTTATCTGTATTCACCTTTGATGATGTGAACATAGAGAATGTGCTTTTATTCCTTTGAACATTGCAAATATAGAGCATGTGCTTTTTCTCTGTTAAATGATATCAAACGCAGAGAATGTGCATTTCTTTTCTCCTTTGGATACTGTGAACACAGAGAACATGTTCTCTTCTTTGAATAACCATGAACACAGAGAATATGTTTCCTGTTCTTTGAATAATGCAAACACGAGAATGTGATCTCTCCTGTGAATAATATGAACACACAGAGTGTATATTCTCAGCTGTTAATAATAGGGGCACAGCAAACATGTGTTCTTAGAATAATGGGCACAGAAAAATGTGTGTTCTTTTCTTTGAAAATATGAACAGAGGGAATGCATGTTCTGTCCTTAGAATAATGGAATATTTGTTCTCTCCTTTGAATTATATGAACACTGTTTGCGAGTTCTCCCTCTCTTGAATACTGTGAAAACAGTGTGTGCCTGTATTATCCTCTAAGGTGAAGATAGCTGTTTTTTTTCTTGGAGTTGTGAGAACACACAGATTGTGTGTTTTCTCCACATAAAAACACATAGAATGTATTCTCTCTTGTGAATGAAGTGAACACTGATTGTGTATTCTCTTATGAAAAGTGTGAGCACAGAGCGTGCTTTCTCTTATAAACGGTTTAAACACATCATACTCTTTCTCTATCAGTAATGTGAACACAGAGAATGTAAGCTTGGTCTCCTTTGTTAATGGGAACACAAAGTGTGTGTGCATGTGTATGTGTGTGTGTGTGTGTGTGTATGTGTGTGCCCTAATAAAGAAATCATGGGTCCTGTCTTTGTTCTGTTATAGGCGAGGCCTACAGCTGCCACCAGCGTGACCCCAAGGAAAGCATCCAGCGTCTGTTGGCCAGTTAGACACAACAGTCAGCCCTAATGAACCACTGGGACCTACACCTGGGAGATCTGTTGCACAGCATGTTGAAAGAAAAAAAAATGACAAACCCTGCAAATCAAGGTCTGTGTACATAGGTTTTATAAAAAAAAAAAAAATGACCATGCCGTGTATTCATGTTGGTGTGTTGTTGTAAATATGGGGACTTCGCCAGTCATGTGTTGTAAATGTGGGGACTTTGTGGCATATAGTGACATACCTTCGCTGTGGTTAATAGTAATGCCATAGGAATAAAAGACCGCGCAGGCTTATCACCTGTACTTATATTAATGTGAAAACAATGTGGAAATCCTTAAATTCGCTTTTTCATGAAATGAAAAGAGAAACAAAAAATCAGTTTTTGTGCTTTTTATTGGTATCAAGTGTCATTACAAAAGAGAAGGGATCGCTGTTCATGAGCTGGTCAGCTGGCTTTGACTAGTATGTGCACTGTAGTTTGACATTCATCCATCCTCCGACACAATTAATCCGGCTTTGACTAGTATGTACACTGTACTTTGACATCCAACAATCTGCCGACACAGAACAAGCTGAATTGGCATGGCCTAAACTCTGCCCACTGCAACATTTTCACCAGACCCTGCCTCTTCCCTTTTGTTTGCGATACCAACATGCATTTTCTTTTTTTTTTTTTTTTTTTTTTTTTTCTGTGGTGTTGCACACACACCACTCATTCTGATCCCTTGTCGACAGGCCCAGCCTGGGCAGTTCAAAGGGAGCAGTCAGAAGAGACACTGCCCTCCTGCCAAGTTACTGGTGTTCACTTGTGCCTATTCTGATACAGCATTCGCAGGATACCACCTGCAAATCCCCTACTGATGACAGTAATTGCTTAAGTCATGGAGCTCTCCCTCGAGAGGGCACCACCATGTCTGTCGAATGACAGTCCCAAAGAATTTGCCGACAGAACTCACCAAAACTATAGGCTTGAGAGAGGCAATCAAAACCAGTTGTTACTGGAGCAGGGCATGAAGGGCCACAGAATTTGAAACTTTCTTATACACTGATCTTTGACGATGAAGATGATGCTGAATTTCTACTCTGGTCTGAACTGCATGACGGGGCTGTACTCTATGCTTGCTTTCACAAAAAGTATTGGCATCAACCAGGCCTGAGGGATAGACACTTGCAGTGTTGGTCATGAAATTTGAGCATCCATCACAGAGATGCATCCCTCATGTGTGTGGTCCCAATTTTCCCAACTGAGTCCATTGCAAACTCATCTCTGGGTAAGAGCCATCTAGGCAGGAAAATTCCACAAATAAGTGGCTCAGATAGGATTCAAACCTGGGAGTCTGGGACGCTAACCACTTTGCCATGGCAGCTGGTCTGACTTGTATTTTCATTCATTTCAGTACATTGTCGTGCATTCAGTTGTGGGTTTGTTTGTTTTTTTTTCTATGAAGAAAAAATGGGAAATGATCCGGAAACAACAGATCTCAAGCATGTCAGGACTGTAGTCTTATTGCAAAAGATTTGATGTCCCTTGGAATGGGGAATTATAATTTACTAGAACTATGTGACTGCTGAGCAGATTGTGTACCCATTTGCTGTTTGAGTATTAGTTGCCCAAGATTATTTTCCTGGTAATGGTTGTATAACAGAAACTTTGCTCTGGGGGTGATTTATGACCACTTTTATATGCCATTTCAAAACTGACAGCATTGATTGTGAACATGTCAACTAAAAGCAAAGAGAAACTGACCTTATTAACTGTCAGTGCACAACACCATCCCCATTTTTTGTAAGGGTTTTATTTTTTGGTAGTGTGGTATATAGGGCATCTTTTTGGTAAAAAAATGATAGTAAAAAATATTCCAAAGATGTATGGGGCACTGGAGTGCTTTAGAGGCGCCTTGGCTACCTTGTTCACATTGAAGCCTTGGTGGCATCAAGAGCAGTGCATTACGTGTGAGCTGCCATCATCCAGGAAGATTAGTATCCCTATGTGACCAATCTGTACAGGGTGTGGAAAGTAACGGAATGTTAAAAGGTAATTACCCACAACTGTACCATAGCAAAATTGAAAATAAAGCTTTTAAGAGATACTTGTGTGTGTGTGTGTGTGAGAGAGAGATAGACTGCATGTGTATCGTGTAAAAATCAAGCAGAGATGTAGCCTACTGCAGGGTGAAATGGTCAATTTTATGAAGGTACAGGTACATTTCTGTGTGAAAATTATTTGCAGCCAAGGAAATTTTACAAAATGACATTGAAGCGATGGAATTCAGAACTTGCCAACCTGGGTAATTTGTCTGACACAGCAGTCTCCATCTTATGAAAAAGAAAAAGATTTTTGGACAGTTTTTTTTTTTTTGCAAGTTATCTCCCTTCTCCAGGAAGGAATGCCGAGTGACCATTCTAGGGTTTTGTCCGGACTGAACGTTCTGCATTTTACCCCATTTTTTTTTTCAAGCGAGTTGAAAACATTGTTCCTTCAGGCTCAGTGTCTACATGCTATTTTTTTTTCTTTATTTACAGGATTAGTTTAAAATGTTAAAATGGTGGTTTCACGAGTTTGGAGGCTGTGGGTTCACACCCCATGGATGTTATGCCATGGCCAGCTCTTTGACAAGGTGGTCAGTGCATTAAGGTCTCAATGGGGAGCAAAGGATTTTTATAGCCATGGCCAGCTCTTTGACAAGGTGGTCAGCGTATTACGGTCTCAATGGGGAGGCAAAGCTTGTATGTTTTTGCTGACCAGCACTGCAGGCGTGTGCACCTGTTAGTCCTGAAGTACAAAATACAGCCGTGTTGTCTGGTATCTTTGAGTTCACGGGGACTGTTGCTGGATCCATTTGGTTTCACTGTTCAGCGGACAAAGCCAGGTTATTCTGGTGTGGCTGTGCATGGGAAGGCTGGAACCAGTCACATGGGAGTGGAGCCACCTCCTACATGGGTACAGAGGGTAGGGTGGCATTTGGCTAAAGTATCTGAAATGGGGGGGGAAGGAGGTCCACTACAGCATAATGGATAGGAACTGGTCTTCGATGCCGTGTACCAGACTTGAGGTTGGAGTTGTTGACAAGCATTTGGTCTCTTTACTGCCAGTTCTTCAGGAGCAGTGGGGTCAGCATTCCTGCATTGTTCACATTCCCCAACCAGCTGCTGGGAACAGTCCCACTACCGAAGACACTGCCAGTTCTTCAGGAACAGTGGGTCAGCATTCCTGCATTGTTCACATTCCCCAACCAGGTGCTGGGAACAGTCCCACTACCAAAGAATGTGGCTGCTCACTGATCAACTGAAATCAGTTTGCTCCTGTCAGTGAATGCATGTTGCTTGTGCCTCTTCAACATGAACAGCAATAATGAATCTGTAATTTGTGACTTAGACACTCGCTGTATTGTCTGAGTAGGTGTGATAGTTCAGCTATTGGTGCATTGAACAGAAGTGCAAAATTGCATAGAAAATTCTTCAGAAAGGGAAGCGCAATGTTGTGTCAGCGACAGTTTGCAAAGCATCTAAAAGCACTGTGTTTTATTATACCATTACAATTATTGCATCAACATGTTTATACAAGTTAAAGGTCAGTTAAGTAGACTGAGACCTTTTTTTGTGTGTCCCCCTGCCCCCAACCCCCGCCCCTCCTTCAGCTTTCTTCATGTAAAGTATTGAAGCCAATCCAGAAATTTGGTATGGAACAGGATATGCTGATCTGCCATTAGGGTGGAGACATACCACTTGAAAGAGAGATCTGTCGTGTTATGAAAATATATATAAAAAGTAACATATTGAAAATTAAGAATAAAAAGTAACCTTGTTACATGTTTTTATGAGTTACGCAGGTGTGAAAAATGACAAAATCTGTGTGGTACATTTCACACTTGGGCATCCTTCAAACACATGATGATATCAAATGAAATAACAAATTATTATAAATATATGCAGTATTTTACATGAATCATACTTGAAAGCCTGAGTCTGAAATATTACACAGAGGTTTTTGCCCAAAATATTCAAGGTTAATTTTCATTAAGAAAAAAAAAAGACAGCAGACAGTCATTTTTGATAGTTTATCCATGTGGATAAACAACTTTGCGGTATGCAGATATACACACCAGAATGCTTTAAAATGATTAGAAAACTAGCACATTAAAAAAAAAAAAAACCATGCAAGCAAACGGACAAACAACAACAACAAAAACAGAGTGTAGAATCTTGGAATGAATGAGATGCTAACAACAAATGACAGTGAACTCCATCACACTGTGTCTTTTCCAGGCCTTTTTATTCACACAGCCTATGACAAGGACTGCCATCACCACTGGACAGATGTCATCGTTATTATCATCATCATCAGTTCACACATTTCAGAGATCACGTCTCAAACTGGAATGGCACTCTCGAAGTCAGTAAACTGGGTTTTGTAATTGTATCTGAAATAGTTTGGGAGACACTTGCCTAAGTGTAAAGACTTCACAATCAAAGAACGGACTCTGCCAAGGTGTAAACAATTCAGACATTACGGAACTGACTGCTTAGGTGTAAAGACTAGGAGGTCAAAGGGTTGGCTATGCCTTGCCTAGTAGGTGCAAACAGTACAGACATTAGACTGAGACGTCAAAGGGTTGGCTATGCCTTGCCTAGTAGGTGCAAACAGTACAGACATTAACCCTTCCAGTTCTGATTATCTGAAGTTTGAACTGCTCTGAACGGCCAGTACAGCTGCTGTGCACTGCTGGAAACTACCTGTCCGAGCAATTTGCCGAGACTTTATCAAGCACTGAATTCAAGACCTATTGCTCAAACTACTCAATTGATCTCCTTCATTCTCTCTCTGTCTCTTTTTTTGATGCAAAGACAGCATATCAGAATTTCTAAACCTGTATTTATATTTTCAAACTTTTATTATTTCAGTTTTCATGTATGTGTGTGTTTGTTTAAATACTTCCATAGAACATTGTCAGAATATAAACAGGATTCCATGATTTGACTAAAGTCCGCCTCTCTGATCACTGTTAGTGATAAATCGTTTATCACCAGCTATCACTCATTACTTGCTGCAAAACACCTTGAGCAAGACCCTTGGTGACTAGGATGAAGTGCTTGGCTGACAATCCTTTTTTGCAATGACGAAAACACTTCAGAAATACATGCTTTGAACCCTTACTCTCTGTGAAATGACTTGCACAATGTAAGGGAATGACCCTTGACAAACCACTGAAAACAGAGCTTCCCTGGTCTCTAACAATGAAGATTGTGAGATGTTTGTTCACTCATAAGTTTCTGTAGCAGATTGAAGCCTACAGTCATCTGCTGTGTTGTCACTGATCGGTGCCTACAGTGCTGAAAGGGTTAAGGAATTGGCTCTGCCTAGGTGTAAAGACTAATGAATTCAGACAATTGGCTCTGCCTAGGTGTAAAGACTAATCAATTCAGACAACTGGCACTGCTTAGGTGCACCAGCACGGCTGGACTACGACTGATGGCATAAGCCCTCAAGCTGACTGCTGAGCCAGACTGAAGGCCAGTTTCAATCACTTGACAAAGAGTGGCTTTGCACGTGTATCACGCACATACTGCACTGCTCTGATAAGTGTCTTCTCATGGTGGACAGCAGCTACCCAGGTGGACTTGAGTCATGCGGCTCTACTGGAGAGGTCAAAATGTGCCCAGACATGTGCTATATAGGCAGGAAAAACAATACAAGAGTCTGAATCATTCATTACATGCGTTCTCCAACATAATCTGGCAATGAGATTTTCTTTCTGTAAAAATGTACACATATTGCCATCAATCTGAACTACCCATTGCAATTGACATGGCATCCTGAAAAAAAGAAAAAAAAATTGTCCCCCAGTAATTATTGCAGACACTGAACAAAACTGCCACAGATCTAAATCAAATGTACGCACACTCGGTGTCAATCCATTGTGGACACAAAACAAATTGCTGCAGCACACGTGTGGACATTTGACCCCAAACTGACTGCCATGGATGAATTTTACAAAAAACAACTGCTGTGGATGATTGCTGATAAAATGCAAACTGCCTTAAATGTTTGACACAAATTGCTGCAGCACACCTTTGGGTATTTGACCCCAAAATGACAGCTGTGGACAATTTACACAAAAACTGCTGTGGATGATTACAGATATGAAAACTGCTGTGGATGATTACAGATATGAAAACTGATGTGGATGATTACAGACACGAAAACTGCTGTGGATGATTACAGACACGAAAACTGCTGTGGATGATTACAGACACGAAAACTGCTGTGGATGATTACAGACATGAAAACTGCTGCAGACATGAAAACTGCTGTGGATGATTACAGACACGAAAACTGCTGTGGATGATTACAGACATGAAAAACTGCTGTGGACAACTTGACTCAAAACAAATTGCTGCTGCAGAACTGGTGGTTGTCAACCCAAAATAAACAGCACTGAACGCTTGTTGTCACAAACTTAAACTGCTGCGGATGGTTGTTGACACAAGAACTGCTTTAAATGTTTGACTCAAAATCAACTGCTGTGGATGGTTGTTGACACAAGAACGGCTTTAAATGTTTGACTCAAAATGAACTGCTGCGGATGATTGACACAAGAAACTGCTTTAAATGTTTGACTCAAACTGCTGTGGATGATTGTTGACACAAGACCTGCTTAAATGTTTGACAAACAACAAATTGCTGCAATGTAAACTAACGGTCGTGGACCCCAAAATAAAGAGTTTTGAAAGCTTATTTACACCCCACTGCTGTGAAAGATTTTTGGCTCAAAACAAAAGTGGATGATTTTGGAAACAGAGCAGCTGTAAAATGACTGTTGACAGAAACTGAACCGCTGCAATGTAGCTGTCAGCAATTGATGATACAAAAACTGCAGCACAAAGATGTGGATGATTGTTAATACGAAATGAACTGCTGCAACATGGCTGTAGATGATCATTGGTACAAAACAGACTGCAGTATATAGATATGGATGAATGTTGACAGGTAATGAACAGCAATACAGCTGTGGACTGCTGACAAACTCTACTGCAGAACAACATGGATATAGCTGCACCTGTTCAGAGATTGTCACAGCTCCTAACACTGAAAGAAATGTCCTAACTTAAAGATTTCAACTTCAACACAGATTTCATATGCAAGCTGTCTGACAGCATGCAGCCAATCCACTCTATGTTCCCTACCAACCTGTCTTGCTTTGTCTCCAGGAACATTGCAACTAGATCAGCACTGAAGAAAAGGGGAAGCGCGATTGGCGAGGGAAAACACAAACCTTCAATGTGATACCGAAGACATGACACACGGATTCAAAACTGAATAGTGAAAAAAACAACAACAACCTTGAAACAAAATTCAGCATATCTAGTTTCTATCCTAACACTAGTTTTCACACATAATGCATCCAAACTACATCATCCAAATTGTCCAGAGTGAGAAGAAAATCATTCTTTTTAGAAACAAACCTCATCAATCACCTAAAAGAACCCAACCAAACTAAAGAACAGATCAATTTGAATGATACTTAACCCCCCACTTCCCCCCCCCAAGAAAAAAAAAGTTTAAAAAAAACCCAAAAGCACCAAAACAGTAGTAATAATCAAGCAAGCCAGCAATGCAAATCCCTAAAAATAGTAGCATGAATGACAAATACAGTACTGTTTTCTTCTCTCTAGGACCCTACAAGAAGCTGTGATGTCCCAATGCCTCATCAGTCTGACCACTCTGCATCTGTCCAGTTAAACTGCGCCAAGGGACACTGCTTCACCACCAGCACGACATCACACAGGATGTCACTGGGGAGAGGGGTGGGAAGATCCAAGGGGCTGCTTCACCACCAGCACGACAGCACACACAGGACGTCACTGGGGAGAGGGGTGGGACAATCCAAGGGACACTGCTTCACCACCAGCACACATCACACAGGATGTCACTGGGGAGAGGGGTGGGAAAGTCCAAGTCGACTGAATCCACCTTTTGGGCAGAATTTTCTTTGGATGGATGATTTCCTGAGGGCTCATTAACCTTTTGACAGCTTTTCCAGCAATCACAAGAAAGTTCGACAAAATTCTGTGAACCTGGTAGCCTGACACACACACTGATATGAAGACAAATGAAATGAAATACAAAGTTTAAACAGTTCAGCTTGCAATTCAGCGTCTCTCCGTTGAAAATCCTCTTCATCTGTGATACAACGAGAAAAAAATGTTGTCCGTACAGGCCACAGGTTAACAGGAAAATCTTTACCAATCAGGCTGAGCCATTGTGTTGTCCCCATGCACCACAAACAGTAATGTCCCTTGATTGACAGGAATAGCTGTTGTAGTTGTTTGCTCTCCCTCGGACATTTTGCTCTGGTGTCAAAATCAAACCGACTCAGCATTTACTTCCACTTGTCGGAAAAAGCTGTACACATTTTGACTTTTTTCTTTTTTTTTTTTTTTTTTTTTTTTTTTGAAACTATACCATCTTTACTCTGAAAATGGAATGTATCTGTTTTTACCCATAGGAGTGATGTGTACTTTTTCACTTAAGATCTGCACAGCTTTTATGGACAGACTGACGGAGTAATTCTGTCAAGTGAATATTCTCATCACCATCATTGTTTGTTACCACCATTTGTCTTCATCATTTGTTAATGACAGACATCTTATCATCCCACCTTCTTCAAAGACAACCTCATGATAAATGATGATCAACTGTAGTTCATAATAGGCTTTTTCCATCATAGAATGAAAGTAGTCCAGAACTGATAACATGGCAACAAATGTCCACACCAAACCTGCACCAGTTCATACCACATCAGAATTCGCCGTCAGAATGAAGCGCTTGTTCTGGAATCCTAATGGAACTATGGACAGCAAACTTGACATCAATTCTTGCTACTATGTCCACTCCAGTTCGATGAAAGCCGTTTGGTCCCATGATATAATGCCCAGTAATAACATCTGGCTTTCCCTTCTTGTCTTTTTAGATCTCAATGCAGCTTTTGATACCACGCTCCATGCCATCCATGTCCCCAGGGGTCAGAATAAGTTGGATATACATAAACAAATTCTCTTTCTTCTGGAACTGTATTACAGACAGAAAACAAACCAGTTTATCTCTGGTCTGGTTTCAAACCCAGCTCATCTTCCTTGGTATTCCACAAGGCTCCATGACTGCTCCTCTGCTCCTTTTCTTAGAATCATATACACAGCCAATCTCTGAAATATTCTAAAAGCAATCTTGTCTAAAAGTCTTACGCTAGTTTTGCACATGGTAGCTACATGAGTTTGCAAAATCTAAGTGTCTGGCATTATTTGTTAGCTCAAAGTTATGCATATCAGAAGTCAAACACTGTGAAACAAAATATGCTGCAGTTAGATTAGTGACAATCTGTAGCCCATTCCTCTAACACTGAAAACATGGAAGACTAACTGCTTTCCTTTTCAGTTGGCCAGTCAGTTCATGCTTCCTCGCTCACCTTGCCATCTTGCTGTTGGCTCCAAGCCAATGGATGAACAACTCACCACAGAAAATCTGTCATAGTGCATGTCTAAAACTTGGCAAAATTGGACACATCAGCTATCAATTGACATGACAGACCTCTTTATATCTGTCCTTCTCTCATCTTGATTCCTGTGACATTGCGTTTGAATGGCCTAACAGATCACAGAGAGACCAAACATTCAAAATTCTGCAGATTCCTTAATCATCGGGTTTACTTGCATCAGTCCTCTTCCATTTACATGCCACCCACTTCTGATCTCTCAGAGAGAGAGCAGAGCAGAAATGAGCCTTCACCTGCAACCAAAACAGCAGATCCCATGCCACCCACTTCCGATCTCTCAGAGAGCAGAGCAGAAATGAGCCTTCAACTGCAACCAAAACAGCAGACCCCTCTCCAGACAGCTGGTCAGGGGTACTTCCAACCTACACACAGTCTCCGTCCCTTCCTTCCCCAGCAGACCCTGCCATTTCATCACTTCCAAACGCAGAACAAAACAATGACAGAAACCTTCTTTCTTTATTGGACCCATCACATGGAACAAACTTTCTTACCGCTCACCACAAACTACATTATTTTGCTTTAAAAGAACCTTTTTCATCCATCATATTCCAAACACTGTCCACCTGTGTGATAACCCAAACAAGCACCCTGCATCCATGCGCAGTCCTTCACAGCGTCTAAGTTGAATGTGTCCCTCCATGCCAATGTTGTTCTCTCTGCCACTGTGCATGCAAGCATGGAAGCCTGCAGACCTGTTAGGATGGTAGCAGAGGAGTAAAGGAGTGGAAGGCTGGGAACAGTGGCGCTGGCAGTACCATGACCCTGGCGGCAAACATGTGCCTGGCAACAACCCACAGGGACAGGCAAACACCAGGCCATGTGTCCACACACATCCGTCTTGCTGGTCATTCCAGTCTTTACCTTCACACACACATCCGTCTTGCTGGTCATTCCAGTCTTTACCTTCACAACACACATCCGTCTTGCTGGTCATTCCAGCCTTTACCTTCAGAACAACACACACATCCGTCTTGCTGGTCATTCCAGCCTTTACCTTCAGAACAACAACACACACACATCTGTCTTGCTGGTCATTCCAGCCTTTACCTTCAGAACAACACACACACATCCGACTTGCTGGTCATTCCAGCCTTTACCTTCTTAACAACATGCACATCTGTCTTGCTGGTCATTCCAGCCTTTACCTTCAGAACAACACACACATCTGTCTTGCTGGTCATTCCAGCCTTTACCTTCTTAACAACATGCACATCTGTCTTGCTGGTCATTCCAGCCTTTACCTTCAGAACAACACACATCCGTCTTGCTGGTCATTCCAGCCTTTACCTCAGAACACACATCCCGACTTGCTGGTCATTCCAGCCTTACCTTCTTAACAACATGCACATCTGTCTTGCTGGTCATTCCAGCCTTTACCTTCAGAACAACACACACATCCGTCTTGCTGGTCATTCCAGCCTTTACCTTCAACAACACACACATCCGTCTTGCTGGTCATTCCAGCCTTTACCTTCACAACACACACATACCCACAGATGCCAAACACTAGGTCAGGCTTCCAACTTCAACACAAACAACACATGTCCAAAACAATGGGTCAATGTCTGAAAATGTCAACACATGATACACATAACTTGCAGCCTGTCCTAGCAGCCCTATTTCAACATCTCTTTCACACACACACACACACACACACACACACACACACACAACACACACACACACATCCAGCACCCATCATGACTGGGCACTCATCTTTCTTTCTCACCGTCAAGTGGTGCATCCTTGAAATGGGAGTGCAAGGCTGCTTATTTTGCCCAACATCACAGAGAAACGCTCCCCAACAAGAGCTTCATCAACAACAGATGCATATTTTTCTTCCTTTGATGAGGATTCTTAGAAATTCTGAGCATACAATGAACATGAACTTTAAAAAGAAAGAAAAGAATAGACTGCGGTGCTTGTACATCAACATTCCACAGTCAATTCAACTGCCATTGGGGAAGAACAAACAAACAGAAAAACACCCCTGCTGGTTTAGACGCGGGAACCAGAATCACACATGCCAGCTATCTGCAGTCTCTGCACATGCCGGTGGATCTTGAGGGCGGGGCCGAGTTTGAGAGACATGCCCGTCAGAACATCGCTGCGCTTCATTAAAAGCAAGGACTTGCCATCAATTTCCTGCAATGAACAGCAAAGGCAATGGTTATCAACGACACTACTGGAACACAGTGTCACATCACCTGGCAAAGGATGGCTGAATATTTTGAAAGACTACCAAAGTATCAGCCAATGTAAACATAATACATGTACCCATGTCAATGCTGTGTGGTAGAGATCTAGTGAATGACAATGCAGGCTGTCAGTTTCTCCCATTCAATGATCAGCTCTACCTTGGCCCAATCTGAGGAGGTATGCTAAAACAATCCCATGTTCAGGTCTTGGCCCAATCTGAGGAGGTATGCTAAAACAATCCCATGTTCAGGTCTTGGCCCAGTCTGAGGAGGTATGCTAAAACAATCCCATGTTCAGGTCTTTGTAGAACTCCTGAGAGTCAGCGTACGTGTACAACATTGTGTCTCATGCCAGTACAACATTGTGCCTATGTCAGTGCAACATTGTGTCTCATGCCAGTACAACATTGTGCCTATGACAGTACAACATTGTGTCTCATGCCAGTACAACATTGTGCCTATGTCAGTACAACATTGTGTCTCATGCCAGTACAACATTGTGCCTATGTCAGTACAACATTGTGTCTCATGCCAGTACAACACTGTCTCATGCCAGTACAACATTGTGTCTCATGCCAGTGCTCCTGATGATCTGTGGATGGTTTTCCCCCCATTCTGGGCACAAAGACACACACATGTTCTCTCTCTCCAGACGTGTGTGTGTGTGTGTGTGTGTGTGTGAGTGTGAGTGTGTGTGTGTGTGTGTGTGTGTGTGCATGTATGCATGTGTGTGCACGCCTCAGTGTGCTTGCCTGATGCCATGAAGGTGAAAAAAAGAGAAGTCCTAGAAAAAAACAAAAAAAAAAAAACCAACCCCACTGTTCTCATGAAATGCCTTACTATATCAGAACAAACTGATACACACTTTCAAAGCAGGATGAACTGCTCCAGCACACCAGGTTTGTAACTTGTCAACAGCCATCCCCATCTTCTGGCTCAATTTTGAGTAAAAATGGGGACTGGGGGTGGGGAGAGGGGTGAGAAAAATGGGGACTGGGGGGGGGAGAGGGGTGAGAAAAAATGGGGACTGGGGGTGGGGAGAGGGGTGAGAAAAATGGGGACTGGGGGGGGGGAGGGAATAAAATGGGGATGGGGGGTGGGGAGAGGGGTGAATAAATGGGGATGGGGGTGGGGAGAGGGGTGAGAAAATGGGGACTGGGGGGTGGGTGAGGGGGTGAGAAAAAACGGGGATGGGGGGTGGGGAGGGGGGTGAATAAATGGGGACTGGGGGGTGGGAGAGAGGGGTGAGAAAAATGGGGACTGGGGGGGGGGAGAGGGGTGAGAAAAATGGGGGACTGGGGGTGGGGGAGGGGTGAGAAAAAAAATGGGACTGGGGGTGGGGAGAGGGTGTGAATAAATGGGGACTGGGGGGTGGGGAGAGGGGTGAGATAAATGGGGACTGGGGGAGAGGGGAGGGGGGAGGGGGGGGGGAGAGGGGTGAGAAAAACGGGGATGGGGGTGGGGAGGGGGGGTGGGGAGGGGGTGAGGGGAGAGGGTGAAAAAATGGGGACTGGGGGTGGGGAGGGGGTGAGAAAAATGGGGGGACTGGGGGTGGGGGAGAGGGGTGAGAAAAAAAATGGGGAATGGGGGGGGGAGAGGGGTGAGAAAAATGGGGAATGGGGGGTGGGGAGAGGGGGAGAAAAATGGGGAATGGGGGTGGGGAGAGGGGGGGGGGGGGGAGGGGGTGAGAAAAAATGGGGACTGGGGGTGGGGAGAGGGGTGTGAGAAAAATGGGGGGTGGGGGGAGAGGGTGAGAAAAATGGGGGATGGGGGGGGGGGAGAGGGGTGAATAAATGGGGGGACTGGGGGTGGGGAGAGGGGGTGAGAAAAAAATGGGGACTGGGGGTGGGGAGAGGGGTGAGAAAAAAATGGGGACTGGGGGGTGGGGAGAGGGGTGAGAAAAAAATGGGGACTGGGGGGGGGAGAGAGGGGTGAGAAAAATGGGGACTGGGGGTGGGGGAGAGGGGTGAGAAAAATGGGGACTGGGGGTGGGGAGAGGGGTGAGAAAAACGGGGAATGGGGGGGGGGAGAGGGGGGGTGAGAAAAATGGGGGGATGGGGGGGGGGAGAGGGGGTGAGGTGAAAAAAGGGGATGGGGGTGGGGGAGAGGGGTGAGAAAAATGGGGAATGGGGGGGGAGAGGGGGGGGACTGGGGGAGGGGGAGGAGGAGAAAAATGGGGACTGGGGGTGGGGGGTGGGGTGAGAAAAATGGGGGAAGGGGGTGGGGAGAGGGGTGAGAAAAAAACGGGGAATGGGGTGGGGAGAGGGGTGAGAAAAAAAAAATGGGGAAAAACGGGGGGGGGGGAGGAGAGGGGTGAGAAAAATGGGGGGGGGGGGGGGGGAGGGGTGAGAAAAATGGGGACTGGGGGTGGGGAGAGGGGTGAAAAATGGGGACTGGGGGTGGGGAGAGGGGTGAGAAAAAAATGGGGAATGGGGGGTGGGGGAGAGGGGTGAATAAAATGGGGACTGGGGGGTGGGAGAGGGGTGAGAAAAAAATGGGGACTGGGGGGTGGGGAGAGGGGTGAGAAAAACGGGGAATGGGGGTGGGGAGAGGGGTGAGAAAAAATGGGGACTGGGGGGGGGGGAGAGGGGTGAGAAAAACGGGGAATGGGGGGTGGGGAGAGGGGTGAGAAAAAATGGGGACTGGGGGTGGGGGGAGAGGGGTGAGAAAAATGGGGAATGGGGGTGGGGAGAGGGGTGAGGGGAAGGGGGTGAGGAAAGAAAAACGGGGAATGGGGGGTGGGGAGAGGGGTGAATAAAATGGGGACTGGGGGTGGGGAGAGGGGTGAGTGAAATGGGGACTGGGGGTGGGGAGAGGGGTGAGAAAAACGGGGAATGGGGGTGGGGAGAGGGGTGAATAAATGGGGACTGGGGGTGGGGAGAGGGGTGAGAAAAAAAGGGGGAATGGGGGGGGGGAGAGGGGTGAATAAATGGGGACTGGGGGTGGGGAGAGGGGTGAGAAAAATGGGGAATGGGGGTGGGGGGAGGGGGTGAGAAAAACGGGGAATGGGGGTGGGGAGAGGGGTGAGAAAAACGGGGGGGAATGGGGGTGGGGAGAGGGGGGTGAGAAAAATGGGGGGGGGGGGGGGGGGAGGGGTGAGAAAAAAAAAACGGGGAATGGGGGTGGGGAGGGAGGGGGTGAGAAAAAAAAACGGGGAATGGGGGGTGGGGAGAGGGGTGAGAAAAAAACGGGGAATGGGGGACTGGGGGGGGGGGGAGAGGGGAGAAAAATGGGGACTGGGGGGGGGGAGAGGGGTGAGAAAAACGGGGAATGGGGGGTGGGGAGAGAGGGGTGAGAAAAAAAACGGGGACTGGGGGGTGGGGGGGAGAGGGGTGAGAAAAATGGGGACTGGGGGGTGGGGGAGAGGGGTGAGAAAAATGGGGGGGGGGGAGGAGGGGGGGTGGAATAAATGGGGAATGGGGGTGGGGAGAGGGGTGAATAAATGGGGGACTGGGGGTGGGGGAGGGGGTGTGAGAAAAACGGGGACTGGGGGTGGGGGAGAGGGGTGAGAAAAAACGGGGACTGGGGGGTGGGGAGAGGGGGAGAAAAATGGGGGGTGGGGAGAGGGGGTGAATAATGGGGAATGGGGGGGGGGGGGAGAGGGGTGAATAAATGGGGACTGGGGGTGGGGAGAGGGGTGAGAAAAACGGGGGACTGGGGGTGGGGAGAGGGGGGTGAGAAAAATGGGGACTGGGGGTGGGGAGAGGGGTGAATAAATGGGGACTGGGGGTGGGGAGAGGGGGTGAATAAATGGGGACTGGGGGGTGGGGAGAGGGGTGAATAAATGGGGACTGGGGGTGGGGAGAGGGGTGAATAAATGGGGACTGGGGGTGGGGAGAGGGGGGAGAGAGGGTGAATAAATGGGGACTGGGGGTGGGGAGAGGGGTGAATAAATGGGGACTGGGGGGTGGGGAGAGGGGGGAGAAAAACGGGGACTGGGGGTGGGGAGAGGAGGGGTGAATAAATGGGGACTGGGGGGGAGAGGGGGGTGAATAAAATGGGGACTGGGGGTGGGGGGAGAGGGGTGAGAAAAAAATGGGGGGTGGGGAGAGGGGGGTG
Source organism: Conus betulinus (assembly GCA_016801955.1). NCBI lineage: Eukaryota > Metazoa > Mollusca > Gastropoda > Neogastropoda > Conidae > Conus > Conus betulinus. The sequence continues at coordinate 86,618 of JADBJO010000218.1, read as the reverse complement.
ATAAATGGGGAATGGGGGGGTGGGGAGAGGGGGGTGAATAAATGGGGACTGGGGGTGGGGAGAGGGGGAGAAGAGAAAAACGGGGACTGGGGGTGGGGAGAGGGGTGAAAAAAATGGGGACTGGGGGTGGGGAGAGGGGGTGAATAAATGGGGACTGGGGGTGGGGAGAGGGGTGAATAAATGGGGACTGGGGGTGGGGAGAGGGGTGAATAAATGGGGACTGGGGGTGGGGAGAGGGGAGGGGTGAATAAATGGGGACTGGGGGTGGGGAGAGGGGTGAATAAATGGGGACTGGGGGTGGGGAGAGGGGTGAATAAATGGGGACTGGGGGTGGGGAGAGGGGTGAATAAATGGGGACTGGGGGTGGGGAGAGGGGTGAATAAATGGGGACTGGGGGTGGGGAGAGGGGTGAATAAAATGGGGACTGGGGGTGGGGGAGGGGGAATAAATGGGACTGGGGGGGTGGGGAGGGGGAGGGGAATAAATGGGGACTGGGGGGTGGGAGAGAGGGGTGAAAAATGGGGACTGGGGGTGGGGAGAGGGGTGAGAAAAACGGGGACTGGGGGTGGGGAGAGGGTGCTTCACAATATTTGCAGCTTCAGGAAAAGAAGAGTATATACATCTGGACAGTATCAATGTACTGCAGATAGAAAGAAAGAAGTGTCATTGTGCACATTTCTGTCGTGGTGGGACACAATCCTCAGCTGAAATATGCTGTGCCACATGCATTTACCTGTTACCACCTCCCTCTGCTACAGCTTCTTGGTTATCATTTTTTTTTTTTTTTGCGTTTGGGGGGGGTGAACGTGGGAAGGGGATTTTTTTTTCTTTATGATCTTAGTAAACCTTGAGAGCATAGAAGTAAAGCAACCTACCCATGCTAAACTTTGAGGTTATAGGTGTGATGAATTCCAATGAATTTAATGAGAACATAAAGAAGGAAGACAAAATCTAAAAGAAGAGGGGGGAAGGGGGGTTAGAACAAAAACAAGGGGACAGAACTCACCTGTTCCGGAAGACCTCAGCCTGTTCAGAGAAGCCAGCGGAGATGAGGAAGTCAGCCACGTCACTGATGGTCCAGTCTGTGGCGTCGGGGTAGGTGCTGCTGCTGACAAAGCGGGGCTCTTTGGACAACAGCCGTCGCCCTGCTCCAGGGTCAAAATGACCTCTGACCCTGGTCACACAACGACGACAAAAATGATATTGATGCAGACTTCTTACGCTTTACTGAGTAGACTCCATATGCTTAACTCAGTCAAACTGTGCTGGTGAAATATTTCCAGATTCTTGGTCTTTGGTTTCAATTGCTTGCTGCATAACTCACAACTGTCAGATGAGAGGTTATGCTGTGGCAGTTGGATGATCACTCCTTTTTCATAGTGGCTGCTTCCCTTCTTCCCTCAAGGCTGTGCTTTCTCTTGCTTATGAATTAGGCATCTTGGAGATGTCTAAGTGTACTATCTCTCTCTCTCTCTCTCTCTCTCTCTCTCTCTCTCTCTCTCTCTCTCACACACACACACACAGTATGAACTTCACCCACATTTTCAATCCATAAAAGTGACTTTTCCCACATATCCCAACCACAAATATCACCTTTACCCTCGTGTCTTTCCCAACAAGCATTTTTTTTTTAACTCACTGATGAGATAACTTTACCTGGACTTAAAGACACAAGTTTGTATTTCAGATCCTCATCTGCTGACTAAATGGGATGCACAAAAAATACATAAAAAAAAAAAAAATGCATGTGGGGTCCCAAACCTCTGCCTGAAAAAATTTTCCTGGTTTTAAGACACGACACTAGATAATAATTAATCGATCAGCATACTTACTATATACTGTGCATATGCACACACCAACACAAATATGAACACACACACACACACACACACACACACAAACTGGAATATATCCACAGCAGCTATATTTACCCAAAATATCTCTGAATATTGTTTCCTCTCACATTCAATTTGAAATCCATCACTTTCAAATACTGGTATTAGTTTTCATTTAATACTTTTAATTAACCTTTAGCTGTAAATCATTTAACTGTTTATTGTAATCTATTCTCATTTTTTTTCTCAAAGGTCAGTTTTTCCCCCACACAGCATGAACTCTCTAACCTTTGAACTATTCAATCTAAATGTCCATAGCTATTTCACAGTCTTCTTCTTCCACCCTTCATATACCAATCATTTAGTACTTCCATTTCATCCAGCAGTTTGCCATTTCATGTTCCATCAGAACGTTACTGCCCTCAAACAATGCCATAACAAATCACTTCTTCTCTGGTTTCTGGAAGGCCAACGAAATGCCAGTTGCAGTGAATGCATGATGTTTGTGAGGATGTGACTTAGGGCCATGTATCACAATCATGTGTGTGTTGAAATATCTTAGATGACATGCAGTACCGACAATTCCATGTATTCAGTGGTATGAAACCAGGATTTGTTAATCTTTATGAAAGTTTGATCATTTCAGCTGTACAAAAAAACAACAAAAACAAAAACAAAAAAAAAAGAAAGAAAAAAACTTTCGGCAGTGCATTTTCTTCCAGAAGACAAGTGCCAGTACCATTATTCAGAAAATCGCAGACAAGGCTGTTAGTCCACAACAAGTCATCTCTGTCCAGTCTCTCTTTCTTACTTTTCTTTCTGATGTTTGTTCTAATCTCACTTGACTCTATAATCAATTACCAGCAACTGTACAAAGCAATGGAGTCAAGCATCCACAGATCAATAAGGGGTGACAGTTTCGTGATTGTTTTATCTGCTTTTTGGTTCATACTCGTGCACCATTGACGGCATACATGTAAATACACAGAAATTCTCTCTCACTTATGTACATATACTCTCTATCTCACTGGCATACATACAATCACCCAGTATCAAGTTCACACAAACACACAAATTCTATTTCGCTTACACACACATTTCACTGTATCTCTTAACCATACACATTCCTTCACTATGCACACTCAAACAAATTCTTTCTCACTTACATATACACAGTCACTAAAAAATACACACACTTGCCCACTAACAAGAGCACACATTCAAATTCTCTCTCACTTACATTAGTATACTCTATCTCTTATACATAAACACATCTAGTATTAAGCACATACAGAGTCTTATGATAACACATACACACAAAACGCTGTGTGTCTCACACACACACACACACACTTGTCCACCACCACGTGCACATACAAACAGAATCGATCTCTCTCTTGTTACACACCCACATCCACATGGACACACACACATAAAACATACATGAGCACAAACACACAAAGCACACACACAAAGCACATACACATACAAGCTTTCACACACACACATAGAAGCATACATACATACACACATGCAAGCATACATACACATGCACACATGGCCCTGACCACAGAGACATACACAGAGCATCAGACAGAGACAGACATACACAGAGCATCAAACAGAGACATACACAGAGCATCAGACAGAGACATACACAGAGAGCATCAGACAGAGACATACACTGAGGATCAGACAGAGACAGACATACACAGAGCATCAGACAGAGACATACACAGAGCATCAGACAGAGACATACACAGAGCATCAGACAGAGACATACACAGAGCATCAGACAAGAGACATACACAGAGCATCAGACAGAGACAGACATACACTGAGCATCAGACAGAGACATTACACACAGAGCATCAGACAGAGACATACAGAGCATCAGACAGAGACATACACAGAGCATCAGACAGAGACATACACTGAGCATCAGACAGAGACAGACATACACAGAGCATCAGACAGAGACATACACATAGCATCAGACAGAGACAGACATACACAGAGCATCAGACAGAGACAGACATACACAGAGCATCAGACAGAGACAGAGACAGACAGACAGAGACAGACATCACAGAGCAGAGACAGAGACATAAAACAGAGCATCAGACAGAGACAGACATACACAGAGCATCAGAGAGAGAGACAGACATACACTGAGCATCAGACAGAGACACAGACATACACTGAGCATCAGATAGAGAGACAGACATACACTGAGCATCAGATACAGACAGACATACACTGAGCATCAGATAGAGACAGAGACATACACAGAGCATCAAACAGAGACATAAACAGAGCATCAAACAGAGACATACACAGAGCATCAGACAGAGACAGACACAGAGCATCAGACAGAGACAGAGACAGACATACACTGAGCATCAGACAGAGACAGACATACACTGAGCATCAGACAGAGACAGACGTACACTGAGCATCAGACAGAGACAGACATACACTGAGCATCAGACAGAGACAGACATACACAGAACATCAGACAGAGACAGACATACACAGAGCATCAGACAGAGACATACACAGAGCATCAGACAGAGACATGCACAGAGCATCATCAGACCGAGACAGACAGACACAGAGCATCAGACAGAGACAGACGTGTCCTACCCACCCAGCGTCATCCCCTGATGGAGAGGCTGCTGGTGTCAGAGGCCAGACTGGAACCGGCTTCTGCACACACAACCCCACACACTGTTCATGGACCCTGTCAGCATCTATACAGGCTTCATACTTCACACAAGAAAATGATGGGGGGGGGGGGGGGGGCACACAATTCAAACTTTTGTCAATCTTTCACGATCCAGCTTCCTACCTTAATACATACACCAAAGAATGCTTATAAGCCACATCAATGTTGTGACATGTGTTTCAAAGTAAGGTGACTGCAGGTGGAAGTTGAAACAAGCCGGCAAATATATTGAAAGAAACTTAAAAGAAAAAATTACTATGCTGCCAAACCAGAGAAACAAACAAATTACAAGACAATGTGTGTGCATATAACCTTACTCTTACTTCAGTGTAGGGGCAGTATACTGTTTGAACAAGAAAAGCAGAATTCACTCATCATGATTATATCAATGATGAAGTCCATTTCCCTTCACACCTCTAAATAACTGGCAAGTTCAAGTCTTTGACTCGATGCAGCTCACTGGTAACAATCACAAGATCTTTTTTTTTTTTCTATTTGATGATAACATCAAATTTGAAAAACCCTGTTACAAACGATGAAACCAAAGTCAGTTACACACCGGTAAAACTTTTTAAAGGTCTTAAAGGGCACACACCTTAGCTTCTCCAAACTTTTTCCAACTCTAAAATGTCTATACAAACCCTGTCTACTCTATGCCCTTCACCCATTAAATGCCTGTACAAACCCTGTCTACACCATGCCCTTCACCCATTAAATGTCTGTACAACCCTGTCTACACCATGCCCTTCACCCATAGCTGCCTGTACAACCCTGTCTACACCATGCCCTTCACCCATTAAATGTCTGTACAACCCTGTCTACACCATGCCCTTCACCCATTAAATGTCTGTACAACCCTGTCTACACCATGCCCTTCACCCATTAAATGCCTGTACAACCCTGTCTACACCATGCCCTTCACCCATTAAATGTCTGTACAAACCACACTGTCTACACCATGCCCTTCACCCATTAAATGCTGTAAAACCACTGTCTACACCATGCCCTTCACCCATTCAATGCCTGTACAAACCACTGTCTACACCATGCCCTTCACCCATTAACTGCCTGCAACCACTGTCTACACCATGCCCTTCACCCATTCAATGCCTGTACACAACCACTGTCTACACCATGCCCTTCACCCATTAAATGCCTGTACAAACCACTGTCTACACCATGCCCTTCACCCATTCAATGCCTGTACAAACCACTGTCTACACCATGCCCTTCACCCATAACTGCCTGTACAACCACTGTCTACACCATGCCCTTCACCCATTAAGTGCCTGTACAAACCCTGTCTACACCATGCCCTTCACCCATTAACTGCCTGTACAAACCCTGTCTACACCATGCCCTTCACCCAATTGCCACCTCTCCAACTCCACACCATTCAAGGCCAACATAAATGAACACACACACAACATGGTGTCAACTCATGCACATTTGATATACAATATGAAACAGATGGGAATTTTGCACAAACCTGTGTCTTCTTCAGATGTCACAAGCAACAGACAAAACAAAATGAAACCAAACCCAACCTGAACAAACAAACACACACAAAACTACTCCTCTAACAACAATCAGCATGACAATGTCATAGTCTGAAAGTGGTGTGAGGAAGTGAGGACAATACGAAAGCAAGCAACAGGGAAGGGGACACAGAGAGAGAGATGGGGGGGGGGGGGGGGGGGGGGGGGGGGGGGGGGGGGGGGGGGGGAAAAGAGGAAAGAGAGAGAGAGAGAGAGAGAGAGAGACAGACAGACAGACATCAGACAGACAGGGGGACAAACAGACAGGTAGATAAACAGAGAGAGACAGAGAGACAGAGAGAGAGAGAGAGAGAGAGAGAGTGGAAACCAGGTGGAAGGGAGAAGGGTAAGATGTTAACTAGATCACAGCAAAATGGATGAGTGTTTATGTGTGCATGTGTGCATGTGTGAATGTACACACACGGTTGTGTGTGTGTGTGTGTGCGTGTGTGCGTGTGTGTGTGTGATGAAGGAAGGTGAGGTGGGGGAGGGCATGGGGCTGGTGGAGAAAGAGAGAAGGTTGGGTGTGGTAATGGGGTGGAAGGAGAGGGCAGGTGGAGAAAGGGAAGAAAGGTTGCAGGGAACAGCGAGTCAGAAAGTCAATATAATCCAATAAGATCAAGTAATATTGTAAATGAACAAGCAATGCACTAACTTCAAAACCAGTGACACATGTATGGACAAAATCACTATAAAAGAAAACCATTCCATACATAACCCTAAACAGGAATCCACGAATCTGTCTTTTGAACCTAATCGGCACAGCAGGTATACACACATGTAATGCCATCTGTTCAAATCTGCAAGCCACACAGGAGCACACGGCAACAGATCGAAACCAGCACCCCACACACAAGAGATAATGTTCCTGTCAAAATATCAATGTAGGAGCATGCAGACTTGTGTCAAATCAGTGGCGTTCCCACACAGCACACAGCTGTTAACAATCAAAGGCACATTCTCGCAGGCCTGACAATTGACAATCAATAAAGCGTGCCTGCAAACGATTGTGCTCCAGCACAATGACGGCTAACATTTCATAGCTCTGCCTCAAATTCACAACACACACACACACAAGTATGCTTCTGGTTGCGAACTGACAGCACATCAGAAGCAAACAAAACTGATCACTATTTTATCTTTAAAGCGAAGTGAAGTGGCATGTATGGACTCATGAAAAGTAATTAAAGAAAAGAAAAGAAAAGAAAACAAAACAACAGAAAGTGAAAAAAAAAAAAAAAAAATGACCTAGTGACTATGAAAACATATCTTCACATGTTATTGACATTTATGAAGACGCAGTGTTTCCACTTAATGAACCAATGTTTTCATATGGTAATGAATAAACTGTAAAAAATATAGTGTTTCTTAAGTGGTAATCATGCAGTCACTGTGAAAGCATTGCGTTCTCACTAGCTAATGATGTCATAATTGTGAAAAAGTTTGTTTCCTCTTCTTTATTACTTAAAAATGAGACCATGTTTTGCCACCCCTCAAGAAACAGATGTGGTGTGCAGGAAAGCCAATCCATTGAGACCTAGATGTAGTGTGCAGTAAAGCCAATCCATGGAGACCAGATGTAGTGTGCAGTAAAGCCAATCCATGGAGACCAAGAGGTAGTGTGCAGTAAAGCCAATCCATGGAGAACAAGATGTAGTGTGCAGTAAAGCCAATCCATGGAGACCAAGATTTAGTGTAGTAAAGCCAATCCATGGAGACACAGATTTAGTGTGCAGTAAAGCCAATCCATGGAGACCTAGAGGTAGTGTGCAGTAAAGCCAATCCATGGAGACACAGATGTAGTGCAGTAAACCAATCCATAGAGACCTAGATGTAGTGCAGTAAAGCCAATCCATGGAGACCTAGACTGGCTAGAGGCAGTAAGCAGTAAAGCCAATCCATGGAGACACAGATGTAGTGCAGTAAAACCAATTCATGGAGACCTAGATTTAGTGCAGTAAAGCCAATCCATGGAGACCTAGATGTAGTGTGCAGCAAAGCCAATCCATGGAGACCTTGATGTAGTGCAGTAAAGCCAATCCATGGAGACCTAGATGTAGTGTGATGATGGTGATAATGAATACTTATATAGCGCCTATTCTCGGCTAGACGCCAAGCTCTAAGCGCTTTACAATCAACACTCGTTTACACAACGGGCTGCCTACCTGGGTAGTGCTGACTGAAGAGCTGCCAGCTGGCGCTTCATTCAGTCATTTCCCGTGTCATCCAGTCAGTATCGTTCAATATCGATCACTCATTTTCCTTACTTCCTTCATTCTTTCCATTTCTCACTCAGGGTGCATGCTATGTGTAACGTGTCATCCATACCAACGGCCAAACTGGCCTACTCTTCCGAATGTTGGTGATGGGATTTTACGTGTTTGCAAGATGTTATGCGTGCGTTCATACACGGAACCTCAGTTTATAGTCTCATTTGAAGGACTGCATGGGAAATGGAGTCAGAACCAATGTTAACTCCGAGGGAAAAATCCCCCTGTACTGAAACGCCCTGGCAGAGGCTCGACCCCGCAACCCCAGGATCACCAAGATTGCGAGTCAGGCGCTCTACCAAACTGAGCTATTCTGGCTCAGTGTGCAGTAAAGCCAATCCATGGAGACCTAGATGTAGTGCAGTAAAGCCAATCCATGGAGACCTAGACGTAGTGTGCAGTAAAGCCAATCCATGGAGACACAGATGTAGTGCAGTAAAGCCAATCCATGGAGACCTAGAGGTAGTGTGCAGTAAAGCCAATCCATGGAGACCTAGATGTAGTGTGCAGTAAAGCCAATCCATGGAGACACAGATGTAGTGTGCAGTAAAGCCAATCCATGGAGACCTAGATGTAGTGTGCAGTAAAGCCAATCCATGGAGACCTAGATGTAGTGTGCAGTAAAGCCAATCCATGGAGACCTAGATGTAGTGCAGTAAAGCCAAATCCATGGAGACCTAGATGTAGTGCAGTAAAGCCAATCCATGGAGACCTAGACACAGTAAAGCCAATCCATGGAGACACAGATGTAGTGCAGTAAAGCCAATCCATAGACACAGATGTAGTGCAGTAAAGCCAATCCATGGAGACACAGATGTAGTGCAGTCAAGCCAATCCATGGAGACACAGATGTAGTGCAGTAAAGCCAATTCATGGAGACACAGATGTAGTGCAGTAAAACCAATTCATGGCACAAGCTGTACACAGGTCATGAACTGCTTCTGTTCCAAATAAATCAAATAAATGACAACAGCTTTAAAAAGATAATACAGCAATACTCTTTTAGTAGATCTACATGAGGAAAAAAAAAAAAACAGAAAGAAATTCAGAGGAAAGCGTAATGCTGGCATGCCTTGGAATAGTTGGCATGTCTGAAAAGGGAAGAAATCCTTGGTGAGACTTGAGCTGACTGGACCAAGTCCAAGCACATGAAACTGGAGGTCTGTTCAGATCAGTCAGCAGTGATGCGCAGGAAGAACACCCTTTGGAAGGGGAGGTTAACCTTTTCGCGACGTGCCGTGCGATAGTGATGGCAACTCTGTCGACCCGTTCACGACGAGCCGTGCACTGGTGACGGCAGCACTGCTGTACTGCCTGGACGTGCCGTGCATCCGTGATGGCACAACTATAAAAAAATTCCCATGCTCTCTCGTCTACCATCTAGGGGATGCAGCTGCCATAAACATTTAGAACGGGGTTCTAGCCACTGGGAGGGTAAGTTTATATGCACTAGCGATGACCTTTGTGACCTTAGAGTAGTCCGAACAAAAGAGACCTGTCTGGCACTGGAAGGCACGTGTGGAATTTCCTGCTTCACGAATATATATCGGGCAGAAGGAGAATGACATGTGGTTTCAGAACTGGTTCAGTAAAGTAGTTCAGAAATTGAGGGGGTAAAGATGAACAAGTTTATCGAAAAGAATCTGAGCTTCATTTTTATTTGCTCTGTGTATTTAATAGTTTTATAAGCCGTATCATCTGAAGCAAAAACAGTGAAAAGTGTGTACTGTGTGCAATGATTTAAATGCCTTTAAAAAAAAAAAAAAAGAATTCACTTGGATTACACATATTGAATACCTCAGGCATTCTCTGCATCTGTTCAAAGTAAGAGCGAAGTTTTATGCCCCTTTTCTTCCTCATTTGCTGTTGTCATACTAACTAAACGTAAACAGATTGTGTTCTCCTACATTTTACTTATGTTGTTTCTGTAACAAAAGCATTGCTATTTTACCAAAAATGTATTTTAATTCTATGCTCATTACAAAGCTCGCGCTTTACCCCTTTCCGTTGATACATAACAATTGCTTGTTAGGTTTATATTAGGAGACGTAAAATAAAATTAAAAAGTGCGAAAATGCGCGTCTGCAACGGTTGTAAGCACGTGCAGTGCATGCGCATGCAGGGAAGTGACGTTGCTCTGCCGCGCTCGCCTGGAAAGTATTAAACTTCAATGCATTCAACATCAAGCCTTCTTGAAAAGCCTTTTTTATGAAGCAGTTTCTAAAATAAAGATTTCTCTTTAAGTGTGGAACAGATAAAGAATAAGAATGCTATGGAAAAGAAAAAGTGGTGAAAAACTGGCAAAACAGAAACTTAAAAGCACAGGATGGGATGTTCATCCAGCAACAACCAACCCGTCATCCCCTGGACAAACAAAAACATCCAAGAGTTCTGCGTTCCCCTCGGCCAGTTCTGCACCAAGGGATCTCAAACTGCAGTCCAATATTGCTGGTCCTGGTCCTGGTCCTGGGGCCCCCTAACTACAGAAGCAGTCATTGGGGAAACCCAAGGACCGCAGATGCAACCTCCCCTCTCCATGTGTCTCTGTCAGCAGCCGCCGCCGGCAGCAGCTCACGTGTATGGAGTCCGGTCCATTCTTTGATGTTCTCGTGCCAGTTCTTCCAGTCTTCCTTCTCCCGCCCTGGTGTGTCTTGCATGATTGTTTTGGACAGACTGGTGTGTCCAGTGCTGTGCCCAAACCATATCAGCTTGCGTCTCTCTTCACAGTTGGAAGGAGAGGTTCCTGAGGTCCAAAAAGGTTCTCAATTCTGCTCCGTACATATGTGTTGGTCCTGTGTTCTATCCAGGAGTTTGAAGGAGCTTCCTCAGGCATTTGCTCTCAAAAGCTTGGATCTTCCTTTCAGTTTCAGCCGTCAATGTCCATGCCTTGCATGGACTATAGCTGCTGACCCTATAAACTCCTTTCTAACACTGGACAATAGTCTAGTCCAAATTCCTTCTTGTGGACAAACACATGGACAGACAGGACAGGACAAGACTGAAAGCCGCATTCTTCAGAGCTAGGCCTTTGTGCAATGCACACACACACACACACACACACACACACACACACACACACACACACACACACACACACACACACATATGTGCACACACACACACACACACACACACACACACACACACACACACACACAGAGTGAGAACCATGCACCACCATCAAAGTCACTCAACAGCAATACTGTGGTCTGTGTGTGCTCTGGTGGGTTGCCTCCTGATGACCTGATACTGACTGCTTTCTGTGGGCTGCCTGTGATGGGCACCAACTGGATGATCTTCAACAAGGCTGTGTATGGGGTGGCCTGGACAGCACAGGCCAGACAGCCAGACAGGAAAAAAGAACAGAAGATAACAATGAGCTGCCGTTACCTGTTTGATGTTGGTGGTGGACACAGACAGACAGGAAAAAGAACAGAAGATGACAATGAGCTGACATTACCCTGTTTGATGTTGGCGGTGGACACAGACAGACAGGAAAAAAGAACAGAAGATGACAATGAGCTGACATTACCCTGTTTGATGTTGGTGGTGGACACACACAGACAGGAAAAAAAGAACAGAAGATGACAATGAGCTGCTTACCCTGTTTGATGTTGGTGGTGGACACACACAGACAGGAAAAAAGTAAATAAATGAAGATGACAATGAGCTGCTTTTACCCTGTTTGATGTTGACTGGTGGACACAGACAGACAGGAAAAAAAAGTAAATAAGATGACAATGAGCTGCTGTTACCCTGTTTGATGTTGGTGGTGGACACAGACAGACAGAGAAAAAGAACAGAAGATGACAATGAGCTGCTGTTACCCTGTTTGATGTTGTGGTGGACACAGAGAGAAAAAAACAGAACAGAAGATGACAGTGAGCTGCTGTTTCCCTGTTTGATGTTGTGGTGGACACAGAGAGAAAAAAGAACAGAAAGATGACAGTGAGCTGCTGTTACCCTGTTTGATGTTGGCGTGGACACAGAGAGACAAAAACAAAGAAGAGAAAAAATAAATAAGATGACAGTGAGCTGCTGTACCCCTGTTTGATGTTGGCGGTGGACACAGAGAGAAAAAAGAACAGAAGATGACAGTGAGCTGACGTTACCCTGTTTGATGTTGGCGGTGGACACAGAGAGAAAAAAAAGAACAGAATGTTGGCGGTGGACACAGAGAGACAAGATGACAGTGAGCTGACGTTACCCTGTTTGATGTTGGCAGTGGACACAGAGAGAGAGAAAAAAGAAAGTGAGAAAAGATGACAGTGAGCTGAAGATACCCTGTTTGATGTTGTTTGCGGTGGACACAGAGAGAAAAAAGAAAAGAAAAGATGACAGTGAGCTGACGTTACCCTGTTTGATGTTGGCGGTGGACACAGAGAGAAAAAAGAAAGAAAATGACAGTGAGCTGACGTTACCCTGTTTGATGTTGGCGGTGGACACAGAGAGAAAAGAGAACAGAAGATGACAGTGAGCTGACGTTACCCTGTTTGATGTTGGCGGTGGACACAGAGAGAAAAAAGAACAGAAGATGACAGTGAGCTGACGTTACCCTGTTTGATGTTGGCGGTGGACACAGAGAGAAAAAAAAAAGAACAGAAGATGACAGTGAGCTGACGTTACCCTGTTTGATGTTGGCGGTGGACACAGAGGACAAAAAAAAAAAAGAACAGAAGATGACAGTGAGCTGACGTTACCCTGTTTGATGTTGGCGGTGGACACAGAGAGAAAAAAGAACAGAAGATGACAGTGAGCTGACGTTACCCTGTTTGATGTTGGCGGTGGACACACAGAGAGAAAAAAGAAAAGAAAGATGACAGTGAGCTGCTGTTACCCCTGTTTGATGTTGGCAGTGGAAAGAACACAGACAGAAGACTGGAGGAGGGGTCAGGCAGGTCAGCTTCCTCCAGCTCCTTCTCCTTCTCTCGCTCCAGCTGCCGTTCCTTCTCCTTCCGCTCCAGCTCCTCCGCCACCACCCCGTCACTCATACACTCCCCCCGCACACCCACTTGCCTAGCAACAACCAGAGGCAATAAACAACACTCCACCACACACACCCCCACTTGCCTGGCAACAACCAGAGGCAATAACAACACTCACTCCACCACACACACAGCCACTTGCCTGGCAACAACCAGAGGCAAAAAACAACACTCCACCACACACACCCACCCACTTGCCTGGCAACAACCAGAGGCAGTAACAACACTCACCACACCACCCACACACACCAGACAGTAACACACACTCCTGGCAACAACCAGAGGCAGTAACAACACTCCACACACACACCCCCACTTGCCTGGCAACGTCCAGAGGCAGTAACAACATCCCACCACACACACAAACAGACAGCACACCAACAACCAGAAAACGGGACTATTTACACTACTGCCGACAGAAACAACACTCCGCTCTCATCCATCTGCACCGTAACAGATGCAAAAAAACCCTTCCCAACCGTTCATCTGCTGAGCAACAGACAGAAACAACCCTCCCCACTCATCTATTTGCACAACAGACAGAAACAAGCCTCCCCACTCATCTATTTGCACAACAGACAGAAACAAGCCTCCCCACTCATCTATTTGCACAACAGACAGAAAAACAAGCATCCCCACTCATCTATTTGCACAACAGACAGAAACAAACGCTCCCCACTCCATCTATTTGCACACAACAGACAGAAAACGCTCCCCACTCATCTATTTGCACAACAGACAGAAACAACCCTCCCCACTCATCTATTTGCGTAACAGACAGAAACCCTCCCCACCACTCCACCTGCTCCAGAACAGACAGAAGTAAGTCTCCCCAACCATCTATTGCACTGCAACAGATGGAAACAACGCACCCCATCGATCCCTTTCATCTGCACTGCAACAGCCAGAGGCATAACTCTCCCAACTCATTTATTTTGCACAGCAACAGACAGAAGCCACCCACCCCACCCCAAAACATTTGCACTGCAACAGACACAGACAGAAACCACCCAACCCACCCCACATTTTGCACTGCATCAGACAGAAGCCACCCACCCCACCCTAACATTTGCACTGCATCAGACAGAAGCCCACCCACCCCACCCCATCATCTGCACTGCATCAGACAGAAGCCACCCACCCCACCCCCCAACATCTGCACTGCATCAGACAGAAGCCACCCACCCCACCCCACATTTGCACTGCATCAGTTAGAAGAACCACCCAACCCAAACCACCCCAAACATTTGCACTGCATCAGACAGAAGCCACCCACCCCACCCTAACATTTGCACTGCATCAGACAGAAGCCACCCACCCCACCCCAACATCTGCACTGCATCAGACAGAAACCACCCACCCCCCCCCCAACATTTGCACTGCATCAGACAGAAGCCACCCACCCCACCCCAACATTTGCACTGCATCAGACAGAGAAACAACATCCCCACCCGTCCATGTGCACAGCAACTACTGAAACAAGGACTCCCCATTCAAACCTACTTGCCTAGCAACAACAGTCTGATACGCATGCTCCTCACACCCACTTGCCTAACAACACAGACTGTAGCATTCACCATACACCCACTTGCCTAGCAACAACAGCCTGAAACATGCTCCATACTCCCACTTGCCCAACAACACAGACTGAAGCATTCACCATACACCCACTTGCCTAGCAACAACAGCCTGAAACATGCTCCATATACCCACTTGCCTAACAACAGACTGAAGCATTCACCATACACCCACTTGCCTAGCAACAACAGCCTGAAACATGCTCCATACACTCACTTGCCTAGTTAATATTAGCAACAACAGACTGAAGCATTCAACGTACACCCACTTGCCTAGCAACAACAGACCGAGACTGCCAGAAAACAATATCCATACAAATAAGTGGAATTAAAAACTGATTGTGATGTGGAACAATCTGCCAGTCAATATGCATACTGTTTTAATGGAGATGCACTGTGTGACAGAAGTTTTTTTGCATTCACACTTTGTTTGCAGCTTTTTATTTTCCGTGTTTCCATCAAATTCTCAAAACACAAAAACATTTTGCAGGAACAATAACTCTACATAGAATTAAAAGTACTAATGAACTAGACCTGGCAGAACATACACTGTTTATGAGAGATTTTCAACTGTCCTTTGTGTAATCTGCTTCTGATCATACCATTCATTCTTCATGAACATTTTCTGCAATAGTTCTGTTGTAACAAATCTAGTATTCATTTATTCTTTTTTAAGAATAAGTACAATTATTACTCTATAAACCAATGACACATGAGTAAATGATTTTAATACAAACATCGTAAGTACTGAACTGAATGCTGATTATCACACCATACTGATGAATCTTCTGTCAAAAAAAAAAAAAAAAGACCAAACAAAGAAATTTCTTGCCAAATATAGAACTGCAGACCAAACATGAATACAGAAGACAGAGCAGACACACACATATCTTGTGAAATATAAAACTAACAAAGATCAGGTATGAATACCTTTTACCAATTTCACAACTGAGACAGAGCAAATCTGTGTGTGTGTGTGTGTGTGTGTGTGTGTGTGTGTGTGTGTGTGTGTGTGTGTGTGTGTGTGTGTGTCTTGCCAAATGTAGACCCAATACATCTTTTCATGGCATATTAGGTCATCATGATGCTGATGGAAAACTAAGCACTTGCCACCTGACATCTTCCTATAGGTATGCAGAACTGGCAGGAGTTCTGCTCTATGATGTCACAGTCAAGCCAATAGACCTATCACTGGTGTATGCAAAATAGTTAGAGGCAGACTACAGTGTAAACCGAATGTTCACCAATTTGAGAACCACCAACAGCCACAACAAACTTGAACATGCGAACAACTTTTAATCTGCACTAACAGGACACTTGAAGATCTCTCACACCAGTCCAATACAAACTGAAATACAATTGTTTCCCAATGTGCATGCAGATACATGGATCAGTACTCTGTTTGAATGTACACTTAGATCAACACATCAAATGATACATGCATTTGTGAAGCCACATGGGTCAACGTTTAAGCCAATACATGGATCGATACTATACGAAAATTTGACAGAGAAGAAAAGTCTGAATTAGGGCTGGGACCCCCGGCACCTTTGGGTGTATCTTTTTCTGTGTTCTAATCTTACATCCTATGAACTAACATCTTCAAACCTCAAAAAAGTGAGGAATAAAGCTGTGTTACTGTCAGCAAGGAATAAAACTGTGTTACTGTCAGCAAGGAATACAGCTGTTACTGTCAGCAAAGAATACAGCTGTGTTACTGTCAGCAAGGAATGAAGCTGTGTTACTGTCAGCAAGGAATACAGCTGTGTTACTGTCAGCAAGGAATACAGCTGTGTTACTGTCAGCAAGGAATACAGCTGTGTTTACTGTCAGCAAGGAATAAAGCTGTGTACTGTCAGCAAGGAATACAGCTGTGTTACTGTCAGCAAGGAATACAGCTGTGTTACTGTCAGCAAGGAATAACAACTGTCGGCAAGGAATACAGCTGTGTTACTGTCAGCAAGGAATACAGCTGTGTTACTGTCAGCAAGGAATACAGCTGTGTAACTGTCAGCAAGGAATACAGCTGTGTTACTGTCAGCAAGGAATAAAGCTGTGTTACTGTCACCTGTCAAGGGAAAATGTAGGCATGCTGTAATAATGACACTAGTTCAGCGCTTTGTCTTCTCCACTTGGAGGGAGTGCACATACACACACACATTCTGAAAACTACCTCTGTACATGTCCAGCAGTGTTCCCTATCCCTAGCTCTCTCCTCCCTCCCACTGCTACACACAGAGCAGTGCCACAGACATACACCCCAAAGCCTTGTGGTCTTTGTCCTCACTCCCCATTTCCAGCCACCACTACACACATGCAGATCAGTACTAAACACAACCCCGCCACCCACTGTCACACACAGAACAGTACTAAAGACAACCCATCCACAGTCACACACAGAACAGTACTAAAGACAACCCATCCACTGTCACACACAGAACAGTACTAAAGACAACCCACCCACAGTCACACACAGAACAGTACTAAAGACAACCCACCCACCCACAGTCACACACAGAACAGTACTAAAGACAAACCCACCCACAGTCACACACAGAACAGTACTAAAGACAACCCTCCCACCCACTGTCACACACAGAACAGTACTAAAGACAACCCTCCAACAGTCACACACAGAACAGTACTAAAGACAACCCACCCACCCACAGTCACACACAGAACAGTACTAAAGACACACACCCTCCCACAGTCACACACAGAACAGTACTAAAGACAACCCACCCACCCACAGTCACACACAGAACAGTACTAAAGACAACCCACCCACCCACTGTCACACACAGAACAGTACTAAAGACAACCCTCCCACTGTCACACACAGAACAGTACTAAAGACAACCCTCCCACAGTCACACACAGAACAGTACTAAAGACAACCCCCCCCCCCACAGTCACACACAGAACAGTACTGAAGACAACCCTCCCACCCACAGTCACACACAGAACAGTACTAAAGACAACCCACCCACCCACTGTCACACACAGAACAGTACTAAAGACAACCCTCCCCCACAGTCACACACAGAACAGTACTAAAGACAACCCACCCACCCATTGTCACACACAGAACAGTACTAAAGACAACCCACCCACCCAAGGTCACACACACAGAACAGTACTAAAGACAACCCACCCCACCCACAGTCACACACAGAACAGTACTAAAGACAACCCACCCACAGTCACACACAGAACAGTACTAAAGACAACCCTCCCACCCACAGTCACACACAGAACAGTACTAAAGACAACCCCCCCACCCACAGTCACACACAGAACAGTACTAAAGACAACCCTCCCACCCACAGTCACACACACAGAACAGTACTAAAGACAACCCTCCCACCCACAGTCACACACAGAACAGTACTAAAAACAACCCACCCACAGTCACACACAGAACAGTACTAAAGACAACCCTCCCACCCACTGTCACACACAGAACAGTACTAAAGACAACCCTCCCACCCACTGTCACACACAGAACAGTACTAAAGACAACCCCTCCCACTGTCACACACAGAACAGTACTAAAGACAACCCACCCACAGTCACACACAGAACAGTACTAAAGACAACCCTCCCACCCACAGTCACACACAGAACAGTATTAAAGACAACCCACCCACAGTCACACACAGAACAGTACTAAAGACAACCCTCCCACACCCACAGAACAGTACTAAAGACAACCCATCCACAGTCACACACAGAACAGTACTAAAGACAACCCTCCCACCCACTGTCACACACAGAACAGTACTAAAGACAACCCTCCCACCCACTGTCACACACAGAACAGTACTAAAGACAACCCACCCACCCACAGTCACACACAGAACAGTACTAAAGACAACCTCCCCACCCACTGTCACACACAGAACAGTACTAAAGACAACCCACCACCCACTGTCACACACAGAACAGTACTAAAGACAACCCTCCCACCCACTGTCACACACAGAACAGTACTAAAGACAACCCACCCACCCACTGTCACACACAGAACAGTACTAAAGACAACCCTCCCACAGTCACACACAGAACAGTACTAAAGACAACCCTCCCACCCACTGTCACACACAGAACAGTACTAAAGACAACCCTCCCACCCACAGTCACACGCAGAACAGTACTAAAGACAACCCACCCACAGTCACACACACAGAACAGTACTAAAGACAACCCTCCCACCCACAGTCACACACAGAACAGTACTAAAGACAACCCACCCACCCACAGTCACACACAAAGCAGTACTAAAGACAACCCTCCCCCAAAGTCACACACAGAACAGTACTAAAGACAACCCTCCCACCCACAGAACAGTAATAAAGACAACCCTCCCACCCACAGTCACACACAGAACAGTACTAAAGACAACCCACCCACTGTCACACACAGAACAGTACTAAAGAGAACCCTCCCACCCACTGTCACACACAGAACAGTACTAAAGACAACCCACCCACAGTCACACACAGAACAGTACTAAAGACAACCCACCCACCCCCACTGTCACACACAGAACAGTACTAAAGACAACCCACCCACAGTCACACACAGAACAATACTAAAGACAACCCACCCACCCACAGAAACAGTACTAAAGACAACCCACCCACAGTCACACACAGAGCAGTACTAAAGACAACCCACCCCCCACTGTCACACACAGAAACAGTACCAAAGACAACCCTCCCACCCACTGTCACACACAGATTAGTACTAAAGACAACCCTCCCACCCACTGTCACACACAGAACAGTACTAAAGACAACCCTCCCACCCACTGTCACACACAGAACAGTACTAAAGACAACCCCCCCACCCACAGTCACACACAGAACAGTACTAAAGACAACCCTCCCACAGTCACACACAAAGCAGTACTAAAGACAACCCTCCCACCCACGGTCACACACAGAACAGTACTAAAGACAACCCACCCACCCACAGTCACACACAGAACAGTACTAAAGACAACCCACCCACAGTCACACACAGAACAGTACTAAAGAGAACCCTCCCACCCACTGTCACACACAGAACAGTACTAAAGACAACCCTCCCACCAACAGTCACACACAGAACAGTACTAAAGACAACCCACCCACCCACCCACAGAACAGTACTAAAGACAACCCACCCACCCACAGTCACAAACAGAACAGTAGTAAAGACAACCCTCCCACCCACTGTCACACACAGAACAGTACTAAAGACAACCCACCCACAGTCACACACAGAACAGTACTAAAGACAACCCACCCACCCACAGAACAGTACTAAAGACAACCCCACCCACAGTCACACACAGAACAGTACTAAAGACAACCCACCCACCCACAGTCACACACAGAACAGTACTAAAGACAACCCACCCTCCCACTGTCACACACAGAACAGTACTAAAGACAACCCACCAACCCACAGTCACACACAGAACAGTACTAAAGACAACCCTCCCACCCACTGTCACACACAGAACAGTACTAAAGACAACCCGCCCACCCACAGTCACACACAGAACAGTACTAAGGACAACCCTCCCACCCACTGTCACACACAGAACAGTACTAAAGACAACCCTCCCACCCACAGTCACACACAGAACAGTACTAAAGACAACCCACCCACCCACAGAACAGTACTAAAGACAACCCACCCACCCACTGTCACACACAGAACAGTACTAAAGACAACCCTCCCCACCCACTGTCACACACAAAACAGTACTAAAGACAACCCACCCACCCACAGAACAGTACTAAAGAGAACCCACCCACTGTCACACACAGAACAGTACTAAAGACAACACACCCCACCCACAGTCACACACAAAGCAGTACTAAAGACAACCCTCCCACAGTCACACACAGAACAGTACTAAAGACAACCCTCCCACAGTCACACACAGAACAGTACTAAAGACAACCCACCCACAGAACAGTACTAAAGACAACCCCTCCCACCCACTGTCACACACAGAACAGTACTAAAGACAACCCACCCACAGTCACACACAAAGCAGTACTAAGACAAAACCACCCACAGTCACACACAGAACAGTACTAAAGACAACCCACCCACCCACAGTCACACACAGAACAGTACTAAAGACAACCCACCCACCCACACAGTCACACACAAAGCAGTACTAAGACAACAACCCTCCCAAAGTCACACACAGAACAGTACTAAAGACAACCCTCCCACCCACAGAACAGTAATAAAGACAACCCTCCCACCCACAGTCACACACACAGAACAGTACTAAAGACAACCCACCCACTGTCACACACAGAACAGTACTAAAGAGAACCCTCCCACCCACTGTCACACACAGAACAGTACTAAAGACAACCCACCCACAGTCACACACAGAACAGTACTAAAGACAACCCACCCACCCACTTCACACACACAGAACAGTACTAAAGACAACCCACCCACAGTCACACACAGAACAATACTAAAGACAACCCACCCACCCACAGAACAGTACTAAAGACAACCCACCCACAGTCACACACAGAGCAGTACTAAAGACAACCCACCCACCCACTGTCACACACAGAACAGTACCAAAGACAACCCTCCCACCCACTGTCACACACAGATTAGTACTAAGGACAACCCTCCCACCCACTGTCACACACAGAACAGTACTAAAGACAACCCTCCCACCCACTGTCACACACAGAACAGTACTAAAGACAACCCACCCACCCACCCACAGTCACACACAGAACAGTACTAAAGACAACCCTCCCACAGTCACACACAAAGCAGTACTAAAGACAACCCTCCCACCCACGGTCACACACAGAACAGTACTAAAGACAACCCACCCACCCACAGTCACACACAGAACAGTACTAAAGACAACCCACCCACAGTCACACACACAACAGAACAGTACTAAAGAGAACCCTCCCACCCACTGTCACACACAGAACAGTACTAAAGACAGCCAGCCCCCCCACCAACAGTCACACACAGAACAGTACTAAAGACAACCCACCCACCCACAGAACAGTACTAAAGACAACCCACCCACCCACAGTCACAAACAGAACAGTAGTAAAGACAACCCTCCCACCCACTGTCACACACAGAACAGTACTAAAGACAACCCACCCACAGTCACACACAGAACAGTACTAAAGACAACCCACCCACCCACAGAACAGTACTAAAGACAACCCACCCACAGTCACACACAGAACAGTACTAAAGACAACCCACCCACCCACAGTCACACACAGAACAGTACTAAAGACAACCCACCCTCCCACTGTCACACACAGAACAGTACTAAAGACAACCCACCAACCCACAGTCACACACAGAACAGTACTAAAGACAACCCCCACCCACTGTCACACACAGAACAGTACTAAAGACAACCCGCCCACCCACCACAGTCACACACAGAACAGTACTAAAGACAACCCTCCCACCCACTGTCACACACAGAACAGTACTAAAGACAACCCTCCCACCCCACAGTCACACACAGAACAGTACTAAAGACAACCCACCCACCCACAGAACAGTACTAAAGACAACCCACCCACCCCACTGTCACACACAGAACAGTACTACTAAAGACAACCCCTCCCACCCACTGTCACACACAAAACAGTACTAAAGACAACCCACCCCCACCCACAGAACAGTACTAAAGAGAACCCACCCACTGTCACACACACAGAACAGTACTAAAGACAACCCACCCACAGTCACACACAAAGCAGTACTAAAGACAACCCTCCCACAGTCACACACAGAACAGTACTAAAGACAACCCTCCCACAGTCACACACACAGAACAGTACTAAAGACAACCCACCCACAGAACAGTACTAAAGACAACCCACCCCCCACCCACAGTCACACACAAAGCAGTACTAAAGACAACCCTCCCACCCACTGTCACACACAGAACAGTACTAAAGACAACCCTCCCACCCACTGTCACACACAAAGCAGTACTAAAGACAACCCACCCACAGTCGCACACAGAACAGTACTAAAGACAACCCCACCCACCCACTGTCACACACAAAGCAGTACTAAAGACAACCCACCCACTGTCACACATAGAACAGTACTAAAGACAACCCACCCACCCACAGTCACACACAAAGCAGTACTAAAGACAACCCACCCACAGAACAGTACTAAAGTCAACCCACCACCCCACAGTCACACACTGAACAGTACTAAAGACAACCCACCCACCCACAGTCACACACAGAATAGTACTAAAGACAACCCACCCACCCACAGTCACACACAGAACAGTACTAAAGACAACCCACCCACCCACTGTCACAAACAGAACAGTACTAAAGACAACCCACCCACCCACAGAACAGTACTAAAGACAACCCTCCCACAGTCACACACAGAACAGTACTAAAGACAACCCACCCACCCACTGTCACACACAGAACAGTACTAAAGACAACCCTCCCACAGTCACACACAGAACAGTACTAAAGACAACCCGCCCACCCACAGAACAGTACTAAAGACAACCCTCCCACTCACAGTCACACACAGAACAGTACTAAAGACAACCCTCCCACAGTCACACACAGAACAGTACTAAAGACAACCCACCCACCCACAGTCACACACAGAAACAGTATTAAAGACAACCCACCCACCCACAGTCACACACAGAACAGTACTAAAAGACAACCCTCCCACCCACTGCCACACACAGAACAGTACTAAAGACAACCCACCCACCCACTGTCACACACAGAACAGTACTAATGACAACCCTCCCACCCACTGTCACACACAGAACAGTACTAAAGACACAACCACCCACAGTCACACACAGAACAGTACTAAAGACAACCCACCCACCCGCTGTCACACACAGAACAGTACTAAAGACAACCCTCCAACAGTCACACACAAAGCAGTACTAAAGACAACCCGCCCACCCACAGTCACACACAGAACAGTACTAAAGACAACCCTCCCACAGTCACACACAGAACAGTACTAAAGACAACCCTCCCACCCACTGTCACACACAGAACAGTACTAAAGACAACCCACCCACCCACTGTCACACACAGAACAGTACTAAAGACAACCCTCCCCACAGTCACACACAAAGCAGTACTAAAGACAACCCACCCACCCAAAGTCACACACAGAACAGTGCTAAAGACAACCCACCCAAAGTCACACACACAAAGCAGTACTAAAGACAACCCACCCACAGTCACACACAGAACAGTACTAAAGACAACCCACCCAAAGTCACACACAGAACAGTACTAAAGACAACCCCACCCACAGTCACACACAAAGCAGTACTAAAAACAACCCACCCACAGCCACACACAAAGCAGTACTAAAGACAACCCACCCACAGTCACACACACAGAGAACAGTACTAAAGACAACCCATCCACAGTCACACACAGAACAGTACTAAAGACAACCCACCCAAAGTTACACACAGAACAGTACGAAAGACAACCCACCGTCACACACAGAACAGTACTAAAGACAACCCACCCACAGTCACACGCAGAACAGTACTAAAGACAACCCACCCACAGTCACACACAGAACAGTACTAAAGACAACCCACCCACAGTCACACACAAAGCAGTACTAAAGACAACCCACCCAAAGTTACACACAGAACAGTACTAAAGACAACCCACCCACAGTCACACACAGAACAGTACTAAAGACAACCCACCCACAGTCACACACAGAACAGTACTAAAGACAACCCACCCACAGTCACACACAAAGCAGTACTAAAGACAACCCACCCACAGTCACACACAGAGCAGTACTAAAGACAACCCACCGTCACACACAAAGCAGTACTAAAGACAACCCACCCACAGTCACACACAGAACAGTACTAAAGACAACCCACCCACAGTCACACACAGAACAGTACTAAAGACAACCCCACCCACAGTCACACACAAAGCAGTACTAAAGACAACCCACAGCTTTGTGTTCCTTAGCTCACCCTCCCCACCCACTGTCACACACAGGACAGTACGAAAGACACAGAGCTCAGAGCCTTGTGATCTTTAGCCCTCCCCCCCCCCCCCTTCCACACACAGACAAGTACTAAGGACATACAGCCCACAGCCCTTTCTACCCAAAGACACAGAGCTCAGAGCTTGTGATCTTTTGCCCTCCCCCCCCTCCCCCTTCCACACACAGACAAGTAAGTACTAAGGACATACAGCCCACAGCCCTTTCTACCCATGCACAGCCACACAACGACCCATGCCCATCGTACCCAGAGGTTTGTCGGTGACCTGGGGGATGTGGCAGTTCATGTGGTAGCCCTTGTCACAGCCATCACAGAACAGCATCAGGTCCTGGGCAACAGACTCAAAGGGTCATCCACCTTCTGGTTAGAACCCACTGCAGACCACAAGTCACACCACACACTGGCACCATCAGCCCACAGCATCCACACATCAACAGTCAGCAGTCACTGCCCACAAGCTGCCATGAAAACAACAACAACAACAAAGTGAAAATATATGCTAGGAAATACAAAACATGACATGTTTTACACAAAAGAACTCTTCCATTGACCTGTTAAGAAGCAAGCATTCCATATGTCTTGGGTGAGGCATATCTCTGTGATGCATAATATTCTTGTAATGCATGTCCCTTCAACACGCTGTTCTAAAATGCACACTCTTGTAATTTATATCACTCAGTGCATCTCACGTCCCTGTAATGCAATTCCACTGAACTGACATTTCTATACAAGACATCACTGTATGTCTCTATGAGGTGTAACCTTATAATACTAATCTCTGCAATTTGTGTCCCTGTAAAACTGTCCCTCTACATCTTAATAAAATCTAATGCACATCCATATGATTTGCTTTTGTACAATGCACATGCCTGCAAGTGTGCACATACCAGCTCATGTGTTTGTTTTTAAAAATGTGAAAGATTTAACAAACAAGCAAACAAAGACGTTCCAACTGGAAACCCTCCAATGCATGTTTCGTCTGAACTTTTCATGGGGTACTGTTGGATTCTCTTGTTGAACCCTTGGTGGTGAGAACACCACAGAATGATGGACTGTGGTGTGGTGCATCTCCATTTGATGCCAAAAGGAGCACAGACACAATCAGCCTTCCATCGTTTGACCAAATCTGGTTAAACTGCTGCTTTAGTATTTTTTTTTTTTTTTTTTGCTGTCCCAACCTCTGTGCCACCTCAGAGGCAGTGCACCCACGCCGCTCATTCCGACACCCCGCCCACAGCCACAGCCAAGCCGGCCCCGCCGCAGCCCCGGCACCGACAATCCACAGGGAGCAGTGAATGTCAAGTCGTCAAGAGGCAACCCACCCGGAGGAGACACTGCACTGCCGCCGAGTCACTTCAGTGGTGTCAGTGGCGCCTGTTCTGATCCAACATACGCAGGACACCACCTACTAAGCCCCTTACTGACGACAATAATTGCTTAGTCGCGGAGCCGGCGTGAGTGAGCTCTCCCTCCGGAGGGCGCCACCACGTCCGTCCAACGACAGTCCCCCATGGACCCGCCGATACCGGTGACCCGGACGGAACCAAACCAAGGCCACAGACGTGGAGAGGACATCGAAATTGAGGTCACCATGAGAGCAGGGCATGAAGGGCCACAGAATTTGAGACTTTTTTTTTTTTTTTTTGCTGATCGATGAGAATGAGGATGATTAAGATGATGCTACGGATTTCCATTTCGGTCTGAGACTACATGACAGGGCTGTACTCTACGCTTCCTTTCATAATATATCCCGGCGTCAACCAGGCCCGAGAGATACAGACACCTGCAGTGTTGGTCAGGAAATTTGAGCAACACTCTCAGAAACGCATCCATTAAGTAGATGAAACTCGACTGTGTGGTCCCAGTCTTCCCAACTGAGCCCGCAGCAAACTCAACTCTGGGTAGGAGCCGGTCGGGGCAGAAAAAACACATGACTTCTGATGGGATTCGAACCCACGACCTCCCAGCCGGGAGTCCGCGACGCTAACCACTTCGCCACGGCGGCTGGTCGCTTTAGTATTTTTGGAGTAAACCTGCTAACAGACAGACAGACAGACAGAGGTGAAAATACAGCCTTCTTGTGGAGATTACAAACGAAAAAGCACTTTGTCAAAGAGGACTGCACTATGAGAGCTTTATAAGAATCTGCATGATAATCATATGTGTAACAGGGGTATGTCTTATGTGGATATGACTTACAAGGACATGTACTACAGGGATGTGAATTACTGGTATACACATTTATAGATATGTGCAGAGAAATGCTTTACAGTAAGTAATTATAGAGATGTGCATGACAGGCATGTGTATGAATGTGTACCATCTCATAACACAAAGCAAATAACAGCGATGTGCATTCAACTTTAATGAGATGTAGATGGTTTGCATTCTAGGGGCGCACATTGCAGAGATGAAACATTATAAGAATGTGTGTTAGAAAAACACACAGAAATGTTACACAGAGATGTCAAACAATTGTATTATATGGATGCGTGATGTGCTCAGTGATGTAAGAGTGTGCATTTTAAATCAGTGTGGTAGAGACTTACATAACAGTGTAATGTGTTCACTGATGTAAGAGTGTGCATTTTAAATCAGTGTGGTAGAGACTTACATAACCATGTGCAGGAATGTGCATCACAAGAGTGTGCATTAGAAAGATGTGAGCCATACAGATGAGTAGTACAAGGGTGCACATTAGGAATATGCATAATAAAGATCTGCATTACAGGAATGTGTATTGTACATATGTGCATTATGCAAGGGGTTGTGCAAGGGGTTTGCATTAGGAAGATGTGCATCATATCTATTACACAGTTTTGTACATGTGTGCACATGTCCGTGGCGTGAGTGTATCATACAGATGATTATTATGACATTACAAAGTTGTGTGAGAAGTGTTCATTCAACAGATGAGTGCAACAGTTGTATTGCAGACTGTGCCACAAAGATATGAACAACAGGGCTACACTGATGTGCATTATACATTTGTGCATGAGTATCCTGTCTGTAATGTGCAACACAGATATACGCATTGTAAGGGATGTCCACACATACAATTGTGCATAATGTGCACCTTACAACTGTACATTGTAGAGAAGTACACTGTAATGATGTCCTGCACACTGATGTCTACAGTGCGCACTATGAAGTTGAGCACTGTAGGGATGTTCAGCTGAACGGCGTTCGATAGTAATGTGCATTATTTGGATGCCCTTTAGTTGTTGCGCAGTGTGTCACAAAAATATACTTCACAGAGATGGGTGTTATAAGAATGTCCGTTATGCAGTTGTAGACAATGTGCACTACAGAGATGTGCATTATATGGATGTGCATTATACAGTTGCAGAGAGTGTGTATTATAGAGACGTGCATTATATGGATGTGCATTATATGGATGTGTATTTGATGGATGTGCATTATAAAGTTTAGAAAGTGTGCATTACAGAGATGTGCATTATATGGATGTGCATTATAAGTTGCAGAGAGTGTGCATTATAGAGACATGCATTATATGGATGTGCATTTTATGGATGTGTATTAGATGGATGTGCATTATAAAGTTTAGAAAGTGTGCATTACAGAGATGTGCATTATATGGATGTGCATTATACAGTTGTAGACAGTGTGCATCATAGAAATGTGCATTATATGGATGTGCATTATAGAGTTGTAGAAAATGTGCATTATAGAGATGTGCATTATATGGATGTGCACAACTGGGATGTCCATTATACAGTTGCAGAGTGTGTGCATTATAGAGATGTGCATTATACGGATGTGCATAACAGAGATGTCCATTATACAGTAGTAGAGAGTGTGCATTATAGAGATATGCATCATATGGATGTGCATTATACAGTTGTAGAGAGTGTGCATTATATGGATGTGCACAGCAGCACGTCCATTATACAGTTGTTGAGAGTGTGCATTACAGAGATGTGCATTATATGGATGTGCATTATACAGTTGTAAAGAGTGCATTATATGGATGTGCATAACAGGGATATCCATTATGCAGTTGTAGAGTGTGTGCATTATAGAGATGTGCATCCTATGGCAGGGATGGCCATTATACAGTTGTAGAGAGTGTGCATTACATGGATGTGCATAGCATGGGCTGTCCATTATACAGTTGTAGAGAGTGCATTATAGAGATGTGCATTATATGGATGTGAATAGCAGGGCTGTCCATTATACAGTTGTAGACAGTGTACATTATAGAGATGTGCATTATATGAATGTGCATTATGCAGTTGTAGAGAGCGTGTATCATAGAGATGAGCACTGTATTGATGTGCATAGCAGGTATGTCCATTTATACAGTTGCAGATGGTGTGCATTATAGAGATGTGCATTATACAGTTGTAGATGTCCATTCCATGTGCATAACAGGGATGATGGTGGGCACAGTACTGTAATGATGTGCTATGCAGAGATGTTTATGATACAGATCTCTATTACACAGTTGTTCTGGGGTGCACATTAACAAAATGTGTGTGTTCTGGGGTATACATTATACAGATGTGCATTCAAAGGATGTCTATTAGATAGATTTCTGTGTACATTTTAGAGACTGCATTACAAGGATGTCTATTAGATAGATTTCTGTGTACATTTTAGAGACTGCATTACAAGGATGTCTATTAGATAGATTTCTGTGTACACATTTTACAGACGTGCATTACAAGGATGTCTATTAGATTGATTTCTGTGTACATTTTACAGACGTGCATTACAAGGATGTCTATTAGATTGATTTCTGTGTACATTCTACAGACGTGCATAACAAGGATGTCTATTAGACAGATTTCTGTGTACATTTTCGAGACGTGCATTACAAGGATGTCTATTAGATAGATTTCTATGTACATTTTAGAGAAGTGCATCACAAGGATGTCTATTTGATAGATTTCTATGTACATTTAGAGAGACGTGCATTACAAGGATGTCTATGACACACAGACGACTATGTTTCATCTTTACTCTAGTTACCTGTATGTGTGACAGCTCTTTACTTTAGTTACCTGTATGTGTGACAGCTCTTTACTTCAGTTACCTGTAGGTGTGACAGCGTTTTCTCTCACATTCTTTACTCTTCACATGATGGTAGTATGCTCAATACTTCTACCAGGCGGTGGAATTCTCACACCGGATAATGGTGGATGTGAAAAGCAGAGGGGTCACTGCTCTCACACTCTGTGCATTAAAGCACAGAAATGTGCCTGTTTTGGTTTTTTACTTGACAAACCTGACTACTGCTCACCCTGTCCCTCAAAATGTGTATCTCAGAAAAAAGAGATTTTTTTTTTTTTTTTTTTTTTTTACTAGGGCTATGAACACCATTCTTTTTATCTGATGGAAAACCCTACCAATAATTATTTGATAATAAAAATAAAATCCTTGTTTTACTTATTAATGGACATTGTTCTAGTGCAAGAGTAAATCTGCAGTCATAATGGAATTGGACAAAACAGAATAAAACAAAGTAAAGATGCAACAGGAGTAAAACATATAAATCATAATAATAATAATGATAATAATGATAATAATAATAATAATGATAATAATAAAAAAATGATAACAGTGGTGATAATAATAACTAACACAATTCAAAATAATAATGACAATAACAACAACAATAACAATGATAATAACAATGATAATAATGATGACGATGATGATGATATAATAATAAATGATGAAAATAGCAAAACCAATTCCAAAGAGGGCGGTTTGGTTGGTGGGAGTGACAGGAGGAGGCCTGGCTCCATCTGTTGCATCAGGCAGCCAGCTAACTGATTGGTGTGTGCTGTGGTAGGCAGGGGCTGTCACTGATATCCAGCTTTGCACAGTATGACAATAATGGAGCTGTATCGTCTAGTGTGTCCATCATAACCCGGCGAAAGTGGAACACAATGCACTGTGTCCTCTGTTTGAAGTAGTTCTTGTTCTTTGGAATTTGTTTTGTTATTTTCATCATTAATAAAAACACTGTGAACAGTAAGAAATGAGCTCTGGGCAACATGTACTCTCACTGAGTATACTGTTAACATTCAGCACTGACCACAGAGCAATATGCAGCCTCAATTACTACCTTAAATGGAACAGTATAAAGCAAGGTCTTAGGAATGTGTTCACACACAGAATTTCTGGAAAGAGTTTCAAGACCATCTGAAAGCAGGCTGCTGCAATGTAGATAAAGCAAGTTTATATGAACGCATCATCAGTCTTGGTACCAATCCAAGCTTCAAGAATGACCAGGTTTTTGATTTCGTTCTCTTGTGCACAAAATGTCATAGACATCAGCACAGACTGGACAAAATAATGCTTACACTCATTCCGGAAAAAGACGAAACTCAGATATCAG
Organism: Conus betulinus; assembly: GCA_016801955.1. Taxonomy (NCBI): domain Eukaryota; kingdom Metazoa; phylum Mollusca; class Gastropoda; order Neogastropoda; family Conidae; genus Conus; species Conus betulinus. Next base: position 55,231 of record JADBJO010000218.1, on the reverse strand, counting down.
ACAGAACTTTTTAACCATAAACTGTTCATAAAATCTGATCAATATGAAACTGAATGGGCCTGCTATAAATCCATAATAGAAATTCAAATTATCATTATTTATATTGTTAATCAAAGCTGTGTTTCAAAAATCCAGGAACTACTTCTACACCTATATCTCTACTTCTATCAGTATGATACCTACCCTAAACCTCATTAGTGGTTTGTATTCATACTTTGAGTCACAGAGAACATACAATTTAATGTGCAACAACACAAGCAAGTGAAAAAAAAACAAAAAACGAAGAAAAAAAATCTGTAATTATAAACATTTAACGGTGAACACTGAGTGATGTGCAGCCTCATTAATACACTGTAAACATTCAGCTGTGTTCAATGAGTGATGTGCAGCCTCATTAATACACTGTAAACATTCAGCTGTGTTCAATGAGTGATGTGCAGCCTCATTAATACGATGTAAACATTCAGCTGTGTTCAATGAGTGATGTGCAGCCTCATTAATACACTGTAAACATTCAGCTGTGTTCAACGAGTGATATGCAGCCTCATTACTGTAAATATTCAGAGTGATGTGCAGCCTCATTAATACACCGTAAACATTCAGCTGTGAGCTCTGAGTGATGTGCAGCCTCATTAATACACTGTAAACATTCAGAGTGATGTGCAGCCTCATTAATAAACTGTAAACATTCAGCTGTGAGCACTGAGTGATAGACAGCCTCATTATACACTGTAAACATTCAGAGTGATGTGCAGCCTCATTAATACACTGTAAACATTCAGCTGTAAGCTGAGCACTGAGTGAGGTGCAGCCTCATTAATACACTGTAAACATTCAGCGGTGTTCAATGAGTGATGCGCAGCCTGATTAATACACTGTAAACATTCAGCTGTGAGCACTGAGTGATGTGCAGCCTGATTAATACACTGTAAACATTCAGCTGTGTTCAATGAGTGATGTGCAGCCTCATTAATACACTGTAAACATTCAGCAGTGAGCACTAAGTGATAGGCAGCCTCATTAATACACTGTAAACATTCACCTGTGTTCAATGAGTGATGTGCAGCCTCATTAATACACTGTAAACATTCAGCTGTGTTCAATGAGTGATGTGCTGCCTCGTTAATGCACTGTAAACATTCAGCTGTGGAACCGAGTGATGTGCAGCCTCATTAATACACTGTAAACATTCAGCTGTGAGCACTGAGTGATGTGCAGCCTGCCTCATTAATACTCTGTAAACATTCAGCGGTGAGCTGAGCACTGAGTGATAGGCAGCCTCATTAATACACTGTAAACATTCAGCTGTGGAACTGAGTGAAGTGCAGCCTCATTAATACACTGTAAACATTCAACAGTGAGCACTGAGTGATAGGCAGCCTCATGAATACACTGTAACCATTCAGAATGATGTGCAGCCTCATGAATACACTGTAAACATTCAGTGATGTGCAACATCATTAATACACTGTATACATTCAGAGTGATGTGCAGCCTCATTAATACACTGTCAACATTCAGCTGTGAGCACTGAGTGACAGGCAGCCTCATGAATACACTGTAAACATTCAGTGATGTGCAACATCATTAATACACTGTAAACATTCAGTGATGTGCAACATCATTAATACACTGTAAACATTCAGTGATGTGCAACATCATTAATACACTGTAAACATTCAGAGTGATGTGCAGCCTCATTAATAATACACTGTAAATATACAGAGTGATGTGCAGCCTCATCAATACACTGTAAACATTCAGCTGTGAGCTGAACACTGAGTGATGTGCAGCCTCATTAATACACTGTAAACATTCAGCTGTGAGCACTGAGTGATGTGCAGCCTCATAAATAGACTGTAAACATTCAGCTGTGAGCACTGAGTGATGTGCAGCCTCATTAATACACTGTAAACATTCAGAGTGATGTGCAGCCTCATTAATAGACTGTAAACATTCAGCTGTGAGCACTGAGTGATGTGCAGCCTCATTAATACACTGTAACCATTCAGAGTGATGTGTGCAGCCTCATTAATACACTGTAACCATTCAGAGTGATGTGTAGCTCATTAATACACTGTAAACATTCAAAGTGATGTGCAGCCTCATTACTCATTAATACACTGTAAATATTCAGAGTGATGTGCAAACTCATTAATACACTGTAAACATCAGAGTGACGTGCAGCCTCATTAATACACTGTAAACATTCAGCAGTGAGCACTGAGTGATATGCAGAAAGACAGAGAGGTCTAAGTGGAAGACTTACTGAATTACACACACACGCATACACGCACGCACACACACACACACACACACACACACACACACACACACACACACACACACACACACACACACATGTATAAGGCAAAGAGATTGAAGAGGAAGACTTACTAGATCAGTCACACACACACACACACACACACACACACACACACACACACACACACTCTCTCTCTCTCTCACACAAGGCAGAGAGGTCAAAGTCAAAAGCAAACTCACTGGGTCTCCGGCATCCAGACAGATACAGCAAGTCTTGCAGTCGATGCACTGCCATGACCCTTTCTTGGCCCGGAAGCTCAGCTCTTCGGAGTAGTCCATACATGATGGGTGAGCTGCTGCACAACAAACATCAACAGGACCTCTAAGAAAGGGAAGCCTGGTGGGAATGTCCAATGGTCTCCTTACCACAGAAAAAAAAAAAGGGAACTTCAAAAGTGCAGGATGACTGATAGTAAACCTCACTGGAAGGTAAAACTAGTGGTCTTCTTTCCAGAGGTTTTGGGGTGGGAAGATATTCAATGTGGCCGTTTATGGAACAATCAGAACTGGCATGGAAATTTGTTGTGGGTGGGAAGATATTCAATGTGGCCGTTTATGGAACAACCAGGACTGGCATGGAAATATGTTGTGGGTAGGAAGATATTCAATGTGGCCATTTATGGAGCAACCAGGACTCAGTGGACTGGCATGGACCGTTTATCAGGACTGGCATGGAAATTGTTGTGGGTGGGAAGATAGTCAATGTGGCCATTTATGGAGCAATCAGGATGGCAGGACTGGGCGTGGGACTGGCGTGGAAATGTTTTGTGGGTGGGAAGACATTCAATGTGGCCATTAATCTTATGGAGCAATCAGGACTGGCGTTGGAATTCTAACACTGACAAGCCAGTATCACAAAGAAGCAAATAGACACACACACAAAAAAGCAATGAAATGGTAACATCACAAAGATGCACTGGTTAATACATAATATAAACAACAATGTATAAGGCGATATTTTCGCTTATCTTGTTGAAATTGAGTATAAGTCACCCAAATTCTAGGCAATTACATGAAAACCAACCACATCTTTGAAGCCAAAATGCCACATCAATACTGGAAACGGCTACTTTGGTGTCAAAGTTCCTGAATTAAAACATCTGCCTGTCTTCCTCTGTGCTATTGGTTGTCTGTCTGTTAGTTTTCCTACTCCCATTTTTCAAGTCATCTGAGAGCCATATCTCAATGCTGTTCCTATCAAACACTGCTGTATCCAGGCTCATTCTATCTCAGACCCTGTGCCAACAGCTCCCTCTTTGTCTGTGCTGGGAAGGCAAGGGGCAACTGCCCAAAATCAGTAGCAACAAAAGAAAATAAAACAGGAAGGCAACAGTAAAGATACTGAACCACAACAAAAATGGGAAAAATAAGTAACGAGATGCTTCGTAACTTTTTTTTCTCAATAGTTTGGGCAGTCTAGTAACCTCACTTTCATTCTCTTGCTTCAATGATTGCCTGCGTTCACCTTCCTTTGAAAAAAAAAAACATACACATACTAAAAACCTGAACAAATTAAAAAAAAAAACCATCATACACATACTAAAAACCTGAATAAAAAAACCAAACCACATGCTTTTATAACATGAGACGAACCATCGTATACACATGAGTGTCTAAAGAACCATCATATACACATGAGTGTCTAAAGAAACCAAAATAACCATCGTATACACATGAGAGTGTCTAAAGAACCATCATATACACATAAAAAAAACCATCCACTGTAGTGCACAGTGATCAGAACATCATGGGATTGAGGAATGGCTGATCATGAGTGATTCCAGTCCCTGTAGTGCATCACAGGTGTCTAGTCATGATTCATTTTTTTTTTGGTTGTCCTGACCAGCTTCTGCCCAGACTTCAGTGTGCTACAGGCTCAAGCAGGAAGACTGGGAACCACAAAGTGTTTCATCCATGTAAAAAATCTGTCTCTGACAGTGTTGCTTCACTGTCCTGAGCAACACTTCAGGTGTCTGCATCCCTCACGCCTGGTTGACAGTGAGACAAAACTATAGCATGAAGTGCACAGTACATACCTGTTCTGTTGTCTCAGATGAGACAAACTATACCATGATGAGCACAGTACAGACCTGTTCTGTTGTCTCAGATGAAACAAACTATAGCATGACGTGCACAGTACATACCTGTTCTGTTGCCTCAGATGAGACAAACTATACCATGATAAGCACACAGTACAGACCTGTTCTGTTGTCTCAGATGAAACAAACTATAGCATGACGTGCACAGTACATACCTGTTCTGTTGCCTCAGATGAGACAAACTATACCATGATGTGCACAGTAGTACAGACCTGTTCTGTTGTCTCAGACCAGAATGGAAATCCACACATCATCTATATCATCCTCATAAACAGAAAAATTAAGGCTCAAATTCCATGGCCTTTTCTGGCTGCAATCACAGTGACCTCAGCTTTGATTTACATGTATGTCCAGGTTAGTTGTGGTTATTTCTATGGTTGCCATTATGTCATTAAGAAGCACAGTGCCTCAAGCGGTTAGTTTCCACAAGGTTTATGGGGAGCAGCAGAGCTGGTTCCCTGACATGCTGTGACCTTTGCAGATTAAGCAATGATGGTTGCCATTAGGGGGCAGAAGCACAGTGCCTCATAGATGTTCCCTGTCCCTCCCCCCAGGCTACCTATGGCCTACCTTTGGCTGTGTAGTCTTTGCAGAAGAGCAGCGATTCACTGTTGTTCCCTGTCCCTCCCCAGGCCTACCTATGGCTGTGCAGTCTTTGCAGAAGCGGCAGATGATTCACTGTTGTTCCCTGTCCCTCCCCAGCCCTACCTTTGGCTGTGTAGTCTTTGCAGAAGAGCAGAAGAGCGATTCACTCACAGTTTCCTGTCCCTCCCCAGGCCTACCTTTGGCTGTGTAGTCTTTGCAGAAGAGCAGTGATTCACTGTGTTCCCTGTCCCTCCCCAGGCTACCTTTGGCTGTGTAGTCTTTGCAGAAGAGCAGTGATTCAGAAGAGTTGTTCCCTGTCCCTCCCCAGGCCTACCTATGGCTGTGCAGTCTTTGCAGAAGAGCAGTGCCTCGTAGATGTTCCCTGTCCCTCCCCAGGCCTACCTATGGCTGTGCAGTCTTTGCAGAAGAGCAGTGCCTCGTAGATGTTCCCTGTCCCTCCCCAGGCCTACCTATGGCTGTGCAGTCTTTGCAGAAGAGCAGCGATTCACTATTGTTCCCTGTCCCTCCCCAGGCCTACCTTTGGCTGTGCAGTCTTTGCAGAAGAGCAGAGCTTCGTAGACGCCCTTGCGGTTGCAGAGTGGGGACTGCTGGCAGTAGTCACAGCGCTGCTCGGCCTGAATCAGGCCCCTGGTGACCTCTGCATGGGCCGACTCCTGTGCCTCACTGGCTGTCCGCTTCAGCAGCTTCTGCAGACACCATTCAACACTTGGTCAAGTTCTTCATCTGCAGTGTATGCAGCCTGGCTGGGTTCAGAAAGAACAGAACGCCTTGCAAACATCTCAACCATCCAAGTAACACAACACCAATGCAAACTTGGTTTCCCTGAAAGAAAGGACATCATGCACACAATGTGCTGAGCGACACCATTAACATAGAAAATGTACAAACACCAACAGAATATACCAGAAAATGTACACACACCAACAGAATATACCAGAAAATGTACACACACCAACAGAATATGCCAGAACACGTACACACACCAACAGAATATGCCAGAAAATGTACACACACCAACAGAATATGCCAGAAAATGTACACACACCAGCAGAATATACCAGGAAATGTACACACACCCAACAGAATATACCAGAAAATGTACATACACCAACAGAATACACCACAGAGAAACACTTTCCTAGGGGAGCTTGACAGCACAGATCTTCAAGGAAGAACCCATCCCCTCTTCCCCACCTGACAAGTGTTTTGGCCTTGTCCTCCTCCTCACACTCTAAGCAGGTCAGCTGCATGCAGGTCATGACTCCTAGAGTCCTCCTCCTGACACTCTAAGCAGGTCAGCTACATGCAGGTTATGACTCCTAGAGTCCTCCCCCTGACACTCTAAGCAGGTCAGCTGCATGCAGGTCATCACTCCTACAGTCCTCCCCCTGACACTCTAAGCAGGTCAGCTGCATGCAGGTCATCACTCCTACAGTCCTCCCCCTGACACTCTAAGCAGGTCAGCTGCATGCAGGTCAGGACTCCTACAGTCCTCCTCCTCACACTCTAAGCAGGTCAGCTGCATGCAGGTCATGACTCCTAGATGCCCATCTGCCATAAAAAAAAAAAAGCCATTTGGTGTTGCCAGGATACCAACCTGCACCTGCTGGATGATGATGAAGTGTGTCAGTGGATGCCTTTTTACACAGGCCTCTCACCCACATCACAATCAGCTCATGTTCTATGTGGTAAAGTTTAAGCCTTTTAAAGTTCACTTTTTGCTCCATCTTATCAGATCCAGGTGGCATTTTTTTCAGCTGCCTCTTCCACTGCCTTTTGGGTTCTGGTTTCCTTTCTACCAGAAATCACAGCTGTTTCTGGTAATAAGCTGATGACATTCACCAAGATAATGAATTATACACCACTAACCGGAAATGATACATTCACTAAGATGACATAACCCGACCTGGAAAAGACATCTTTACCATGATACTGAATGATATCTATTCACTGCAAAAGACACATTCACCAGGATAACGAATGATATCATTAACCACAAAAGATACATTCACCAGGATGACGAATGATATCATTAACCACAAAAGATACATTCACCAGGATGACGAATGATATCATTAACCACAAAAGACACGTCACCAGGATGACGAATGACATCATTAACCACAAAAGACACATTCACCAGGATGACGAATGACATCATTAACCACAAAAGACATATTCACTAAGATAATTAATTACAACACAGACCTGAAAAGGATACATTCACAAAAATAATGAATATCAAGGTTATAAATAATTACACTAACCTAGAAAAGATATACATTCATCAATATAATGAACTCCACCATTATCTTGGAAAAGACACATTCATCAAAATAACAAACTACATCCCTAATCTGGGTGAGACTGGTTCATCAGGGTAACAAGCGTCAACACTGGAGCCTGTCTTCCAATGATCTTTACCGATTGAAAAAGAAACCCACCTAACAAGACAGCTCCTCCTGGGATTAAATTCCGTAGAGCAAAAAAAAAAAAAAAAAAAAAAAAAAAAAAAAACAAAACAAAACAAAACAAAACACACTTGGTAACTAGTAACATAAAGGCTGAGAAAGACAAAGAAAAAAAAAAAAGGAGGGAGAGAGGGAAGGAGGGAAAGAAAGAAAGAGAGAATGAGAATGAGTGAGCAAAGTGTGTGTGTGTGTGTGTGTGTGTGTGTGTGTGTGTGTGTGTGTGTGTGTGC
>JADBJO010000218.1:42500-45000 GCA_016801955.1 Conus betulinus | reverse complement strand
GGTACAAGAATAAAGTTATATAGATAAATCATCCATGATATGCAAAGGATGGAAAGGGGAGGGGGATGCAACGGATAGACAGTGAGAACAGAGGAGCAAGGGAGGGAAGGAGGGAGGGAGGTAGGGATGGGGAATATGAGAGACAGACAGACAGACAGATGGACAGAGACAGACAATATGAGAGAGAGAGAGAGAGAGAGAGAGAGAGAGAGAGAGAGAGAGAGAGAGAGAGAGAGAGAGAGAGCTCAGAATATTTCACTTGACAGGCCACAGGCCCATATCAAAGTGAGTGAACAAGGTCAAAACAAATCCGTACAAGCCACTCTCAACAAAAACCCAGCTGACTGGTGGTCAAAGTTAACAAGGCAGACATTCATGAAGCAACTGCGGCAATAATTACTCCGCTCCTGACAGCCATTGCTCTATAAATGAAATGACCAACACTCGTCATAGTAGTCTTAACAGAACACAACAGGCTAGCAACATGGACATTTTGAATAGAGAAGGGTGTTTGTAATAATATTTAGCTGGAATCAACTCAAGGCGCAGAGAGAGAGAGAGAGAGAGAGAGAGAGAGAGATTAAGATTAAGATTAAAATTATAGTCCCGTCAACAGCAGAGGTTATCTCAGGACTGTCACCACGTGAGAGAGAGAGAGAGAGAGAGAGAGAGAGAGAGAGAGAGAGAGAGACAGACAGACAGACAGAGACAGATAGAGAGACAGAGACAGAGAGAAGAGAGAAAGAGAGGTTCTTTTTTAAACTGTGTCGTGTGCCCTTGAGCCTTGCAAAAAGGTGTGTTTGTGTGTGTCAGGGATTGCTTACATAGTTCTGTACTTTGTGTGCTGGGAAGAGACAGAAGAACAGTGTTTTTTTTTTCTGTCAGCCACCAGCTGTTAAAAAGAACGAAGTAACAATGAGCGCGGTTAAGTACACACTTAAAAGGAAAGCATGGTCATGACTGGACAAAGATTCCCCGAAGATGGAGTATGGCTGTCTTAATGGCGGGATAAAAAAACGGTCATGCACACAAAACTCCACTCCCTTTGTTGGGTAGATGGGATTAATACTTTGCCTGTCCATATAGAAAGTGTCTCCGCAGGAGTATCAAGCCTACGTACGCTGAAGAAGAAGACTGGACAAAGATCAGTTCTTATAGAACCTTGACATTTCACTCATGTGTATGTACACACACACACACACACACACACACACACACACACACACACAAAGAAAGAAGGAACTTGTGTCATAAATATCCATTACATGCTGACCCAGACTGTGTAAATGAAAAAGAAAAAAAAAAAAAAAAACAACACACACACACACACACACACACACACACACACACACAAAAAAAAAAACCCCACCATGATCATCCTAACCCATATTTTGTTGTAACTTTATCTTTGGCAGAGGGCATGGACAAGACGCAATGCCAGTGAAAGATGCAATGTGAGCTTATGAATGTTTCCCATTGATCTGGCAGCTCCCCTCCTCCTCTTCACCTTTTGGTTACTCCACTTCCCCGCCCCACCCCTGCCCCTCCGCCTTCTCCAGTCCTGAGGCAAACCAAAAAAGATCTAAAGTAGTGATTAAAGCCAAGCAGAGCGGAGAAGAAGATCCATAGTTCAGAATGCCGGCATACTCACTATCCTTGTATCATTTTAATTTGATAAATCCATTCTGATGCTTGCTTGCCTGTATACTGTGGGAAGACGAAGATAAAATGGTCATCTTTGCACAGGTATTGCTCACAGTGAGTAAGCTGATTAGAGTTTCACTAAAATGTTCCTTTGAGCAATGACCCATTCGTTGGAAGGGTATCCATGGACAGGCCTACCATGCACAGAGTCATGTGCTGCCCTTAATGGATTTACAGCCTGACAATCTGTCATCAGCAGACTATGACACTATGGGCATATGACTTACAGCCTGACAATCTGTCTGGGGCAGACTAGTGACACTATGGGCATATGACTTACAGCCTGACAATCTGTCATCAGCAGACTAGTGACACTATGGGTATACGACTTGGAGCCTGACATATGTCATCAGCAGACTAGTAACACTATGAGTATATGACTTAGAGCCTGACAATCTGTCATCAGCAGACTAGTGACACTATGGGCATATGACTTACAGCCTGACAATCTGTCTGGGGCAGACTAGTAACACTATAGGCATATGACTTACAGCCTGACAATCTGTCTGGGGCAGACTAGTAACACTATAGGCATATGACTTACAGCCTGACAATCTGTCATCAGCAGACTAGTAACACTATGGGCATATGACTTACAGCCTGACAATCTGTCATCAGCAGACTAGTACACACTATGGGCATATGACTTACAGCCTGACAATCTGTCTGGGGCAGACTAGTAACACTATGGGCATATGACTTACAGCCTGACAATCTGTCATCAGCAGACTAGTAACACTATGGGCATATGACTTACAGCCTGACAATCTGTCATCAGCAGACTAGTAACACTATG
>JADBJO010000218.1:35000-37500 GCA_016801955.1 Conus betulinus | reverse complement strand
CTTTCACACTTTTTAGGGCTTGCATCTTGGTTTATCTTTCATTATCATTAAAATCACCGTTTTATTTATGGTCAAATACATTTTTCTTTCATTATCATTAAAATCACCGTTTTATTTATGGTCAAATACATTTTTCTTTCATTATCATTAAAATCACCATTTCATTTATGGTCAAATACATTTTTCTTTCATTATCATTAAAATCACCATTTTATTTATGGTCAAATACATTTTTCCTTCATTATCATTAAAATCACCATTTTTATTTATGGTCAAATACATTTTTCCTTCATTATCATTAAAATCACCATTTTATTTATGGTCAAATACATTTTTCTTTCAGTATAGGGCTGTTATTTTTTCTGAACTTTTTCTTTTCAAATGAACGGCTCAGATTTTTTTCTTCCAAGCATATGGCTTTTCAAATTTTTTTTTCAAATGATAAAGAAATCTTATCATTTTTATGTTCTCAATTACCAGCTTTCTGTTTTGTTTTGTTTTGTTTGTGTCTTGTAAAGGGCTTTAATCTTTTCTTGGAGGCTCATACTAGTCATACTTTTTTTTTTTTTTAAATTAAAGTAGGGTTAAGACATACACCTACTTTTCCATGCAATGTTTTGCAAAGGTAGGGTGTTGCACAGTTGTATGCACCAAGGTGGATAACATATTCCTAGCTTTTACCCCCCCCCCCCCCCCCCCCCAGTCTCTCATTCAGTCTCACATACATTCACCACCATCATCACCACCCCCCCTGTCCACTACCATCACACCACACCATATCATGCACACAATGGCTAATCTACACAGAACCATCCCCAAGCCAATGAGTGAGAGCTGTTCAAAGTGCAGACCTTATCCACTGACTAAGCTGACACTCATGGCATATATTGCTTTCCCCTCCCTCCTTCCAAGTCTAACTTCGCTTCTTTCTGCTTTGGAGCAGAGGGCACTTTCTACATTTTTAGACTTATACTGTGATTTCTTCATCACTGATGTGTTGATAGTTGAGCAGAGGGCAATTTATACATTTTTTAGACTTATACTGCGATTTCTTCATCATCACTGATGTGTTGACTGTTGGAGCAGAGGGCACTTCATACATTTTTAGACTTATACTGCGATTTCGTCATCACTGATGTGTTGATAGTTGAGCAGAGGACGCTTTATACATTTTTAGACTTACACTGTGATTTCGTCATCACTGATGTGTTGACAGTTGGAGCAGAGGGCACTTTATACATTTTTAGACTTATACTGCGATTTCTTCATCACTGATGTGTTGATAGTTGGAGCAGAGGGCACTTTATACACTTTTAGACTTATACTGTGATTTCTTCATCACTGATGTATTGACAGTTGGAGCAGAGGGCAGGTTCCTTTTTATGTCTGTCACATCAGTGTGTGTGTGTGTGTGTATGTGTGTGTGTGTGTGTGCGCGCGTGCGTGCGTGCGTGCGTGTATATATGTGTGTGTGTCCTTCAGGCATGCAAGCTCATGTGAATGCATGAAAGTGCCTGTCAGTGCTGACAGACAGGCTGACCAGTGCGCTATTTCAAATATAACAGACATCAAATCTAGATATGCCATTTTTTGTGTTTACAGGTTTTTTTGTGTTTGTTTTTTCATTTAACTTTACGATGGGTGCAGTCATGACCATACCCTAAGATCATCTTCTTCAAACATACACAGAGTGTCTTGGTGAAAGCTAAGTGTTATAATCACATGATGTAAGAGAGAGGTATGAGACGAGAAGGGTGTGTGTGTGTGGGGGTGGGTGGTGTGGGGGGGGGGGGGGGGGGGGGCATGGGAAGAACAATAAACAGGAAGAACAGAAATGCTATTATCATACGGATATTTATGGTGGGTAGCGAGTAGATCGTTTACATCTGAACACACATGAAAACATTATATGGTTATTTACGAAGAGCAGCGAACAGTAGATGTTTTTACAGAAAGATACACATGCAAGTATCATCTAGATATACATGGAGGCTTGTGAACAACAGGTATTTTATTTCAATTTATTTAATTCTTCATTTGTTTCCTTCTTTTTGTAAAGCTATGCCATCATGATATAAGTTAGGAAGATTTACAAAATTCAAATCCACAGAGGAAAAAGGAGAGAAGATTTTGATCGACTGCAATCATGAAACCCAGTTCAGTTACAGAATGGACAAGTTCCAATAAAAATGAATCAAAACATGAAATGAAAATCTCACACAGCAGCACAACGCGCACGAATGTGCTTGCATTCACACAGCGAATCCAAAAAAGGGTCAAGGGGAAGTGAGGGAACAAAACAGACTGAGCTAGCCATGTTTATTCCCATCCATTTATAAAGATTTTTTTCTTTCCCCATCTGGTTCTTTGTTGGGTGTTGGGGGTGGGGAGGGGGGGGGGGGGGGGGGGGGGGGGGGGGCTGGGCAGAGAAGAAAGAGAGAGGGGAGGCAGGGAGGGAGTGTAAAACTTAACTGATGATTGTGTGTGTGTGTGTGTGTGT
>JADBJO010000218.1:25000-30000 GCA_016801955.1 Conus betulinus | reverse complement strand
CCCTCAAGTCACCCTAAAGGAGAAATGAAGGATTTCCAGTCACCCAACCGAAGAAGGGAGGAAGACAGTCACCCAACAGAAGGATGAAAGGCCTTCACACACAACCCAGAAAGGAAGACCTTCAATCAACGGAAGAAGAAGACCTTCAGTCACCCAACAGAAGGAGTGTAAACATTCAGTCTCGCACCAATCGTCATCGCCTCCAACGGAACGCCAAGCACGTCCCTGCACGTAGCGACAGGCAACCAGCCAACGTCATCCATGTCGCTGTACTATGCATGTGAACTGCAACCAGCCAACGTCATCCATGTCGCTGTACTATCCATGTGAACTGCAATCAGCCAACGTCATCCATGTCATTGTACTATGCATGTGAACTGCAATCAGCCAACGTCAATCCATGTCGCTGTACTATGCATGTGAACTGCAACCAGCCAACGTCATCCATGTGGCTGTATATGCATGTGAACTGCAACCAGCCAAAGTCATCCATGTCATTGTACTATGCATGTGAACTGCAATCAGCCAACGTCATCCATGTCATTGATACTATGCACGTGAACTGCAACCAGCCAACATCATCCATGTCATTGTACTATGCATGTGAACTGCAACCAGCCAACGTCCATCCATGTCGCTGTACTATGCATGTGAACTGCAACCAGCCAACTCATCCATGTCGCTGTACTATGCATGTGAAACTACCAGCCAACGTCATCCATGTCATTGTACTATGCACGTGACAACTGAAACCAGCCAACGTCATCCATGTCATGTACTATGCATGTGAACTGCAACCAGCCAACGTCATCCATGTCGCGGTACTATGGTGTGTGTGTGTGTGTGAGAGATGTGATGGAGAGAGAAGTAGAGGGAGATGTGAACTGAAAGAAGGAGGGAGCGAGGAGAGAGATGAGAGCTGTACTATGCAGGGAGAGAGAACGAGAGAGAGTCCAAAGGGATGTCAGGGGAAAGGGACTAGGCAGGTGAACTGCAACCAGCAGGGGGGGGGAGTCATTGTACTATGCAGGAACTGCAACCAGGGGGGAAAGAGGAGGAGGCTGTAGAGATGGGGGATGAACTGCAACCAGAGAAGGAGGTCATCCAGAGAGAGGGTAAGATTTGAAGGAGACTGCAGAGGGGGACGTCAGAATGAGACGTACTAGGGCAGACAGCGTGAGAGAGAGCAACCAGGAAAGTCATCCATGTCAGAGAAGGCATGTTAACTGAACCAGAGAGAGGGGGGGATCCATGGGGAGAAAGAGAGGAGAGAGAAGCTGAGAAGGAGCAAGGGTTCAGCCAACGTCACCAGAAGGGAAGAAAGGAGATGAGGATGAGAGACGAGGGAAGAAGAAGAGGAAGACAGCAGAGAGAGGTGAACTGCAGAGGGAACCCGAGGAGGGATGGGGCTGTAGAGATGGAGATGACTGCAACAAAGGAAAAATTAAAGGGGAGGGAAGTAGGGCAGGGGGCAGGGAATGGGGCGGGGGGGAGGGCGAGGAGGGAGAGACAGGAGTCCCCCTCTGTGTGTGTGTTTGTGTGTGTGGGTGTGTGTGGGTGTGTGTGTGAGAGAGCGAGAGGAGAGAGAGAGAGAGAGAGGAGAGAGGGAGAGGAGATAGAGAGAGAGAGACGTAGAGAGAGAAGAGAGAGAGAGAGAGAGGAGACAGAGGAGAGAGAGAGAGAGGGAGGTGAGAGAGCGAGAGAGATAGAGAGGGATGCGAGAGGAGAGAGAGCGAGATGAGAGAGAGAGGGGAAGGGCGGGGGTTAGCCTGTCTGTGTATATGAGGATTCAAGAAACAGGGGTCTAAAATGTGATTACAGACCTTTACGAAGGCCTATTTCTGCGTGGTGTGTGTGTGTGTGTGTGTGTGTGTGTGTGTGTGTGTGGTGTGTGTGTGTGTGTGTGTGTGTGTGTGTGTTTGCACTGCTGAAAGCCTGTATTCGGAATGCATACAAATGTTTATACATTCTGCCTGCAAAAACTTCAGCTGCCGTCTCTTTAGTTCAAGAGGAGACGATATATTACTAAAATCCTATCGGCAGAAAGTTCACCTAATCCCCTGGGCAGACGAATGTTCACGACTGTTTTAAATCTTATCGACAGGGCCAACTTCTTGAAGTCAAAATGTCACATGAGAACAAAACATCTAACACACCAAATTCATCAAAACCAGTTTGAAACGTTGGCAAATAAGAGCTAAATTCGGTGCCTCGTGTCTCCATACTTAATTACACCGCAAACGCTGTGGTGTGTTTGATCTGGTTTCTTTCAACCGTTTGGCGTTTTGATACGTTCAACCCCATTGTTATCTCGTGCGCGCCATTCAAACTGACCAGGTGAGCAACTGATCTGTACCATCCCGTATAAAAAACACACACACACACACACACACACACACACACACACACCCCCTCGGTAAATCGGGTACCCGACGTCTGTGATGCCGATTACACACACCACACACACACACACACACACACACCACACACACAACAGAGAGAGAGAGAACGAGAGAGAGAGGAGAGAGAGAGAGAGAGAGAGAGGAGAGAGAGAGAGAGAGAGAGGAGAGAGAGGAGGAGAGAGAGAGAGAGAGAGAGAGAGAGTTTTAACAGCTTTGTCTTCGATTCGGCTTCTTCTGCTTTTAAAAACTGACTTCATCTTGGAAACTGACTAAAGATAACATTTGTCTTTCTAGTCTTGAGGTCAGAAAGGAAATTTTTCTAATCATACATTCTATAACAACAACAACACGATGACGATGATGATGATGATGATGATGATGATGATGATGATGATGATGATGATGATGATGATGATGATGATGATGAATGATGATGATGATGGATGATGATGATGGCGATGATGATGAGATGACGATGATGATGATGATGACGATGACGATGATGATGATGACGATTTTCTTTTCCTTTTTCTTCTTTTTTTTTTTTTCCTTTTATTGTTCTATTTGTTTGTTTATTCCAGGCATCAACAGTAACGTCTTCTGAGGGATGAACTGGTTTGTGTGCAGTCAGTTCATCCCATCCTCTATCACACCTTGGGACCTATCGCCGGGTACTGCCAGCTTACAGCAATGTTCAGCATGCTATGGGAACTGTCTGGAATCGTGCTAAGGAAAACCATTTCCCTGACAACTTCCCCGTAGTGGACATCAGTTTGTGGTTGATTTTCCCTGAATTTATATTCTCGATCGTAACAGTGTCATAACAGTGTAACATTTTCGCTCTGCAACGGCCAAAATATATTCAAATTCATAACGCTTTAGAAATAAAGTTAAGCGTCGGATGATGAGATTGCTAAAATCGATTTCACAGCCTAGTCAAAAGTGTCGATACACGCGTGGTTTCCCCATTTAAATATATGACAATATATCTCAGTCCAGCACGAGCAAGCATTTCTTGGCTGTATTCCCCCTCATGAGAAAAAAAAAAAACTGAAACTTCAATAAGAAATTTGTCTTCAGTTCTTCTTAACTGCGGATCAGACTGTCTCCACTTTTGTGGAGTTTTGTCAGTTCGCCATTTAAATGGTTCATTCTGTCGAGAACGGCTGTAAGAGGATTCATTTGCTGACTTATACAGAAGTGAACTTTAAATACTGTTTTTCTACCAAAAGTGAACTTTGAACACAGTTTTCTAACAAAGGTGAACTTTACATACTGTTTTTCCTACCAAAAGTGAACTTTAAACACGGTTTTCTAGCAGAAGTGAACTCTAAACCTGGTTTTCTAACAGAAGTGGACTCTAAACATGGTTTTCTAACAGAAGTGAACTTTAAATATGGTTTTTCTAACACTGAAGTGAACTTTGAATACTGTTTTCCAACCATTGCTCTTTTTATGGGAATACATCCATCCAGCACTTTCTGGGATAAGGTATTAGACTAAATCAATGCTGAACTGGCTTCACAGCATTAAAAAAAAAAGTTATTGGTACCTTATTTGATATGTTCGAAGGAGACGAAGAAAATGAGCAGTATTTTTTTCAGGCATGCCAACTTCACGAAGATAAAAATGAGGGGAAGAAGCCAGCGGACTGTAGTTGGGCAGGATTGGAAACGACAATGGACGGTTGGGGCAAAAATAACGGACTGTAGTTTTGCAGGATTGGAAACGACAATGGACGGTTGGGGCAAAAATAACGGACTGTAGTTTTTGCAGGATTGGAAACGACAATGGACTGTTGGGGCAAAAAATAACGGACTGTAGTTTTGCGGACTGTAAACGTTTTGGGGCAAAAAATAACGGACTAGTTTGCAGAAACGACAATGGACGGTTGGGGCAAAAATAACGGACTGTAGTTTGGGCAGGATTGGAAACGACAATGGACGGTTGGGGCAAAAATACGGACTGTAGTTTGGCAGGACTGGAAACGACAATGGACGGTTGGGGCAAAAACAACGGACGGGCGTTTCCCTCTGATGAGAAGTGGTCACAAATTTCTGACTGTGACGTCAAACGCCCTGAGCTAACCGTGAAAAGGCTTTCTTCCAGAGCATGCATTTCCACCCACGCTTGCTACCGATGACACGACGTTGCTACCTTGCTGCATGGGAAAAGAATAATGGCGGCACATATCTCACGGCATTTCCTTTTCCATCTGTAGCCGTTTTAAAACATTCATCTTGCAAGCTTGTTTTCTTTCAAAGATGCGGTGGATTTAAGACGCACATAAGCTGAATTAGACTCTAGATTATCAAAACTCCATTTCTGGTTTTCATTTCTGCCTCTGTTCTTCGTTAATAATCATAAATATTTATGTCGAAAGATTTGATTCTTTGAATTCTGACAACTTTGCAATTCACAGCTGTTGGAATTTACCTCTTACCTCTTGAAAACGTCCAAACGCGTAGGAAATGTCTGCTAATATACATTATATTCCTCTCTGTGTGTGTGTGTGTGTGTGTGTGTGTGTGTGCGCGCGCGCGCGCGCGCGCGTTGCGTATGTGCATACCATCTTTGACAACACACATGCACATGAAT
>JADBJO010000218.1:12500-20000 GCA_016801955.1 Conus betulinus | reverse complement strand
GACTAGCTTGATCCACTTGTTTTGGACATTTTCACACTGCAATCCTGTCATTCATACTGTCTATGTTGAAATTTGAACTGTTGAACAATCTGACTAGCTTGATCCCACTTGTTTTGGACATTTTCACACTGCAATCCTGTCATTCATACTGTCTATGTTGAAATTTTGAACTGTTGACGCATCTGACTAGCTTGATCCACTTGTTTTGGACATTTTCACATTGTAATCCCCGTCATTCATACTATGTTGAAATTTGAACGGTTGAATCATCTTTCTAGCTTGATCCAGTTGTTTTGGACATTTTCAGCTGGTTATCCTGTAATTCATACTGCCTATGTTTTCTTCTTACACACTGATCACATGTCTTCTCTTTTAAATGGCCTCCGTCTTCACTCGTGTCTGCCTGCATCAGTGCTGACTAAGCGTACTTGTCATTCTAATGTTCGTTTGGAAAGTATTAAAGTTCAATACTGACGGAGAAAATTTCGCTCTCGGTTCATTTGTTTGTTTAAGTCTGTAATACACACACGACTTTTCTTTTAGTCTGTTGACCTGTCACCTTCTACAAAAAAACAACTATTTTAAAAAAAAAATCCTGAGAAAAGGATTATAATGATTTTCGGGATGTGATAACCCTTGGGAACAAAGAAAAGAAGAAGAAGGGAGACAACCAAGCAGCAGGAGATGGAACAGGAGACAGGCAAAACTGAATACAGAGGTTTCGGAGTTCATCATCTTGTCCCCAGACACACACACACACACACAACACAACAAAACACTGATCTCAGATTTTACGGAAGAACGATTTCAACGACGTTTCTGGAACAATTTTAGGTGTGTTGTAAAGAGAACTGCGTGAAACGTGTGTTTCTTTCATTTTTGGTTGTTGATGACTTGAGTTGATTTTAACGTGGTGACAGCCCTGATATGGCCCTTTGCGGTCGGCTGGGCTATAAGCAACATCAGCTTACCTTACACACACACAAACAGCACAGTACACCCTTATCCTGCTCCGCAATACTTTTCCAGCCCACAGAGTTTTTCTCTTTAACCAGTCTTTTTTGAAATGTTATTTTCTATACTTATAAAGTTTGATCTAAATATTTCCAACAATAACACTCGGGTTTTCTCATCAAAACACGGGTAGACTTTCGTCTCTCCCTCCACCCCCTCTACCAACAGTTATAAAATGAGAATCTTACTTACTACAGACATCCAACTGTTTAGTTCAAACAAGGTTAAGATGAAGCAAGCCCTGAGGACGCCACTTGATCACAGCATCATTATTACTACTTTTTAACAGCTATCAGGGGGGATACATAGTCACTTCCAGCAGTCCTTTCGTGGCGACTTTTTTTTTTCTCATTTCAAGATCCCGCCCCCTCCCGCCTAAAATACTGACGCTCATACGGCGTAGAGTTGTACTTAACTGGCAAGCAGAACTGCCACTGTTTCCTCTGACGATGGGGAAAGCAGCACAAAGAAGGAAAGACCGAGAACCAGGGGGAAATGAAGCGGATGATCAGAAGTGATCAGATCAGATGACAGGCCTGCAGCATACTCCATAACCTTGTCACTCGTTCCCATGCATAATTAACAGAAAACCCAAATGTAAACAGAGTCCGGAGGGAATAGGGGGTGTGTAGGGGAGAGAGAGAGAGAGAGAGAGAGAGAGAGAGAGAGAGAGAGAGAGAGAGAGAGAGAGAGAGAGTCAGTTTGAGATGATTTATTGAGAGAGAGAGAGAGAGACAGAGAGAGAGAGAGAGTCTGAAATGATTTATTGAGAGAGAGAGAGAGAGAGAGAGAGAGAGAGAGAGAGAGAGAGAGTGTGTGTGTGTGTGTGCGCGCCCGTATGAGTGTGTGTGTGTGTGTGTGTGTGTGTGTGTGTGTGTGTGTGTGTGTGTGTGTGGTACGTGTGATATGTGTACGTGTGTCTCTGAGAGAATGTGCGTGTGAGAGAGAGAGAGAGAGAGAGAGAGAGAGAGAGAGAGAGAGAGAGGAGGGCGGGAGGGGGGGAGCGGGAGGGAGGGGGGGGGGGGGGGGCTATCGCGCAAAGGAGACACAGGACAGCACTTGCCGCAAAGCCCAAAGAGGCACACACAATACAGATGACATTTTTAACCGAGGTTTCAGTCGGAAGAACGAAAAAAAAAAAAAGGGGGTCTGTGGGGGATGAAGAGGATGAGGATAGGGGAGGGGGGGGGGCTGTGCGTTTGTAGAGCGTCCTTGACATTTTCCAGCTGCCGTGGATTCTTTCCGGGCATTTCCAGCACGCCACGTGCCTGACGTAACAATGCAGGAAGCCAAGTGCTAGGAAGTGATCCTGGCTGGAAGACGATATCCGTCAAACTGACGCGGCTAAAAGCACAGTGATTCCAATCTCTGGTCGGGCAGTATCTTAACATAATCTTCAATAAACAAATTGACGAAAGATCATTCTCTTTTCATCAATTACGTTTATATTTCAGAGGCATACATGGTCTACCGTACGGTGATTGTCTAGTAGGGGATTTGAATTTTACACACACACACACACACACACACACACACACACACATACACACACACACGCACGCACGCACGCACGCGCACACACACACACACACACACACACACACACACACACACACACACACACACACTCACACAGGGAGAGAGAGAGAGAGAGAGAGAGAGAGAGAGAGAGAGAGAGAGAGAGAGAGAGAGAGGAAGGAGAAGGGGGAAGGATTATGTTTCCGTTTGCAAGCAAATTAAATTTTAATCGTGGCCTTTACAGCAGCTCCTACGGCCATTTCGCCATACGCATTGACGTCACTATTGAAAAAGAGCACTGCTGTATTTCAACAACCAAACCAGCATTTGTCTTCAGATTTCATTTCATGGTGTTGACAGATATAGCCCAGCCGACCTCAAGGTGCCACCATATCCATCAGCTGACGACAAAGACAACTCAAACCTACACACAAAGTCTGACGACACTAAACATAAAACATCAAATCTGACAACATTTCTTCACTGCACTTTCAAAGTGGGGTGACCGCGGGCAGGATTTCATCTAGTGCAAAGACAATTGTCGCGCCGCCAAACGAAAATAAAACAATCACAAAACAAACTCCACGCGTTTCGATCTATTTGGTCTTCTTCGGGCAAAACAAATAACACTCGAGACGGCGAAAAAAAAAGGACAAACAGTCACTAGTTACTTGTTGCACCCAATTGGAAGAGACAAAAGGCTGTTTGTTCGTGCTTCGCTGTCATTGTCTGGCGTGTTGTTTGTCTTGCCTGAAGAAGATAAAATGGGCCGAAACGCGTTGTTTGTGAATAATGTGTACATTCTTCCGTTCGATGACGATATAATTCTGTCTATGCTCTTGTATCTACGCTGCTTTTTACCCACTCATGGGAACACGCATCTGGGTTCTCATTTCGCTTTCAGAGTGGACAGGTTGTTGTCATAACTGTATGTACAACTCTTTTATGGGTGAAGAGTTGATCAATCAGGTCTTGAACTAGAAACACAGAAAGAAGCGAAACTTTATGTCCTTTATGTCCACACAAGACCACAGCGTATAAAGACAAGCATGCAAGCCACTGATTTACCTCTTCTGGCACCAGCTGTAGGAGAGAGTTGCATCCCTGCACATGTTTTGACAATCATGTTAAGGACAGCAATCCCGAGCTGTTTTCGACAAAGCTGAAGTGCAGTGAATTCTGCGAGTACTCAAACCTGAAGGTACAAAAAAACATGACGACTTGCTGTTCCTTGGCTTTCTTGAATCTCAAACTGAACTGCTGTCACGGTAAACGCCATGATATATCAGCATATCATACGGAACACGTCCCCGTTGAGTTGTCGGAAAAAGAGAGAGCACCCGTTACTTACTTACTTAGGCCCAAAGCTCATGGGTGAGCACAGGCCATAGACAACACTCCGCCATCGCAGTCGGTTCTGGGCTGCTCGCTGAATGCCTGTCCAGTTGGTCCCCTGCCTCTTTACCTCTGACTCAGTGTCTCGTCTCCAGCTGCTGCGAGGTCGGCCTCTCTTCCTTTTCCCCTGCGGGTTCCATGTCAGGGCTTGGCGTGTGGTGCTGGCTGCACCTGAGAGTGTCCAATCCAGCCCCACGTCCTCCGCAGAATCTGCTTGGCCACTGGTTCCTGTCCTGCTTGCTTCCATAGATCTTCATTGTTGATTTTTTCTGGCCATCTGATTTTGAAGATGCACCTCAGACAGGTATTGATGAAGGACTGATTTTTTTTGTTGTATTGCCTTGGTCATTCTCCAAGTCTTGCAGCCGTAGAGCACCCGTTGACAGCAGTAAACGGTTTTTCATGCTTATGTTTCTTTACCTACTCACCACGTTACCTATTCACTGTCTGTCATCTTCAGATTTAACTTTCACAGCCATCTTCAGTATGAACACCTTAATCTGAAGATCACTATGAAAAGTACAAAACACCTTACCCTTCTCATAGTCATCTTCGGATTTCAGGTGTTCGTATTTTTCACAGCCATCTTCAGATTTAAGGTGTTCATATTTTTTCACAGCCATCTTCAGATATAAGGTGTTCGTATTTTTCGCTGTCATCTTCAGATTTAAGGTGTTCGTATTTTTCACAGCCATCTTCAGATTTAAGGTGTTCGTATTTTTCACTGTCATCTTCAGATTAAGGTGTTCGTATTTTTCACAGCCATCTTCAGATTTAAGGTGTTCGTATTTTTCACTGTCATCTTCAGATTTAAGGTGTTCGTATTTTTCACAGCCATCTTCAGATTTAAGGTGTTCGTATTTTTTCCACAGCCATCTTCAGATTTAAGGTGTTCATAGTTTTCACTGTCATCTTCAGATTTAAGGTGTTTCGTACTTTTCATAGTCATCTTTAGATTTAAGGCATTTATATAATTATCGTTGATAATAACAGAATATTGTCTTTGGTTCAGAGACTTTCTGCCATTATAAATCTAAGCCCAAACCTCTTCATTACTGTCCTGTATGGTTAACCTACTGATAAGGACACCAGGCATTCCCCTTCACTTAACCTCTTCATTACTGTCCTGTTGGGCAATTTACCTACTGACAAGGACACCAGGCCTTCCCCTTCATTTCACCTCCTCTTCATTACTGTCCTGTTGGGTAATTACCTACTGATAAGGACACCAGGTCTTCCCCTTCACTTCACCTCTTCATTACTGTCCTGTTGGTAAACCTACTGACAAGGACACCAGGCATCCCCCTTCACTTAACCTCTTCATTACTGTCCTGTTGGGTAATTACCTACTGATAAGGACACCAGGCATTCCCCTTCACTTAACCTCTTCATTACTGTCCTGTTGGTAATTTACCTACTGATAAGGACACCAGGCATTCCCCTTCACTTAACCTCTTCATTATTGTCCTGCTGGGTAAACCTACTGATAAGGACACCAGGCATCCCCCTTCATTTCACACCTCTTCATTACTGTCCTGTTGGTAAAGCTACTGATAAGGACACCAGGCCTTCCCCTTCACTTTCACCTCTTCATTGTCCTGCTGGGTAAACCTACTGATAAGGACACCAGGCCATCCCCCTTCATTTCAACTCTTGATTACTGTCCTGTTGGTAAACCTACTGATAAGGACACCAGGCCTTCCCCCTTCACTTCACCTCTTCATTATTGTCCTGCTGGGTAAAGCTGCCGAAATGACACCAGGCCTTCCCCTTCATTTCACCTCTTCATTACTGTCCTGTTGTTGGTAAACCTACTGATAAGGACACCAGGCATCCCCCTTCATTTCACCTCTTCATTACTGTGTCCTGTTGGGTAAACCTACTGATAAGGACACCAGGCCTTCCCCTTCATTTCACCTCTTCATTGTTGTCCTGCTGGGTAAAGCTGCCGATAAGGACACCAGGCCTTCCCCTTCACTAGTTAGAGCCAGAGTAGGAAAAACAAACAAACTATGAGTCAAAAACAAAACAGTGCAATTAAAAGCGTTAAAAGACAAACAGGCTACAGCAGTAATGAAAAGTCAGTGTTCGGTCTAAGTTAAACAGTGCGTAGCGTATACAGTCTCAATGCCTGGTCACCAGATCACGTTACAAAAGCAGGTATATTAGAGATTGTAAGGAAACGGACTCTGAAGAGAGCGCACGCACGCACGCACGCACGCACGCACGCACACACACACACACCACACACACACACTCACACACCCTCTCTATGGATTGCATGCAACTGAGGCCAGCAAAAAACAGAGGTTAAAGGGAAACACCGGCAGAAAAACACTGGACCGTTGTGAGGATAACAACAATAATCATGGTAACAATAAATGACTGACTGTCACAGGACGTATTTTCCCTCCCCCCCCCCCCCCCCCCCCCCCCCCAAACTTCGCCAAGTAGGCAGCCACATTCCCTCCTCGACGTGTCTCTCGAAATCAACTCCAACATTCACCCAAAAGATCGGTTTATGTCAGTCAATATTTCGTACACACACACGCATGCGCGCGCTTATAAGAGTGGGGATCAGGAGACAGGGGAGTGGAAGGGGTGTCGGTGTGTGTGGTGTGGGGGTGGGGGGGGGGGGGGGGGGGGGGGGGGGGGGGGGGGGGGAAGGGGGGGGGTTGCGGGGAGAGAAAGCACCAGTTTGCAAGATTAAGAGGACGACGCGCGTCAAGTAGAGGCGTTTCGCGCACTGTACATTACGCAAGTCAGTATCACGGAGACACACATACACACACACGCGCGCGCGCGCACGCAGAGAGAGAGAGAGAGAGGGGGGGCAGAGAGAGAGAGAGAGAGAGAGAGAGAGAGAGAGAGAGAGAGAGAGAGAGAGGAGAGAGAGAGAGAGAGAAGAGAGAGAGGAGAGATAGCCGACACTTTTGATATTTATTGCTATTTAGATATTTAGCGTGCGCACGCACGCCCCCACACACAATCGTGGAAAGTTACCACACAATTCGCACAAGAGAGGACAGAAGAGGAGAAGAAAAGAGTGGGGTGGGGGGGGGGGGGGGGGGGGGGTGGGGTGGGGGGGGGGGGGGGGGTTGGGGGGGGGGGGGGATACATCCGTCCTCAACCTACCCGGTTTAGCGCGTGCGCCATGCTTAACATTTCACAGTGAGCGACATTCACACAACACACTTAACATTTCACAGAGAGCGACATTCACCCAGCACACTTTACATTTCACATGAGCGACATTCACACAACACACTGTACATTTCACAGTGAGCGACATTCACCCAGCACCACTTTACATTTCACAGTGAGCGACATTCACACAACATACCTGGACGCCTCGTCAAAGGACTCTGAACTCTGCGCGCTAACTACATCCCATGCACGATGCTGACGTCAGTCGCTTGGAACAACTAAACAAGTTTCCACTACGACTCTGGGTTGCTCAGTATTGAGTTTGACTCTTTGATACTGGCGTCAATGGGGGGCTTTGGTACCACTTGGTCCACTCAAAGATGGTCAGCATCTCTCCAACGGTTTTTCCCAGTTGCCTTGCGGACA
>JADBJO010000218.1:0-10000 GCA_016801955.1 Conus betulinus | reverse complement strand
GAGAGAGAGAGAGAGAGAGAGAGAGAGAGAGAGGAGAGAGAGACAGAGAGACAGAGACAGAGACAGAAAGACAGACAGACTAGAAAATTGCACATGGATTAAGTTGCCTCCGACGTCTCTGAAACATACGGAAATGCTCAATGTGATTTTCAAGGCCTATATTTCTATTTGGCTTTCATATCATGCAATCTGCTGTTAGCCGCTCTGCGAGCTTCACGGATTATTGATTCCCCCCCCCCATCCCTCTCTCTCTCTCTCTCCTTTTTTCCCCTTGTTGTGTTTGTTTATTCATCTCCAAGGCGTTCATGAGAAATTTCTGCCTCTCTTGCTTCTCTCTTTCCCTGCGTGTGTGTGAGTGTGTGTGCGTAAGTGCGCGCGCGCGCGTTGTGTGTGTGTGTGTGCGTGTACACGCGTTTGTGCCAAGCATGTGGATGCATATGTGTGAACACACAGATATACTTTAGTGCTTGTGTATGAGTTTGGTGTGGTGTGGTGTGGTGTAGTGTGGGGCGGGGTGTGTGTATGTGCGCGCGCCATGCGTGTGGTGTATGTGTGTGTGAGCACATGTATGTGTCAGAATGCATCTGTCTGTCTGCTTGCCAGAGCAGCCCCCCCCCCCCCCCCCCCCCCCCCCTTTCCTGAAGTAATATTTTTAAAAGCTACCAAAGGATGGAAAAACTACCCCCCCCCCCCCCCCCCCCTCCCTTCTCTCTCTCTCTCTGAAATACTTTTTTTAACCCCCCAAAGAATGGAAAACCTAAGTCATTTCTCTGTTCTTTTTCTTGTATGTCACGTTCGTCTTTTTCACCTCGCAGTCGAAACGCGCTGCTTCCCTATTATCGCGTGTTTAATTCCAAACGTAGGCTGTCTACTTACACCCATTTCATAGCCAGCGGCTGAGCTGTATACTGTCGCTGACACAGAAACACCTGGCGTAATTCACCGACAGCCTGCAGCAATCCCCCCCCCCCCCCCCCCCCCCCCCCCCCCCCCCCCCCCCCCCCACTTTTCAACCTCCATGGGGGTCAGGGTCCGTCTTGCAGTTGTGTGGGACCGACCTCACCACATGACTCGCTGTCCGACCCTGCAGTTTGTAACAGTCGGTGCGTTGTGACCAACCCCCATTTGGCAGATGACGAAGCAGGCAGCTGGGGAGTTCATCACACCACTTGGACGGGCAGGCAGGTTCCTGGATGAACCAGGTCTTAACGCCACTGTGCTGCGCCGTCAAGCAATCAGTTTTCCGATGCCTTCAAATGCACAGTCCCCACCCACCCCCCCCCCCTCCCCCGGCCACACACACACACGCCCCGCGCGCGCGCACGCACACAGATAATTCCCCTCCTATTCAACCCATGTAGTAAACAGTAATGAATGGCACTCATTAACTGATTCATGTTATGTTGTTTATAGCCCAGCCGACATGCTACGGGCCATACCAGGGTTGTCATCTCGTCACAGTCACTGTCTACGAAGACATTACGCACCAAAGAAAAAAAAGAAAGAAAGAAAAAAAATCATAGACACACAAGTCATTTTCTAAAAGCATGCTGAAATTGTTTCAAAATCTTTCGGCATGTACAACGTAGTGTTGGCTGAACAACACTTGAAGAAAACTGTAGTGCAGACTGAACGACATATGTAATTAAAAAAAAATGGTGATGATTGGACGACACAGGCACTAAAAAGTAGTGTTGATTGAACAATACATGTAGTAAAATAGTGATGACTGAACGAATTATATGTGTAAAAAAAAAAAAAAAAAAAAAAAAAATAGTGTTGACTGAACGATATCCGTAGTAAAAAGTAGTGATGACTGAACGACTTATATTGTAAAAAAAAAAAAAAAAAAAAAGTGTGGACTGAACGATATCCGTAGTAAAAAGTAGCGATGACTGAACGACTGATATAGTTAAAAAAAAAAAATTGTGTTGACTGACCGATATCTGTAGTGAAAAGAAGTGATGACTGAACGATATCTGTAGTAAAAAATAGTATTGACTGGACAATACAAGTAGTGTTGACTGAACGACACGTATAGTAAAATCTAGTGTTGACTGAACGACACCTGTAGTAAAAAAGTAGTGTTGACTGAACGACACATGTAGTAAAAAGTAGTGTTGACTGAACGACACATGCAGTAAAAGGTAGTGTTGAACTGAACGACACCTGTAGTAAAAAGTAGTGTTGACTGAACGACACCTGTAGTAAAAGGTAGTGTTGACTGAACGACACCTGCAGTAAAAGGTAGGTGTTGACTGAACGACACCTGTAGTAAAAAGTAGTGTTGACTGAACGACACATGTAGTAAAAAGTAGTGTTGACTCAACGACACATGCAGTAAAAAGTAGTGTTGACTCAACGACACATGCAGTAAAAAGTAGTGTTGACTCAACGACACATGCAGTAAAAAGTAGTGTTGACTGAACGACATATGTAGTAAAAAGTAGTGTTGACTGAACGACACATGTAGTAAAAAGTAGTGTTGACTGAACGACACATGCAGTAAAAAGTAGTGTTGACTGAACGACACATGTAGTAAAAAGTAGTGCTGACTGAACGACACATGTAGTAAAAAGTAGTGTTAAATGAACGACACATGTAGTAAAAAGTAGTGCTGACTGAACGACACATGTAGTAAAAAGTAGTGTTGACTGAACGACACATGTAGTAAAAAGTAGTGCTGACTGAACGACACATGTAGTAAAAAGTGGTGTTGACTGAACGACACATGTAGTAAAAAGTAGTTTTGACTGAATGACACATGTAGTAAAAAGTAGTGTTGACTGAACGACACATGTAGTAAAAAGTAGTGTTTGACTGAACGACACGGGTAGTAAAAGCTAGTGTTGACTGAACGCCCTATGTAGTAAAAAAAAGTAGTCTTGACTGAAGGACACCTATAGTAAAAAGTACTGTTGACTGAACGACACCTATATTAAAAAGTAGTGTTGACTGAAAATACCTGCAGTAAAAAGTAGTGTTGACTGAACGACACCTGTAGTAAAAAGTACTGTTGACTGAACGACACCTGTAGTTTAAAAAAAAAAAAAAAAAAGTAGTGTTGACTGAACGACACATGTAGTAAAAAGTAGTGTTAACTGAACGACACATGTAGTAAAAAGTAGTGTTAACTGAACGACACCTGTAGTAAAAAGTAGTGTTGACTGAACGACACATGTAGAAAAAGTAGTGTTAACTGAACGACACGTATAGTAAAATCTAGTGTTGACTGAACGACACATGTAGTAAAAAGTAGTGTTGACTGAACGACATGTAGTAAAAAGTAGTGTTGACTGAACGACACGTGTAGTAAAAGCTAGTGTTGACTGAACGACACATGCAGTAAAAAAAGTAGTGTTGACTAAATTACACATGCAGTAAAAAGTAGTGTTGATTGAACGACATATAGTTAACAATGACACATGCAGTAAAAAGTAGTGTTGATTGAACGACATATAGTTAAAAGTAGTGTTGACTGAACGACACATGTAGTAAAAAGTAGTGTTGACTGAACGACACATATAGTAAAAAGCAGTGTTGACTGAACGACACATGTAGTAAAAAAGTAGTGTTGACTGAACGACACATGTAGTAAAAAGTAGTGTTGACTGAAACGACACATGCAGTAAAATGTAGTGTTGACTGAACGATACATGTAGTAAAAAGTAGTGTTGACTGAATGACACGTGTAGTTAAAAGTAGTGTTGACCGAACGACACGTGTAGTAAAAAGTAGTGTTGACTGAACGACACGTGTAGTAAAAAAAAAAGTAGTGTTTACTTAACACACCCATCTATAACAGCCAGGAATGTCATCGGCGGGTCGATCGTTTTCAAGAGACGCTTCAAAATAAAACAAAACAAACAAAAAGACATCGTTACGAATAAGTTAAAAAAAAAAAAAAAAAAAAAAAAAAAAAAAAAAAAAAAACCGAGAGTAAGAAAGAAAAAAAAAAAAAGAGAGAGAGAGAAAAAGAGTAGATAAACAAACAAGATCAATCAATGACCCGGTTTTCGGAGTAGATAATCAAATCGAGCTAGGCTATGTGCCTGCGGGCTTGTAGAGAGTGTGGAAATACACAACAGCGCACATGCACACGCGGGCGCGCTCGCACAGAGAGAGAGAGAGAGAGAGAGAGAGAGAGAGAGAGAGAGAGAGAGGAGAGAGAGAGGGGGGGGGGGGTGAGGGTAGAGTGGGGGGGAGAGGAAAGAGCAATGGCCCATCAACCACTACTAAAGCGAGTTCTTTCCCTTGCTCATCATTTATTCAGGGTAACGCGGGTCCACACTCTTGCCGCCTTGAGTTTTTCCCAATCCGAATTACATTCTGATGCCCAGCTTACTTTTTAACCACTGCCTGCCCGCCTGCCTGCCTTGTTTTCCTCATGCGTTATTGCAGCCGGAAAACAGCTACAGGTGGGGGAGAGGGGTGGGCGAGTGATTGGGGGAGGGGGGGGGGGGGGGGAAGAGAGAGAGAGAGAGAGAGAGAGAGAGAGAGACATGGCAGTTTTGACAACGACGCGCGCACTTGCGTTTGCGCATGTGTGTGTGCGCGCGCGCGCGCGTGTGCGTGTATGTGTGTGTGTGTGTGTGTGTGTGTGTGTGTGTGTGTGTGTGTGTGTGTGTGAGAGAGAGAGAGAGAGAGAGAGAGAGAGAGAGAGAGAGAGGGGAGGAGAGAGAGAGAGAGAGAGAGAGATTATATAAAGTTTCATGCTCCAGCGAGGAAATTATCTCATTTTGGAAGACGCTCTCAGGGGGAGTGCTGTTATTGGTGAAAAAGGCTTTTGAGAATAAGATAAAAGAGATTAAGTTGACATCTGATAACATGATTTCATTAAGAATAGACAGGAGTCTGTTTAATTTGGATAAAGATTTGATTTTTGGTTGCTTGTTATATCCCCCCGGAGGGTAGTCCATCATATCACGACTTTGATATCAAAGACAGGGTTCTACTTCTTGAAGAAAGTTTGCTTCAGTGCACTGATAAAAAAGATGTTTACTTTTTTAGTGTGTGGTGATATGAATGCAAGGACGGGTGACAAACAGTGTGAATTGGAAGGTATGGTTAATTACTCACCTGCTGACTTGGATTTTATAGATAGTCTGGGTAGCACTCGCCATTCTAAAGACGCCGTGATTAATAATTTTGGAAATTCTTTGTTGGATTTTTGCTTCCTCTTTGATCTTGTGATTTTGAATGGATGCTGTGAAGGTGATGAAGAAGGGGAATGTACTTTTGTTTCCCCTCAAGGTAGTAGTGTTATTGATTATTTTCTGATATCTAGTGATTTGATGGAAAATTGTTGTTTACATGTTGCTGATAATTTACATTCTTGGCATTTACCAGTTGAGTTGAAATGGGGAGAGCTTCGTGAAACTAATGAAACTGTTTCCAGACATGGGGTGAAGAGAAAATCATATGGTCTGCTGAACATGTACAATCCTACCTGGATGAACTGCACACTGCTGACTTTACGGAATGTCTAAATGATGCATATGATTTGTTAAATACTGATGTAAAAACTGTGCTCTTGAAAAAGTTTGTTCAAGCTTTATATGGGGCGGCTGCATGCATGGTCCGCACTGTTGGGAAACGTGACAAGAAAAGTAATGATTGGTTCGATAACGAATGTGAGAAAAAGAAAAGAAAAGTAAAAAGATGCTTAAAACAATTTCAAAGGTGTAAAAACAAAACAAAAACTAAAGAACGGAAAAAAGAAATTTATGTGCAAGAGAGAAAAGAATACACAGAAACTTAGAAGAATGAAAGAGAACGAGTTTAATGAACTGAGAATGAAAAAGCTTAAGGAATCAATGAACGACTGTAAAACGTTTTGGTCCTTGATACGAAATGTAAACAGGAAGAAAATAGTTTACCATGAAATTTCTTTACAACAATGGTATGATCA
Source organism: Conus betulinus (assembly GCA_016801955.1). Lineage (NCBI taxonomy): Eukaryota > Metazoa > Mollusca > Gastropoda > Neogastropoda > Conidae > Conus > Conus betulinus. Next base: position 4,089 of record JADBJO010000218.1, on the reverse strand, counting down.
CTTTTCCAGTGTTTTTCAATGAAGGTGTGAGGTCGCCTGCCGATGAAACTGATAATGATAACATCAATGACGATGATGATGACAATGTCGATCCCTTATTTAGTGATCAGATTGGTGAAGAAGAGGTTATTGCAAGTATTAAGAAAACTTAAGTCGGGGAAAAGCGCGGGCTCGGATAAGATCATAGGAGAGATGCTAAAACAACGCCAGTCCTGACATCATTCATTTCCTTGTTACTCTATTTAACAAACTTTTTGAAACTGGATCCTTTCTTTTGGAGTTGACGAAATCGATTATTATTTATACCATTGCATAAGAAAGGTGATGTGAATAATCCTGACAATTATCGCGGAATATCTCTTACAAGCATTATAAGTAAGGTGTATATTTTGAACATATTTTGAACAAGAGATTAACAAACTGGGCAGAAAGAGAAGAAAAAAATTGTAGAAGAACAGGCGGGTTTAGATCTGGATATAGTACAGTGGATCATATTTTTTTACATTGTTTGCTTTAGTACAGAAATATTTGTCAACACATAAGAAACTGTATTTTGTTGAGAGAGAGAGAGAGAGAGAGAGAGGAGAGAGAGAGAGAGTGTGTGCGTGTTGCGTTTGTGTGTGTGTGTGTGTGTTGTGCGCGCGCGCGCGCGTGTGTGTATGTGTGTGTGTGTGCACGCGCGCGCGCGTGCGTGTGTGTGTGACAACAGTATAGTGTGTCAGGTCTTGTCGCTCGCTGCAAGCCTGTGACTATTGGCCCTGGCCTTCAAGCAGACCACGCTGGCTGTTCGGACCGAACATGGTTGTCGGCCGACTGGAGAGGAAAGCGAGCATAACGTTCGTTTCTAACCGCGCTGGACACCAAGCTGTAAAGGAACGGCACCCCGGGATGGATCGGCGGAGAACGGCGGACTTCACGCCAGATGTTGGGAGTGGACATCTGACGGGAGCGAGCACGGATAAAGGAAGATACCTGACGGGAGCGAACACGGATAAAGGAAGATATCTGACGGAAGCGAACACGGATAAAGGAAGACACTGTATTCTATAACAGGGAACAAAAAGCGCCCGCGCTGACACACCCCAAATAAAGAATGGATGTGATCGTCAGGCGATCGGCTTTCCCAGTGGAAGAGGTTCCCTGTGTATCACACACACACACCCAGAAAGTGAGACAACCCTAGATCCATGGGTCAAGCCTCACATAGGCCGGCTCTGCGCGTGCGCGTACAGAGAGGGAGGGAGGAGGGAGGGAGGGAGAGACAGGAAGAAGAGGACGGAGGGAGGGTGGGAGGAAGGGAGGGAAGAAAGTAACATCTATTTTAACACACACCGCGAAACAGACGAGAGATATTTCGCGTGTCCTCTTAAGACGTCACAAACGGACATAAACACGCACAAAACAATTCTTCTCGTAATGGAATCCAGCCTGAGAATATCACAAGCGGCAGACATCAAAAGAGCGCCAAAAAAATAATGTTCTACAGAACTCTTCCGGAAGCCAACACAAGCCGTTTGCCCTCCTTTTTTTTTTTTTTTTTTTTTTCCCCCACCCCCAGGTTTGGGCAAGAGAACTCGTCTTTTCAATAGTGATTTTCAAAGACGATCTGTACGTTTTCAAAGGTTTGAAATGCTGGTGACTTTTTTTTTCTTCATTTGCATAACTGATAACCACTGACGTCCATTAACAGTTTACCTTTACTCACATCACTGCTTTTCTTGATGGAAGTGGCTGCGTAGCCACAGGTAAGAGACGATAAAATGTTGAGGGAAAGAAGCTCAACACAGAATTCAAAACCTTGTTTACGTCATTTGATTATCTTCTCTTACCCTGTTTGTAAAGCTTCTTTCCGCCAAAAGATTACCTTCTCTTTCCTATGGCTACGAGGCCACTTTCTCCATACAGCCACCTTCCAAATCTTCAACGGTGGCCAACAGCAAGTCATGATTTTGGTGAATTTATCTGGGAGCATCAGGTATAACAACCTAACACCGAGCCTTAAACAGCGCTTACAACAGCAGGCACAGTGACCACCAAAAACACTCTAACTAGCAGTACCTCACTTTTCATCATGACCTACAAACGCCTCAAATGCTTTTTTTTTTTCATCCCTTATGACAAGTTTCAGACATCGATCGACACGGAGCAACTCTAATAATGTTTATATGGGAGGGAAAAAAAAAAAAAAAAGTCTTCGAAGGGATCTGTTCCATATAACACTTCATATGCAGCATTCGCTGGATCCAGATCCGTGCAATCTAAGACGCAAAAACGCCGAGTCGCGCAAATAACGTGTCCCATGTTCTGTCAGGGTATGTATTTTTCAGGCTAATTTATCAGGTGAAAAGAATCGCGCCAACGTTCGTTCGTGCGGGTATAAATCAATTGATGGTCGCGCAAATGTGCAGCGCCCTCTACAGGTTGCAGACGGCATCATCATGCCGACTGCCTTGAGGGGAGTCTTGTCACTCAAATCAGCCGATCAAATATTTAGTGTCCTCATTCAAAAGCCAACAAGAATTGTGTCTTGCTGATAATGACATGAACGACTAAAAAAACCATTGGTTACAAAACTCAAATTATATGACATTACACTGCAAGGCCGCTCTAACTGTTCTCCCCTTCTGTCTCAAACTGTCCACACCCCTTTCCCCCCCCGCCCCCCCTCCCTCCCCCCTTTCTCAATCTAAGTCCCTCGCGCGCGCGCGCGCGCGCGCACACGCACACACACACACACACACACACACACACACGCGCGCGCGCGCGCACACACACACATAGAAACTCGATGCATTCATAGACATTTCTGGTACAATCCGAATTGTTAGGTCTACCCAACCAACTCATTTGCTCAGTATACGAATGATAAATCAGCAGATAAGCAAAATTATTCTGATAAGAGAGGACGTCAAAAAAGCAAAAGTATACTGAATCTCTCCTTGCCCCCCCCCCCCCCCCCCCCCCCCCCCCCCCCCCCCCCCCTACACACACACACACACACACATACACACAGCATAAACAACTTATGATCAACATTGTTTTGTCGCGGCGGTTGTTTATGACGTCTGGTGTGCATTGTGTAATCAATAACCGTTACTTTACAGTCCGTGTTGTGTGGTTGTTTGTATTACAGGTTGTAAACACCTCTCACCGTCAATGACCGGTTTAGGCAAGATGTGATTTTTTTTTTTTTTGGCTCAAAGACAGGAGATGCGCTGAAGCATGAAAACAATGGCGATTTAGGCCAGCCGTGATTAGGTGAAGCCAGGCTCACCCTGCTGGGCCACGCCCATCCGCATCTGCCATATAACACATGTGCCCTCACTCTCACACACACACACACACACACACACAGAATCATGCACACATGCATGCATACATAGCTTCAGGCACGCAGAGAGAGAGAGAGAGAGAAAGAGAGAGAGAGAGAAGAGAGAGAGAGAGAGAGACAGAGACAGAGAGACAGACAGACAGACAGACAGACAGAGATAGAGAGAGAGAGGAGTCTATGGTGGTGGACGGTGTCATGGCCGTTATTCCGTGGTGAGTGATAAACAGATGGGAAAGACAATAGATGGGAGGAGCTCTCTCTCTCTCTCTCTCTCTCTCTCTCTCTCTCTCTCTCTCTGTGGGAGGAGGGGGGGGGGGGAGAGGGGTAAAGGAGCAGGGATGGGAGGAGCAAGTGAAAGGGGGGAGGGGTGGGGAGGGGAGAGGTGAGGAGGGAGAGGAAAACGAAAGGGGGAGGGAAGAAGAGAGAGGCGCGTTGACGTGTTTGTGTCATTGGGCAGTACGCACACTGTTCACTGTTCAGCGCCGTCAATTTGAGATGTTGGAAAGACCTGTTCTCGACAGGCTTATCTTCTTCTACAACGACTACTTCACCATACTCTTTACTCTCATAACATCCTGTATGCATTTTTAAAAAAAAGAAAGAAAGAAAGAAACAGCTCGTACTTTTGCCGTCTGGGCTGTCGCTACGTTAATGTGTGGGATAGAAAAGCTGCCTGGGCTTGTCGCTTTGTCCCATGCAGAGAGGCTGCACTGAGGGTTTCGCATGTCCGGTTCTGATTTCAGTGGTGAGCATGGCTC
>JADBJO010000217.1:887500-919770 GCA_016801955.1 Conus betulinus | reverse complement strand
GTCCTTTGCCCCCCGGCCTCAGCCACGCCTTTCCAGGCCCCCCAAGCGGCCACTTAACTCACAGAGGCCTAAACCTAAACCTCGCCAAAAATTTTTGGTTTGGCCAGCAAGCACGGCCCCGCCGGTGACTGGAGGACACTCCCGTAGTGCGCATGGAGCTGGCCCAACCTGCCCAGCAAGGCACCCCCACTCTTCCCCTTCCCCCCATCTGGACCATCGGCTCCCCTGGCGGGCAACCTCTCCCGGCCGCCTGCCAGTGGCGACGTATGGGCCTCAGCCCCTGGGTAGTGTCGGTTCTTCAGGACGGGTTTCGCCTACCGTGGGCTCACCGTCGTCCTCCCCTCATGCGCTCCTCCTCCTCCTCCCCCCCAGCGACCCCCCCACCTGCCCAGGCGGACGCCCTTCGCCTGGAAGTCCTCGAACTCCTCAGAAAGGGGCCATCACCGAAGTTTTCCAGCCCAACCCCGGGTTTTACTCCCCCTGTTCGTGATCCCCAAACCTTCGGTGGGATGGAGGCCCATCCTTGACCTTTCTCCCCCTCAACAACAAGTTCCTCAGACATACCTAGTTCAAGATGGACACGCCCCTCCCAGATCAGAGACTCCATCCATCACGTAGATTGGGCTACCTCCATAGATCTGAAAGATGCGTACTTCCAGATCCTTATTCACCGGCGCGCACAGACGTTACCTCCGGTTGTCTGGCAAGCTCGAGTGTTCCAGTTCAAAGCTCTCCCCTTTGGCCTCTCCCTGGCACCCTTCCTCTCTTCACGAAGGCGTTCCGATCTCTCTCCCAACACAGTCCCTCGAACTATACACAGACGACGCCTCCAACTCGGGCTGGGGGGCCCACTTGGGGGACAGTCATGCCTCGGGGATGTGGGACGCACAGATGGCTCGCCTCCACATCAACATATTAGATTGGAAGCGGTCAGGCTGGCCCTCCTCCACTTCCAACATCTATCTCTCACCGACTGGTTCTCCTCCTCACGGACAACACGTCGGTAGCCCATTACATCAACAAAGGGGGGGGGGGGGGGGCTCACTCCATCGGCCTCTCTCTACGACAGAGGCCCTCCTTCGCTGGTGCCACGCACGGGGAGCCACCCTCCGTGCGAGACACATATAGCGGGACACGCAACATCCTGGCAGACACTCTCAGCCGGTCAGGGACCCTTCTGCACACAGAGTGGACCCTGAACAAGCTGACACTAACCACCGTCTGGGAACACTGGTTCAAGCCCATGGTCGACCTATTTGCGACCCGGTACAACCATCGACTCCCCATGTATGTCTCTCCACTCCCGGACCCCCGAGCGTACGCGGTCGATGCGCTCTCCCTCCCCTGGACGGGACTCCTCGCCTACGCCTTTCCCCCCTTCCCCATACTTCACAAAGTGATCAGGAAGGCCAGGCTGGAGAGACCCAAACTCATCCTCATAACCCCGTGGTGGCCGACTCAGTTGTGGTTCCCGGACCTCAGGTCCCTCACTCACGTTCCCCCTCTCCAGCTAGCCCCTTGGTGGGACTTACTCAGACAACCTCGCTCGGGCCCCTCACTCTCACTCCAATCCCCAGATGCTTCGCCTACACGCTTGGCTTCTATGCCAGCCAAATTGCGACCACCGCGATGAGAGAGATGGGTCACGTGGTGCACGGCTAACTCGGTCCCCTACCTCCTCCCCTCCCAACATCCACATAGGCACGTTCCTATCCCACCAGATAGGCAATTTCCTATCCCACCTTTCATCCTCTCGAAAGCTCTCTGCTAGTTCCATTCATTCGGGGCTACAGATCGGCCGTAGGCACCACCATCTGACAGCTGGGCGGCCCATCATTCGACAATAACTTTCTCCTTAGAGAACTATCTCGGGGGGGGTGGCCCTACGGGAAGCTCAGTCCCCTAGGCGCGCTCCCATGTGGGACCTCTTTCTGGTTCTTGACTCCCTCAGAAACCCCCCTTTCGAGCCCCTCCGTGCTATTCCCTTTGTCATTCTCCCCTTCAAGACCACCTTCCTTCTCTCCCTGGCCTCAGCCAGGAGGCGAAGTGGGATTCAGGTCTTCCCTGGTTGACCCCCTCCCTAGCGGATATCTTAGGCAGCGACGGATCGGCAGCGGGACATGGACTTAGCGATGACCCTCTAGGTGCACGACCTCAGATACTACTAGGGAGCGTTCCCACCCGGGGACATGGACCTATGACCCTTCCTCTCAGAGAGAGAAGCCTCCTTATTTCCATCAACCCCAACAACAAGAAAGACATCTCGGCGGGCTCGATTTCTAGGTGGCTATTCTATACTATCAAATCTGCCTATGCCCAGGCCAACAAAGACCTCCCAGCCCTTTCCCCTCGAGCCCACGAGGTCAGAGCGTTGGCCATGTCCACAGCGTTCCAGCACTCTGTCCCCGTGTGCCATCTCCTGGAGGCAGCCTACTGGCGTTCGGAGAACCCTTTCATAAACTTTTATCTAAGGGACATCCGCATGACAAGGGCTGATGGTTCTAAGGGGTTTTCATTTGTGGCGGCCAATGCAGCCATAACAGTTAACCCAGGAACCATTAGGGCGCTCGGCCCTCCTCCTATTCCTTTAAATTCTGCTATGGTCTGACATGGTATAGTATACGACGCCAAAATGGGGAGTTTGTATTATACTCCCTGTTTGGCTAAGTATACTTACCATGTCAGACTCTAATGCCCGCCCTACCTTACCCGCTAGCGCCAAGGTTCCCTGGGGTTGCCTTGCGCGCAGGCCTCGTTGAATGACGGACAGTACACGATCTTCGGCATCTTCCGTAATCGGAAGTAGGGTGGGCGTCACGTGACTATCTTATGCCTGCATTTGCCACAAACCAACTCCCTGTCCACAGCCACAGCCTGGTCGGCCCCGCCGCAGCCCTGGCACTGGCAATCCACAGGGAGCAGTCAATGTCAAGTTGTCAGGAGGCAACCCACCGAGGAGACACTGCACTGCTGCCAAGTCACTTTGGCGCCTGTTCTGATCTAACGTACGCAGGACACCACCTACTAAGCCCCCTACTGATGACAATAATTGCTTAGTCGCGGAGCCGGCGTGAGTGAGCTCTCCCTCCAGAGGGCGCCACCACATCCGTCCAACGACAGCCTCTATGGACTCGCTGATACCGGTGACCTCAACGGAACCAAACCAAGGCCACAGACGTGGAGAGGACATCGAAATTGAGGTCACCTTGAGAGCAGGGCATGAAGGGCTACAGAATTTGAGACAGTTTTTTTTTTTAATGCTGATTGATGAGAATGAGGATGATCAAGATGATGCTACGGATTTCCATTTCGATCTGAGACTACATGACAGGGTTGTACTCTACGCTTCCTTTCATAATATATCCTGGCATGAACCAGGCCCGAGACATACAGGCACCTGCAGTGTTTGGTCAGGAAATTTGAGCAACACTGTCAGAAACGCATCCATTAAGTGGATGAAACTCGAGTGTGTGGTCCCAGTCTTCCCAACTGAGTCCGCAGAAACTCAACTCTGGGTAGGAGCCGGTCGGGGCAGAAAAAAAACCTACATAACTCTGATGGGATTCGAACCATGACCTCCCAACTGGGAGTCCGCAGCGCTAACCACTTCGCAACGGCGGCTGGTCAGGCACCTTGCCCTTAGTCTTTGCACATCAAAGTAGTCTTAGCAATTTTTTCAAGTCATTTTGGTCTTTCAGTTCATTCTTTATCTTGCTTTTCTGGCACTCTATTTTCCCACCCTTAGCTGACCTTGCCTGCACCATTTGCATGTTCATCCTGATGATCTTGAACATTTTTTTCATCTGATCCTACCCAGACTTCATACTGGTCTGCAAAACCACAGCCAAATGTAGGTAAACTTGTTTGACTGTTGCTGTTGTTGTTTGCCTGTTGTTTATGTCAGTACCCTCTGTTTGTGTGTTGCAGAAGAAAATATGATGTGGCGAGCCAGGAATTATGGTGATGCCAAAGTTATACCAGCAAGCAGTAGAGACCAAAACACCTTCTTGTGATAGGATTCAGGCCATATATTCTTGATCCCTTTGAGCTGTGATGGTTTGTGTTGGCAGTTTGTTCCATGTCATATTTAATCTGAATTTTATTTCCTTTTTTTTTTTTAAAAGTTGTTTACTGAAACTGTGCGTTAAACCATATGTGGAAATGTAGACCTATAAACTTCCAGGAAGAAAAAAGGGTTGCTTTCATCTTGATTTTATGGTTCCCTTCCTCTGCTTTGTATCCTTCTCCTTATTTGGCTCAGTAGATATATTTTTTCAGTGTATGAATGGTGGTGTGCATGTGAGTGTGTGCCAGCAATTTTTTAGTTTTCACATGGTGGGTGGCTTATAGGGTCAAGGTCTACAAGATTAAAGTTTAAGGTCATGAGTGTGGGAACTGATGATATGTTGAAGCAAAATCATTCACAAAGTTATAAATTAGCGGCAGTGTGCGGCTCAGGTACAAGTAAGACAACAGGGTCCTATTCCTCTTGCCTCGCTGTTCAGTTCATTTGCATAAACTGGGTGTGTGGAATTACACAAGAACTCTTACATTTGGACCTGCTTTAAAGGCACTACAGTTCCAGAGACTTTGTTGGCAGAGACACAGATTTTCTTATATTAAACTGGGAAAACTCAGATAATGGTTTTCTCCACATCGTGAATTTATACACTTTGGGGATGTCAGGTACAGTATGATATCTGGTGAAAATTTTGAATACAGGTCAGACCTGATTTTTATGGGTATGTTTTTGTCAAGAGAATTTCACTTGGCGTGTGTGTGTGTGTGTGTGTGTGAAAAGATGACAGTTGAACAGGGAGTGGTTGTGTAAAAGCAGTGAGATGCAGCAAACATTTTAGCAGCACTTCAGTTACGAAGATACAGTCTTTCATTCATTATAAGTTTGAAGTTCTTGCTTTCTGTTTGATTTACCTCCCCTTGAAAGACTAGAGGGGAAAAGTTACTAACAGATTTTCAAAAGTTTGCATAAAGTGCTAGATTTAAAGTACATTTTAAAAGTAATTTGATCTTTTGAAAATCAGTATTGATGTTTTGAGAATGAAGGCCATTGAAAAGCATGAGACCTTGGCAACAACCACCAGTTGGGTTCCTGTTGCATTTACTGTGTAAACTATAAAACTTTTTCTGTTGAGAGAATTCCAAAAGTAAAGGGTGGAAATCATTCGAACAAGGAATACATGCAGTATTTCTAGACAATGACTGTCATGGTCATGATGGATAAAATACCAGAGCTCTGTGTGCAGTTGAGTTATATCCCCCCCCCCCCCCCCCCCCCCTCCTCCCCCCGTCATTCCACCACTCAGAACTGCATGGAAGTTACGTCAGTTGAAGTGAAAATACAAGTTGTACATATGCATGCCATTGTGTAAGTCTAAGTGTGCGTTCACAAGTCCATGTGATCTTTTTTGTGTTCTACAGTAACTTCATGATTGCACACATTCAGCCTTCCTAGTCCTGAATGTATGAAATGAATTGCTGCAGATTTATTTATGAATCTTGTATTTGACTAAGCAGATAATGAATTGGGTAAGTTATGCAGAAAATACTTTACTCACAGTCTCTAAAAGTCCCGCCTTCCATCTCTTTTCCAGTATGAAGAGTTCTGGTGTCTGTGGACAGGTTGCCGGTCCTTCTGAAATGAGAGCTCTTCTGTTCACGTGTAAGACAGAAAGTTTTTGTGGGGGCAGTTTTGTGGCAGGAAAACTGGGACTGAGAGGGGCACTAGTAATGTTTGTGATTATTCAACTTCTGTACATGTAAGGTTCCAGAATTGTAGAAATTTTTTCACAGAAGAAAAACAAAGAATATAATTTTAGGAAGTGATCTTATGCACACACCGATATTCATACGCAAATGCATGCACTTGCCCTCACACATATTTCAACTATTTATTCATGAATGGATGACAAATGATACACAAAATATTCTAACATAGAAAATAGGGAAAATCATGTTACATGGCATGTCCGCAGGAATTCACAGGCCCAAAAGCATAGCAAAACTTGTTTCATACTAGCAAATAGAAACTTGCATGCACACATGCTGCTAAAGAAACAGTGCGTCAGACAGCACAATTAGAACTCAGAGACTTTGAAAAATCAACTGTTAAGGGTAGTTTCATACAAACACTTGTGAATTCAGCAAAATTGGTTAACCATCAACTCCTCCATTATGTATAACCTTTGATGGAAACATAAAGACCATCTTTTTCAAACATTCTGTTTTTATTTCATTTCATACTCTTTTGATACTGTCATCTCCATGCTGTATCAATGCAAACTCACAGAAAGGCAATTGCCCAGCTTCAGAATGTTTGTGTGGAGCCACTGTTGATGCTGCTTTTTTTTTTTTTGCACTATACAGCTATACAGAAAAAATATGAGTGCATCGTTGTAAATGGTGATATAGCAATTGCCATGATTTTCTATTAATGTTAGTTTTGTGGCTCAGTTTAGTTATGGCAGGACATATATCTCATCACAGAATGACCATCATTAAATGCTCATATAAAAAAAAACATCTTGTGTATTACCAGTATTTCATGCTAAAGATAAGCCCTAATCTATAGAATCGTTTACTGTTCTTATAAAACCAGGAGAATTAAGACTTTTTGAAAATATTGTTTTACCATTTATGAAATCTTTAGTGTCTGTAGCATGGCATTATATCTGATGCATGCTGATAGAGTCTGCCTTACCCAGGCAGTATGTTATTTGAATTCCAGTGGTGCCTTCCGCTGAAGGCTGTAGAATGTTCTGATTCTCTAATAGACTATGCCTATCTTTGTGCAGACCTGTTTGTGCCTCAATCATCTTCGAGGTTACCCTGTGGAAGAAAAAAAAAATGGTCATGAAAAGATGTGACAGACTTGATTATATATTCCATTGTGGCATGTAGTGGGTTTAGAAGTAGATGTTTTCCTGTGAAAATAAATTTTTAGAAACGCTGTCTGACTAGATAGATGCCTTCCTACCGGGCATATACATGCTCTCAAACTATTTCATTATTATTACCCGCATTTATTGGCTGCTATTGAAGATGATTAAAGGCACCAGCAGGTCTGCACAAAGGCAGGCATGGAGAATGGGAATATTCTACAGCCTTCAGCTGCAGGCACTGCTGAGATTCAAGTTACATATCACATCATAGAGCAGTACACCCAAGTTTAGTCACCAGTTAAGGTTTCACCCAGCTGTCTTTGAGTCATGTCATTCACAAAGCAGGGGTCGTACTTACATGTCGTCGGTAACGGGTAAATGACCTGCTTACCTCGTTGTAAGCTCGAAGGTCCATTACTTGCGGATCCATATGTTAAGAGTAACCTGTAACCTCATGGTTTGCAGTGGGTGAGGGGTTTGGTACCTACAATAAGGATAAGGCATGAGTTTGCCCAGGGTTAGATCAAAACAGAGATAGCTGCCAACTTTGTGTTTTTTCACCGACGAAGGCAACTGTTGCGGAGAAACCTTTTTTTATGGGACAGAATGAATCCATTGGACATGTTCAGTGATGATGAACTTCACGCAAAGTTAAGATTTTGTTGTCACAACATCTTCCAGTTGACAGACACTCTACGCGAAGTCATTGAATTTGATTTGCGCAGACTGAGACACAGAACTCTGCCCCCTGCTCTACAAGTCTGTCAGGCACTGCGCTTTTTTGCTACTGGCCCATTTCAAGATGTTGGTGAAACAATCGGAGTGTCTCGGCAAACAACATCAAGAATTGTTAGGAGATTGACACTGGCCTTGTTGTGTCGCTTGCCTGTGGAAGTGAAAATGCCAGCTATGGTGAAGCAGACGGCACGCTGTTTAGCAGCTATGTTGTCAACATTGATGGTGACAGACATGCGCAGAAGGTTGGTGGTGGTTCAAGACATGCGCAGGAGGGAATCCCTCTTTTTATTTGACCTTCACCCTTTACTTTCTGGATACTTTGTAGGTGGAAACCGAAATAAAACCCAGAGGATATAGCTACGAAAGTAGAATGTGCTGAACCCACACGGTTTGTACCCAGGAGTTAATCTCGTTGTAGGAGTAAATTTTACCGATGACATATAAGTATGGCAGCAGGAGGAACTGTTTCGCATATTCCACCTTCGCCCTCTTCTTTTCTGGTGTCAGGATGTGGGGAACCCAGCATAACACAAACGTTTATGTAGCCCAGCTTGTGCGTCAGCTTTGAAGAGTTTGCAAACATTCCACAAAAAAAATCCAAAACCTCACCAGTGTATTGAGTTATCACCCATAGATTTTTATCCAACAGTCCTTAATTCAAGCAACCATTAATTTAAGTTGTCCATTACAGGTTGATTTTTGAGCTTGCCTTATTGTCTTCAACATTTGAATTTCAACAGGAGAAAGATATATTTTGTAATGGTAGACTGAGATGTACTAAGTACAATGGCATTAAGAATGTCTAATGTGGATTTCCACAGATGTTGCCTTGAAAATCCATGTATGAGAACACTTTCTTTCCTATGATTTCAGGTAGTGTGCTTTGGTTGGGTTTCAGATGTCTTCGGCATGGAAAGAATGTTACACACAGAGCTTTACTTTTTGGTACACATATACATTATTATTATATATTGTCAGAAAAACTACGTCAATAGTTCTGTTCTGAATTTTACAGTTTATTCTTATATAATAATAATAATGATAATGAATACTTATATAGCACCTATTCTCGGCTAGAGACCAAGCTCTAAGTGCTTTACAATCCACACTCGTTACACAACGGGCTGCCTACCTGGGTAGTGCCGACTGAAGAGCTGCCAGCTGGCGCTTCATTCAGTCGTTTCCCGTGTCATCCAGTCAATATCGTTCAATATCGTTCACTCAATTTCCTTACTTCCTTCATTCTTTTCATTTCTCGCGCAGGGTGCATGCTATGTGTAACGTGTCATCCATACCAACGGCCAAACTGGGCTTCTCTTCCGAAAGTTGGTGATGGGATTTTACATGTGTGCAAGATATTATGCGTGCGTTCACACACGGAACCTCGGTTTATAGTCTCATTCGAAGGACTGTATGGGAAATGGAGTCAGAACCAATGTTAACTCCGAGAGAAAAATCCCCCTGTACCGAAACGCCCCAGCAGAGATTCGAACCCGCAACCCCAGGATCACCAAGATTACGAGTCCGGCGCTCTACCAACTGAGCTATTCCGGCTTCCATTAAAGTTTAATTATCATGCAGAATCATGTGCCCCCACAAACTGTCAAAAAGCAGTTACTCCTCCACCCCCTTCCCCCCCCTTGACAAAGTTGGTTGATAATACTGAGATGACCATGAATCATCCCACTTTTTTCATGCAGCTAAAAATCATTGATTCAGTGTAGCTGAAAATGACAGGTAAATGACTTGAGGAATAGAATCATTGAGACCTATCGGACTAAATCTTCAACATTATTTCTCAGATTTCTTCCTGAATAAAAGGATGTATTCAAAAATGAAGTATCAGGAAAAATAGACCCAGATTGTAAACAGGGAGGTTGGGGAGGGAAAGGGGCACATGATAAAGGAATGTGCTTTAAAGTGTATCTATTACAGCAGATTCACTGAATTGGTAAATGAAAACAAAATTTCATATTCGGCTGATTTGCAAAAGAACTGCTTTACTGTGGGTTTCATGAATTTACCACATTTATGAATTCAGGCCTCCCTGAATTAAACACACTTCGGGACAAAAGTAAATTGCTGAGAGTCGCTCGTATACCATTGTTTTGTGCAAATCAGAATTTGCATCCATATTTCTTTGATACTTTCCATAAAAATTTGAAGGGCTTTCAGGATTCAAGACACCCATCAGTTTCTGTTTTGAGAACTGTGAAATTAAAGTAAGAAAATCTAAAGGGCTATGCATAAATGCTATAATGGAGTATGCATCACTGAAACATGTCAAAACCAACAGCCAGATTATTGCTTATCAGTGACCGACGCTGATAATAGGAATTTTTCAGAACTGCATTGTTGGTCCAAAAACTTTCTCCTCCTTTTAGTTGCTGAAGGAAAAAGGTAGCAATAAATTTCAAGCATTTTTCAAGTATGACTGATTAAAACAAACTACAGCAGGTCAAAGTCAGAAGAGATTAGACTCTAAACTTAACGATGGATCAAGATTAAGCTTCCACAAAATGAGAAAATCATGAAAATGGAATTCAGGAAAAATCTTCTTCGTGGGACAAATTCAAACAAAACAGCATGTACACTAGCTGATCTTGTGCATTAATGAGAGTGGAGTTACAAGAAAGAGATAGGACCATGATTGTTAACTTGGTTCTTCCAGCCTCTGGCCAAAGTGGGCTTGACAGTGGGGTATTTGTAACCTCCATCGCAGACTAAGCAAGACAGATTTCTACCACAGTGGTGCCTCCACATGTGCTAATCTTCTGAGAGAGCAAAACCAGAGAGCTGGAGGTTTAGAGTCACTGAAGTTAAATCAGAACTGTCTTAAAAGATTTTAGAAATCTTGTACACTGTTCAACGTAATATGGTCTTCACTAGGGTATTTGAGTGAAGTTTGAAAACCCGTAGACTGAAGCCAAATGGTCCCGAGGATGAAACAAAAACACACGAGTTTCACAGCAGTGACTGGGAACTGAATAGCAGGCGTCATGCTGGTTATTAATGATGTAGCAATTGAAAATGATTACTCTAACTGGAAGAGTGGATTACTTTTATGTTGTTGGCTACCTGGTATTTTGTGAGAGTGCGCATGATGGGTTCCAGGGTAAAGTGATGTCCAGGCAGTCAAGTAAGGACAGGAAAAGGACATGTATCAAGTATAGACAGGCTCTCCACATACCTGCACACCAGCCCATGAAAGAGAGAGCGGGAAATAAAAGGCACCTCCATAGCTTATTTAACAAGTAAAAATTGCCATTTTGTGGGAGAAAAAAAATCTCTTGAAAATATTGAATTGTGGGAAAATTTGCAGCTGATGAATGCAGAACAAGTTTGATCTGCCTCTTATTCTTTTAACATTTTGGGGAAAAAGAATGGATTGAAAAAAAAAAGCATTGTGTTTACAAGTAGGTCTAGCCTCATGATGAGTATAGTTGAAAGGTGCGGTCCTCCAGGAGGATTGAGAAGGTGTTCACTGATGGCATGACAGAAAAGGTTTTATATCAAAATTTACTTCGACCCTCTCTCTTACAAGTGGAGGAGGAAGCAACTTTCAGGTACTAGCCATCGAAAGAAATTTGTACTTTTCTCAGGACTGTTAAAAATCTCAAGAATTGGCTTAAGTGTAATCAACTTTAAGCTTATGCACTTGAAAATGCTTGTGCTCCCAAGTGACAGAAACAGGTTCCAACATGAAATGATGTATGAACAACAGACTGACACATATTAAATGCAATTTAACCCACAAACTATTTTTGTATTGAAGATTGAAATATACAAATTATTTTATAATTTCAGTGAAATAGCCTGTGTTAGTGTGGGAAGGCCTTTTCCTCACTTCATCATGAAGAGTGAGAATATTCTGTTGATCTCGGTTGGAGTCCGGTGGACACACAAGAACTTGGCTTCATTTGGAGTTGTCCCTAGGGGAGGTGCACTGATCTCTGCCCTTTTGTTAACGTCGCCACTAAATGCAGGCCTGCAGTTAGTTGCATGGCCACATAGTAGCATGCATTCTTCTTCCAGTGCTGGACCAGTTTTGGAGGATAAGGGCACAGGGCCGGGTTTGTCTATGACTGGCCAGGATTTGGGCTTTAAAAGTCCTCATACTTGTTCTCTGAACTTGCAGGAAAAGTATAAAGTCTCAGCCAATTTGATTATATGTCAGACAAATGTAAATGTTTCACCTTTGATTTTCTGCCTCCACTTTAGTTCTTCACTCAGATTTTGAATGGATTGTAACAACTGTTGTAAGACAGTAAGAAACCGCTAATTGAAACAAATCTTCAAAGTAGTTAAATACTTTGGTAGTGTGATAACCATTTTCATACCATTAAGATAAACATAAGTATGAATTATTCACCAACTGAAAAGCAATTTAGGCCATCAAGAGTATTCATAAATCATCTCAACTGATCATACGAAGTATTGGCGTAAAGTTATCTTGTTAAAATATAAGGCATAAACACCTGCTTAGAATCTTAAACACTGAGAATGAATATTTCAGTCTTAAAGCATATGATGGGTCTGTGAATTGGTCGGTCTTGATCTCCCTTTTAGAGGGTTCAGCTAACAGTTATGTTTCTGAGGTCTATCTGATTGACAGCTAATGAATGTTGTTATGGAAAGTGTAGTGTTGGGGAGGGGTTTATTCATCTGAAAGGAGATGGACACTTCTCAACACATGCAGTGTGATACAACACAGTTTTGACCAAACATGACAATCTCTCAGAATATGGTGGTTTCAACCTCTTATGGAGAAGTGAAAGTAAGAGGTCCATCACATGCATAATGCACGAGCTCACAAAAAAAAATTGAGGGAGAGTCACACCTGCCGGTGTTCTTTGTAGTGGCAGGGGGGGGGGGGGGGGGGGGGGGCAAGGGAAACACTCCTCCTGTCCATGAGCGTCACATCACTTCAGATATGGGAGTGTTGTAGTAATGTTATCCATATAGCAAGACTGAGTGGGGTTGGGAGAGGAGTGGTGTTCACTTGCTGTGATCCCTGTTACAATGTTGACATCAGTGTTCCGTAAATCATCTTGTCGGCTTGTAACAAAACCAGCCAAATGGACAAAGGAATAGCTTGTCATCATTAGAACGATGTCATCATCACTCAAAATGGATCAGTTCCTTCATTCAGGCTTTAGTTGTTGAAGATTGTGCCACTTTTGTCATGTAGTGAGCAATAAGTTGGGTCACTTTGAAAACATCGGGCTGTAGTTTAACATACCAATCAAAGCCTCTTCCTAAGAATGGAAGCTCTATAGTGATTGGATTAGTGCATCAGTGCATACAATTCTCTCTTGCCATGGGTAGGGAATTAGGCAGGACTTGTTTAGTTTGAAACCCTGTGAGCAGTATTGGAAAGCAAGTTGTGTGCACTGCACGGAGGTGGTGCCAAGATTGGTACAAGTTGTTAAGTTTCGCTGGGCAGAGGTAGGGAATAGAGCATGACCTTTTAGTTTGAAACTTTTAATTTGATATTCAGATTGTGCATTGCAGTACCACAATTGGGCAAGTTAAAAGTAGGCTCTGATTTCCTTTTTTCATGTGCAATTGGATGTGGACATGTGTACATTCCTGTTGATAGTGCATGCTAATGTGTTTATTTGTTCGTGTAATGTATGTACTTACATGTAATTGGTATTATGTATGGAATGTTTGTGAGGAGAGTCGAGGACGGATTGGAAGGAAGGATGAGGATTAGACAGTCAACTACATAGCACATGTGAAGATAGTTTTTCTCTCAGCTGATCTGTATTGAATGTTCTGAAGGGGAAACCAGAGTATGGGAGAGAGGCCACTTTGTCAACCTGGTGCAGATTTTCTTTTACCTTACCTTGGGAAATACACAAGTAGCAACAAACGTGTCTGTTGAAGATACGAGTCTTTGAATTCAAGTAATGTTGCCACTATTAACATAGTTCTCTTACACCGTTGCCTTGCCAAGGGTTTCGCTATAGTATTCAAAAGAATGGTGGTTTGAAAAATTGATGATGATCGGTATCTATGCATTGATTGTCATATCTGTTCAGTGGATATGTGATACTTCTGTCACTGTATGAACTGTCACAGCATTTGTTGTTCAGTACGGTGGTACAAATGAGGAGCGTGTTCATGCCTTTTTTTTTATAAGTGTTGTGGAGCTTGTCATTCCTCTTTTAAATGATTGTGGATTTGTGTTAGTGCTACTTGTTACAATTTCAGGAGAAAAACAATTTGATGAAAGAAAAACTGTGATTTGTTTGTGAAATATATGTGATGTTTATGTGTGTAATGTGTATATATGGACTTGATATTGCACTGGGTTAAGAATATGTTCCGCCAGCAAGAGCTGGAACATGACCGTATCAGAATAGCAATGATAAAATGGTTAAGTTACATAATGTGGGGAGGGGTGATTATGTGTACATGATGGAAGTAAATCACTATGGAAGTTCCAGTCTAGTGACCATATAATGATGAATTGATCTGCCCTACACATTGCCTGTTTTCTTCAAGTTTGGTTATTCTCCATTTCCTCCCCATCAACCAAGCTTGCGGCAGAGCGCAAGACTAAAGAGTTTGCAGTGAAGAGTGCATAAGTTGTGTGAAAAGCATGCTCTTTTCCATGTTCTGTGATGATGTTTATTTTTCTGGTTGATAAATGTGACAGACCAACTGCCTGTCTCTCTGATAGTATGAAAGAACAGTTGCTTGCTGCAGTGATAACATTAAACGGCTGTCAGTCAGCTCTGTCAGGCCGAAGTTTTGTGGCAAATGCAGGCATAAGATAGTCACGTGACGCCCACCCTACTTCCGATTACGGAAGATGCCGAAGATCGTGTACTGTGTCATTCAACGAGGCCTGCGCGCAAGGCAACCCCAGGGAACCTTGGCGCTAGCGGGGAAGGTAGGGCGGGCATTAGAGTCTGACATGGTAAGTATACTTAGCCAAACAGGGAGTATAATACAAAACTCCCCATTTTGGCGTCGTATACTATACCATGTCAGACCATAGCAGAATTTAAAGGAATAGGAGGAGGGCCGAGCGCCCTAATGGTTCCTGGGTTAACTGTTATGGCTGCATTGGCCGCCACAAATGAAAACCCCTTAGAACCATCAGCCCTGGTCATGCGGATGTCCCTTAGATAAAAGTTTGAAAAAGGTTTCTCCGAACGCCAGTAGGCTGCCTCCAGGAGATGGCACACGGGGACAGAGTGCTGGAACGCTGTGGACATGGCCAACGCTCTGACCTCGTGGGCTCGAGGGGAAAGGGCTGGGAGGTCTTTGTGGGCCTGGGCATAGGCAGATTTGATAGTATAGAATAGCCACCTAGAAATCGAGCCCGCCGAGAGATGTCTTTCTTGTTGTTGGGGTTGATGGAAATAAGGAGGCTTCTCTGAGAGGAACGCCTGGGGTGGGAACGCTCCCAGTAGTATCTGAGGCACCTAGAGGGTCATAGGTCCATGTCCCCGCTGCCTTCGCTGCCTAAGATATCCGCTAGGAGCGGATAACCAGGGAAGGAGAGGTCGTGCCCGGTTCCTGGTTCTTCGCTAAGAACTCAGGCAGGAACTTAAGCGAGACCGATCCGTCTCTGAGAAAGGCGATGTCCCGAGGGTCACAACTGAGGACCTGAATCCCACTTCGCCTCCTGGCTGAGGCCAGGGAGAGAAGGAAGGTGGTCTTGAAGGGGAATGACAAAGGGAATAGCACGGAGGAGGGGCTCGAAAGGGGGGTTTCTGAGGGAGTCAAGAACCAGAAAGAGGTCCCACATGGGAGCGCGCCTAGGGGACTGAGCTTCCCGTAGGGCCACCCCCCCCCGAGATAGTTCTCTAAGGAGAAAGTTATTGTCGAATGATGGGCCGCCCAGCTGTCAGATGGTGGTGCCTACGGCCGATCTGTAGCCCCGAATGGAACTAGCAGAGAGCTTTCGAGAGGATGAAAGGTGGGATAGGAAATTGCCTATCTGGTGGGATAGGAACTTGCCTATGTGGATGTTGGAGGGGAGGAGGTAGGGGACCGAGTTAGCCGTGCACCACGTGACCCATCTCTCTCATCGCGGTGGTCGCAATTTTGGCTGGCATAGAAGCCAAGCGTGTAGGCGAAGCATCTGGGGATTGGAGTGAGGGAGGCCCGAGCGAGGTTGTCTGAGTAAGTCCCACCAAGGGCTAGCTGGAGAGGGGGACGTGAGTGAGGGACCTGAGGTCCGGGAACCACAACTGAGTCGGCCACCACGGGGTTATGAGGATGAGTTTGGGTCTCTCCAGCCTGGCCTTCCTGATCACTTTGTGAAGTATGGGGAAGGGGGGAAAGGCGTAGGCGAGGAGTCCCGTCCAGGGGAGGGAGAGCGCATCGACCGCGTACGCTCGGGGGTCCGGGAGTGGAGAGACATACATGGGGAGTCGATGGTTGTACCGGGTCGCAAATAGGTCGACCAGGGGCTTGAACCAGTGTTCCCAGACGGTGGTTAGTGTCAGCTTGTTCAGGGTCCACTCTGTGTGCAGAAGGGTCCCTGACCGGCTGAGAGTGTCTGCCAGGATGTTGCGTGTCCCCGCTATGTGTCTCGCACGGAGGGTGGCTCCCCGTGCGTGGCACCAGCGAAGGAGGGCCTCTGTCCGTAGAGAGAGGCCGATGGAGTGAGCCCCCCCCCCCCCCCCCCCCCTTTGTTGATGTAATGGCTACCGACGTGTTGTCCGTGAGGAGGAGAACCAGTCGGTGAGAGATAGATGTTGGAAGTGGAGGAGGCCAGCCTGACCGCTTCCAATTCTAATATCCAGCCTGACCGCTTCCAATTCTAATATGTTGATGTGGAGGCGAGCCATCTGTGCGTCCCAATGAAAACACAACTTTTGTTCAGATCTTTTGACACTACCTGATGCTCTACAAGCCAAGCACAACTGTTCTGTTCTACTGAAAGGCTGTTCTGAAGCATCGAGAATATTCTTTTTTTTCAACATATTGAATCAACCTCAACCTGCTTTTGGGAAATCTTATTTAAGTAAAGTCTACCTCACCCTGGTTTTGTGAAATCTCATTTGGATAAATAAAGTCTAAGAAATAATTGTCAAAGAAAAAGTGCTACAAAACTGACCAGTCCAAACTTTCAGGAAAAATGTATTCCAACTTGAAAACTGCATCTGACATAACTCAGTTCATCCTCTTTGACTTTATTTTCAGTTGTCATTATTAGAAAAAATGTACTATCTTCATTACCGTTGTTAACTAATGTAATGCCATTGTGGCCCTTTCACCTGTTGTTCCTAATGAAGGTCTTGGTACTTGTTTCTGTGGCTACAATTGATGATAACCAGCTGAAAGTGGAATGGCTGGCCCCCTCAGCACAGCCTAGTTTTATTGGCCTGTAGGACGTCAACTTTTCAGCCGTTATAACATAAATTGATACTAATATTTTGTAGAAGGCTGTGTTGTGTTTGCTGCTTTTTCCACTACAGAAGTTTTTCCTTTCTCTATTCAGTGACTGCAATGAAAGTGCCCAGTGTAGTGAGGTGGGTTACAGTAAAACGTAAACTTGTATGGCTGTGTGGCCAGTCAGTCATTACTCATCTCACAGTTGCTCAGTATTGCTTTAAATCGTGTATTCCCCATCACTTCAGACAGTGTCAAAATCTGTCTCATATATCACAGTCGATGTAGGTGGCCCAAACTTGGCAGTGACCAGCGACCATGATTCAGGAATCCTCGAGGGATTTTCTTTTTCTCTTTAAATGAGAGTTCCTCCAGATGTATTCATAGTTCTAGCAATAGCATGATTGAAAAAAAATCCAATGGTTTGCAGGACAAGAAAGTTACTGCAACATGGACGCATTCTTGACTTGCTCAAATTACCACCTGCCCTATGTGCTTGGTATTGAGAATTTAAATGTTAAGCTGTTATGGGCACAATTTAAAAAAAAAAAAAAAAAAAAAAGCTGACTGCAGACTTAAGCTGTGATCTGGGGGAAAAAAAAAATCAAGATGCATTTGCAGAATTAGAATATTGGATGGGGTGGAAATAGCAAGTTTGTGACACTCAATAAGCAATACCTTGTATGTCAGTTCTTTGGAAGCCTATTCTTTCATGCAGTTAAATGTTCAAAGTCAATGCTTACAAACGCACACACACACACAAAAGGTAATGAAGCAACATTGTGAGTTGAAAGTAATGTCCCACCTCACAGTTGTGGTGAAATGCCAGCAACAATGGATGTCTGGGTTCCTGCATGCACTGTAAAGGGTTCCTGTTCTGGAACTGGCTTTTACTTTCAGATTTGGCGTCATGAGTGACAGAGTCCTCTAACGTGTTGAGATTGGATTGTAAATTCTTGCCATGCTAAGCAAGGTCCAGGTTTCAAAACATTCCACCATATTCACACTTTGTTTAGAGGATGACAGTTAAAAAAGAGCAAGTGTGACAATTTTTACTTGCTTAATTATATGGTTTTGCTGTTCTCGTCTTGAAAATGCTCAGCTTAAGACAACCTACCACATTCATTCATGAGTCGAGGCAAACCTGATGACAGTTAAAAAGAGCAAGTTTGACAGAATTTTTACTCTCTTGATTGTATGGTTTTGCCGTTCTCCTGTCTTGAAAATGCTAATTTTAAGACAACCTACCACATTAACAGGCAAACCTGATCAAAACAAATGAGCAAACGAGCACAACTTGGAAATGACTCTTCATTTTATTTTCATGATTTACAAAATTCATGATTTACAAAATATGAAGTCAATGAGTGGACATGGCAGATCTTTGGTTCCATATTAAAGCCTGTAACACACCCTGGTTCTCAGTATCGAGGTCTGTAATTGGTTGTGTCCAGTTTGTTTCTGAACATGTTTGTGTGTCTGATGGATTTTCTTTGCAGTATGTTTAAACTCTCAGAGGAAGCAGGGGTCAAACTGAACAATTAAAAGCTTCTTTCTCTTGGCTCCTGTCAAATATTTTGTCTATGTCTGTTCGAGACAAGAGATTGTCAATAAATCTTACCCAAACCACCTTGGTTTTCTGTCTGTGGAATGGGGATGCATACATTTTCAATGAAAACAAAGAAAAAAAAAACAGTGAGCTATCTCAGAGGAAACAGGGAGGGGGGGGAGGTCGAATCTCCAATTCATTAAATCAAATGACACTAAAACTGATAGAAATGACAACCTTTATTTATGCCAAGTATGATGAAAAAAATAGAAACAACAAAAATAAACCCCACAATGATTCGTGTTTGTGTCAACCTTTCATTAATCATCTTGTATCTTGTATCCATGACAACCATATGCTAGCTCTTGCACTCTGACTATGGTAGCTATATGATCATGTATATAAACGATGTAAAACTGTGTCATATTACAAAAAGATCAATACTATAATATGAAAAGTGGGGGGGGGGGGGGGGGGGGGGGGGGGGGGTGAATGGAGGGAAGAGGGAGGTGGGAAAAATGATTACAACATGATCATATATTTCCTTTTTCTTTCTATCCTAAACGACGTAATCTGTGATAATGTTGTCATGTTCTTGAAACTTCACAGTTCAATGCCTACGTAATAATGACTGGGAATAGTTCAGCGAGATTGCTTGCGCATTCACGTGCCTCTGGATGGATCCCGGAATTTCAGAGCTTGTGCTCGAACTCTGCGCTCGTATTCTTGTTTGTCTTGGCTGAAATATACAAATTGGGCATGTTCAGTATCACTCTTGTTTCCAAGATTTTTCTTTTTTTCATGTCCATTATACACTTCAACACACTGTTTATTCAAATACACTTAGATTTCTCATCAGAACAAACAAAACTGAAACTTTCAAACATATGACCTTTTAAACTTTCCTCATGTTGCTTTTCTGCACTCCGATCAAGGATAACACAGCAACTTCATTTAAAATAAAAAAAAGAAAATGAACATCTATGAAAAAGATAACTACGAAAAAAAATGCTTCCACTTTTCCTTGTGAGAAAGCTGCCAGTGCCATTCATTCATGGTATTGTCAATCACACTTCTTTTCAAACCTAAAGGGCAAAAATCTGCTGACTGATGAAAAATTGACAACTATACTGGAGGGCCTTTTTTTTCACAGACAATGAAAGAAACTCACCAATAAATGGTATATGCCTCAGCCTGAGCAGGATCTTTGACATTGCACTCATTCAGCAGGTCTTGAATTCCAAGCAGAATCTGTGAAACAAAATCAAAAGGTATTTCATGAATTCTACTACCTCTGCCCCAGAATAACTCTGGTGGAGGGGGCACCTCCACCTCCCAGGCCCTTGCAGTAACTCCCATACAGCTCATTCTAAATGTCATCCTCTCCTCTAGACTCCTACACTTCAACAAAAAGCCACACCCATCCATGCTCATCCTGTGACGGTGTTGGTGCTCACAGTCCCCCGCTCATCCCTGTGATGGTCTGGGTGTTGAAAGTCCCCTGGCTCATCCTGTGATGTGTGAGTGTTAGCAGTCCCCTGGCTCATCCGTGATGGTCTGGGTGTTAGCAGTCCTCTGGCTCATCTGTTATAGTCTGGATGTTAGCAGTCCCCAGGATCATCCTGTGACAGTCTGGGTGTAGCAGTCCCCAGGATCATTTGTGACAGTCTGGGTGTTAGCAGTCCCCTGGCTCATCTGTGATGGTCTGGGTGTTAGCAGTTCCCTGGATCATCCTGTGACAGTCTGGGTGTTGGCAGTCCCCAGGATCATCCTGTGACAGTCTGGGTGTTAGCAGTCCCCAGGATCATCCTGTGACAGTCTGGGTTTGGCAGTCCCCAAGATCATCCTGTGACAGTCTGGGTGTTTGCAGTCCCCAGGATAATTCTGTGACAGTCTGGGTGTTAGCAGTCCCCAGGATCATCCTGTAACAGTCTGGGTGTCGGCAGTCCCCAGGATCATCCTGTGACAGTCTGGTGTTGGCAGTCCCCAGGTTCATCCCATGACAGTCTGGGTGTTGGGAGTCCCCAGGATCAGTGGCATAATTATCAGTCTTCAGGCTTATCCTGTGACAGTATGACCAGTCCTCAGGCTAATCCTGTGACAGTACTAGCAGTTTCTTCAGGCTCATCCTGTGACAGTATTAGCAGTCTTCAGTCTCATCCTGTGACAGTATTAGTAGCCTTCAGGCTCATTCTGAGGACAGAGTGTTGGCAGTCCCAAGACTTGTGCTTGCGGCAGTCCAAGTGTAACTGGAGTAGTAGACAGAACTACCCTTGGTCACCAGCCAGCCAGCAACAGGACATCTTGCACTGCTGATGAATCGCTTTGTGATGTTTGCACCTGCCAGTTCTGATTTGACAAACGTAGCCAAATAATGAAATATACCCCTTAACTTACAACAACGACTGCTTGGTCACGGACATCATGTGTGTCCAACAGCAGTCCCCAAGAACACACTCACACAGAAGACTGAACAAAGCCACCACAGGCATTCATGCAGACAGCGGGTCTAATTTACCATCACAGAAGGGCATGACAGATCATAAGTTTATGACAATATTCATTTTCTGATCATGAGACAGATGGAGGATATTCAGTTTCTACTTTGGTCTGAGAGTAGACGCCAGCACATGACTCTTTCTATATGTATATAACATAACCTGACATGAAACAGCCTAAAGACACAGGTATCTACAGAGTTGGTCAGGTAATTCCAGCAACACTCAGACCTGCCAACTCTCCATGAGACTAGATCTCTGGGAGTATTTTCAAGTGACACGCATATACCACAGTTGACTGGGGTATATGGACATCACACAGAAAAAAAAAAAAAATTTTCTCTAAAATTATAAAACATCATTAGTTTATTCATATATATATATAACGACCTGCATACTTTCACACTTGTTGTGGTTAATTTATTCCACAAACTGTTTATGCAAGTTCTTATATTTCTCCATATGTGGGTGCAACCTGGAGCATTTGAAACTCGAAGCTCTCACTTTCTCAGTTCTTGGCGTTTACATGTGCAAATGCAATTTAAACTCATTCACTTCACATCATAGACTGAAGTTCCTTTCTCACATTCTGTAGCCGTCATTCAATGATCAAGGGATTCTTCTGTTCAAACCCCTAATCAGATTAAAACAAACAAGACAACAACAACAAAAAAAAAAACTATGACAAGGAACTAAACCATAGCTGCAGGCAACTTTTTTGTTTTAATAGAAAGAAAAACATAGGGGTCGGTTACAAGTGGAGGGGCTGTAGGTCACACTCAACAATTAGATTGGACTGAGAGACTGAGAACAGATCTGAGCTCATCATAGTCCACAGCTCTGACGATAATGTGCCCACTCGAAACTTTCAAAACAAAGTGTTTGTGTTCTGACATTCCGTGAAGTGCTTGCTAAATAAACTGGCAAAGCAATAAAAAGTCTGAAGATTCACCAACATCAAGCAGAGTTTATGTATCAAATAATTTACAGACACACAAAACAGAGACACTTCTTCAGAGTTCCGTGCTTACCACCAAGGTCCTTCTGTCGAAGCAGATGGACATTTCTGATAAGCTGCCAAATAGCTATCACTCATTATACATACAGCAGCTATGCAGATCTGCAAATCAATATGAATTAATATCATGCTTTAACAAAAAGTTTTCCCCTCCAGCAGAATTATTTTCAAACGAGCAGAACAGCAGAATGAACAGCGACTAAACTGTGCAAAATCCACCAAAAACTGAAAGGGTTGGCAAGTCTGAACCTTTTTTTTGAGATATGTCTATGTGTGATCTTAAGTCTTCCCATATGAAACCTACAGCCCACACAACTTGATAAGATCAGGCCAGTCTGCAAAATCCCACAATGAAATTCCTTAAAAAATTTTTTTTTTAAAGTCTAAGTTAAAACGTACAGTCTTTAAACAGTCAAGCTGTGAAGCTAATCCTTGCCTGGTTAGAACTGTCACACAAACAGAAAATATGAAGCTGAATGGAAATCTTCATTACCTGTTTGATTGTAACAGCTGGCCTCCAATCCTTCTCCTCATCAAGAAGTGATAAACACACAGTCCCTGAGGGGTACACGTTTGGATGGAACAGAGGTGGCTCAAATTTACCTGGGAACAACAAAAAAAAGAAAAAAAAAAAAAAATGAACTATGTTTGGTTTCCCTCTTAGAAGAATGCATCTAGCTGAGATGTCATCTTCAGTGGTGAATATATCTTCAATAAAATAAACCTTACTACAGGCCACTATTTAGAAGGAAAAATACCTACTATGGCTTTATGATAATCTGGACCTCTATTTCTTTGGCTTCAAGCAAATCTAAACCTAAATTTTTTTTTTTTTTTTTTTTTTTTTTTTTTTAGGATCTGTGACAAACTCCAGTTTTTCCATGTGCAGCATCTGTATATAAACCAGTGTGTGTGTGTGTGTGTGTGTGTGTGTGTTCATCATCAGTAAGCAAGCCTTTTTTTTTTTAAAGCATACAAGCAAAGGAAAAACCCATATCAAAATGCAGGCAAAAATCCTCAAATAAATCTGATAGACTTGAACATTATTTTTGTTTTCGTGCATATTTTGTCTTTTGTTACTTGCTGAACTTCTGTCTTCAAATTCTAAAACTCACGGGCCTTTGCAAGGAATGTGGTAACTTTGCGACATTTCATCATATTAATTTTTATTGGAAAATGAAAGGTCAAGACAAAATTGAAAAGAAAAAATCCACCCCAAAATGTGTAGATAATCTCAACATAAAAAACATTTTCTCTTGTTAGCGCCGTTTCCTTTCTCAGCGATACAAAATGTTACTGTCCTCACATAGTGACATACACACCATCTCAGCTAACTTACATTTTGGTGGTGTGCTGGGGTAGTCTTCTTTAAACAGCATCCTTACACTGAACAGGCCCTCCTCCCACATTGTCTGCACAAACACACACACACACATTTGCTCTTTAAAAGGAAAGAATGGCAGCATAGGTTTTCAGCAATAAGACACTCACACATGCAGAAAATGCTGCCTCCAAAGGTTTCCAGCTGTAAGACACTTACATATACATTCAAACACATACACCCACACAAACTGTATTCATCCAAATTTCATTCGCATCTTTAATGTCACACTCCATTTCTTTGTCTGAACTTCAGGCTGCTCTTGAAGCAGTGAGTGTGTTGCAACATGGCTTCTAGAGCATTAAGTGTAGCTTTCTGAAATTTTCAGAGTAACATTTCAAATTTAAGCAAAGCACTTGTATACAATTTCACCGAAGCAGTTGTGTGGGGGGGGTTCTTCAGCTGGTTTCTTCTTTGAAACTGTCTCTATGATGTTTTCAGTGTGAGACTTGTCAAACTCAATAGCACTTTCAGTCACACTTCACATGTCGGCAGTTTAAGGAAACAGAAATCTCACGATTCATCACGTGGTTTTAATGCAATCCACAAAAAAAAAAAAAAAAAAAAAAAAAAAAGGGCTGACAATGAAAATAGTCAATGAGTAGCAAAATGCAACTGTACCAGCCACCATGGCGAAGTGGTTAGCGTTGCAGACTCCCGGCTGGGAGGTCATGGGTTCGAATCCCATCAGAGTAAGTTTTTCCGTCCCAACCAGCTCCCACCCCCCAGAATTGAATTTGCTGCAGACTCAGTTGGGAAGACCGGGACCACACAGTTGAGTTTCATCTGCTTAACGGATGCGTTTCTGACAGTGTTGCTCAAATTTCCTGACCAACACTACAGGTGCCTGTATCTCTCGGGCCTAGTTGACGCCAAGCCAAGATATATTATGAAAGAAGCGTACAGTATAGCCCTGTCATGTGGCCTCGGACCCAAATGGAAATCTGTAGCATCATTTTAATCATCCTCATTCTCATCGATCAGCATTAAAAAAAAATGTCTCAAATTCTGTGGCCCTTTCTGCCTTGCTCTCATGGTGACCTCAATTTCAATGTCCTCTCCACGTCTGTGGTCTTGCTTTGGTTCCGTCGGGGTCACCAGTATCGGCGAGTCCATGGGGGCTGTCGGACGGATGTGGTGGTGCGCTCCAGAGGGAGAGCTCACTCACGCAGGCTCCGCGACTAAGCAATTATTGTCGTCAGTAGGGGGCTTAATAGGTGGTGTCCTGCTATATTAGATCAGAACAGGCGCCACTGAACACGACTGAAGTGACTCAGCGGCAGTGTGGTGTCCTCCAGTGGGTTGCCTCTTGACGACTTGACATTGACTGCTTCCTGTGGATTGCCGGTGCTGGGGGCTGCGGCAGGGCCGACCGGGCTGTGACTGTGGACGGGATGTCGGAATGAGCGGCATGGGTGCACTGCCTCTGAGGTGGCACAGAGGTTGGGACATACACACACACAAAATTGCAACTGTTCCTAGGAATTTTTCTTCTTTTTCTTCCTCTCATTACTGAACTTCGCGATCTTTTGATGAAAGAAGTCTAAAGATGTACATCATCTCTTCTGTTTAACTCTAAGCCACTGCTGAAATAATGAAGAGTTTTGGTAGCAATTTACAGCTGAAGTGCAGTACTTAGCAGTTCTGCATCATATAGAGCAGAGCTGTTGTCTTGTATTTCAACACAATATCAGCAGTGTGTGTGACTCCGTTGCAGCTGTGGGTTCTTTCATCATGTGTACCGAGTGCCTGCTGCCATAAACACAGGAAAAAAAAGACCTAACCCCTACACAGCTGGAGCAAAGCCACCACCACATCTGTTGACCTATGCCCTGCTCACTGGGAGCGTAGACAGAATAAATATAGACTCTCTCCCTCTCTGATGCATTAATAATGCAATTAATTATTCATAGTCCTTTACCTGTAATGAAATGCTTTATATCCCTCTCATGTTCTTTTTTCTCTCTCTTTAATTCTCTCCAGATCTATATATTCCCCCCTTCTCTTGACTTCCTCTTTTTCCCTCTCCCATACCCTCTACCTCCTCTCTTTAAAATGCATTTCTGTAGCCCCCTCCCCCCTTCTTTCTACACGTAAGACATACTTTTACAATGAAGAGACATCTTTGCTTATTCAGTTTACTGTCATCACAAAATCCCTCTCTCTCTGATACAGCAGCATGCAGTATCTTGGTGTAGGCAGCAGCACAAATGTGTGATGACAAGTGGAGAGAGGAAGAAGAGGAGGAGGAGGAAAGAAATGGAAAAGGAGAAAGTAAGCATGAGAGAAGGGGGGGGGGAGGGGGGTGGAGAAACAAAAAAAAATGAGACAGAAACAGAGAGAGAGAGAGAGAAAGAGAGAGAAAGACAGAAAAGCAAGGACAAGAAACACAGGGAGACAGAGATGCAGAAAGAGAGAAAAAGAAGAGAAGACGAAAACAAGACACAAAAGAGGGACCGAGACTGAGGCGAAAAAGAAGTGGAGAGATGGAAGCTGAGAGATAGGCAGACAGAAAAAGAGTGAAAGGAGAAGAAGAAATGGATGATGGAGAGAGAGAGAGAGACAGACAGACAGACAGACAGAGAAAGAGAAAGAAGAAGAAGAAACGAAGAGGAGGAGGAGGAACAAGAAGAAGATGAAGAGAAAGAGAGAGAAACAATTAAAGATCAGCGAGGGGCACCCCGCTCGCAAGGCGCCTGTTCCAAACAATCATGCATTCAGCTACAGGCTGGCTCCACCCATCCTTTAAGCTCGTTGCTTGCTGTGAATGGGGTCCAGCTTCACTGTCTCATGGGAAGACTACCACCAAGACCGCCATTTTTGGTCCAGCAGAGAGGTGGGGAATGGGACTGGGGGACAGGGAGGGGGGGGGGCCAGGAATTGTCCTGTTTTCTTGGTGAGCATTAAGACAACACCAACAACGCGGCCCTTTGTTCCTCAAGGAATCAAGAGGCATAAGTCAGTCATTAAGACAACTCCATCAGGGGTGCTTTCCCAGCAAACTTTGTTGGCTTAAACAAACAGAAAAAAAAAAAACCACCAACTGAACTGAATACATATCCTTAAAATGAAACTCGACCCCCCCAAAAAAACAAACAAACAAAACAGCTTAAGTTTATAAAAACTATTAAGAACATACTTGTTCACACATTAAAACACTGAATTCCTTCAGTGCTCTTGCGCTGCCTTGATAGATGAATTTCCACAACTCTAGAATGGAGACATAGTAAGATAAAAGCATTTGGGACACAATCTGACCATATGGCACTCTAGACATGTACCTCCAATCCATACAATTAAAAAAAAAAAAGACAAGAAAGATAGAAAAAAAATTACCCCTTTTTTCCCAGGAATCTTGCATTCCCAGTAAACAAATTTAGTGAGCCATCTGGGTTTTTAGTGGGCTTTGCAACAAAACCCTGCAGAAAAAAACAAAAAAAAACAAGAAGCATGCAAGTGAAATATCTTCAATGTGAAATCGTGTATTCAATAACATTTCAATTCACAAAACATTAACACAACACTACTGGTTGATTAACCATTTCCCCCTTCATTCAGTCTCCTAAA
This sequence comes from Conus betulinus, assembly GCA_016801955.1. Classification (NCBI taxonomy): domain Eukaryota; kingdom Metazoa; phylum Mollusca; class Gastropoda; order Neogastropoda; family Conidae; genus Conus; species Conus betulinus. The sequence continues at coordinate 892,760 of JADBJO010000217.1, read as the reverse complement.
ATAAATCAATGTGAACAATACAGTCCACAACAGAAAGACGGATTCTTTTATTTAGGTAGAATTTTACTTATTCTAAATCCCCCAATATCAACAATCCCATTAATAAGAAGTCTGTAAAATACTTATGAATGAAAGGCCAGACCAGTTGTTCAGAGCAAGCTACTTAGTTTTAAGAGGCAGGGGAGTTTACAGCTGCAGAGGCCAAGCCATGAATGCAGGTCAGGGAAAGGGGTGTTTTCTGCAGGCTGCTCCCCACCAGCCAGCTAACCGTGCTGTACTCGGCGAACTGAATGTCATCTGTGTAAAGCCGGTCTGGCAACAATGTGTTTGACATTGCTGAGCGGCCGTTACAAGTGGGGCTGTTAGTTTGATAATTAGTGGTTGTCATGAAAAATATATATATGTGCTCTTGCGTGCGATGACTGAATAATTCTTTTAATACCAGACTCAACTTGCTTTATTTTCCTGTAGATGATGTAGATACGGCATGAAAGCTTGTACACAAGTGGTCAGGCGATATTCAAACAATGACAACACACACACAATTGTGCAAAAATGGCATCATCACTTTCTGGTAATTTTTTTTCCCTAGTTAACTAGTACACAAGTTTGATACATGCCTCTGCTTGGACTACAACAACAAAAATGTTGGATCAGAAATGTGTACGCCTTGTTTGTTCTGCCCTTTCACTAAGTGTCTCGCAAGGGATGGAAAAATAAAGCTGTGCCAGATGAGCTCTTTTTTCATTCCTGTTCATACAACTTAACATTAAAGAATTCAGATCTGTCCAAAAACATTAGTGTAGGATCAAGAAAGGAACTCTTTCCTCATCTCTGTTGTGAATATTAAAAAAGTGATTTTGTACTACACACTGTGTGGAATGTGGTGATTTTTTTTTTTTTCATTCCTCCTAACACAATTGCATTTTTTTTTTTTTTTACAGTTAACTGCAAAGCATCAAACAGACAGAAACTTGCCAATCTGTTCATTAAAAAAATCCTGAAATTTTGGCATTTAAACAGGTGTCTTTCTTCATTTTGAGATTTAAAAAAAAAAACAAAAAACAAAAAAAAAAACAAAAAAAAACCATCAAACACTCCCTCCCCCCTCTCCTCAAGTCTTTAGAATAAAGGATGGGTGAAGTTCATTCCCAAAAGTCATTATCGAGAAGTTTTATAGTATGATATACTGGGATGTAAGTAACACTATGTAAGAATGAGCAAACAAAACAAGAACAAACACTCAACAATGCCATCTACTCAAAAGTAAATGTTCATGTTAACAACTTTGTTTGACTTGTCAACTTAAAAATGGATGGTCTTTTCTCCACATTTTCCTTTCTTCTGACAGTCTGGCCAATGCAATGCCCGACATCTGGAAGTAATAAAACAAAAAAGACGTGATTAACGACACAATAAGAAAACAAGAAAAGTAATGATGACTTTTCCTATCCCATGTTTCTGATGTGCAAGCAGCGAAAAACATACATGTTTAAATCAATGGAAAAAAAAAAAAAAGAAAAAAAAAAAAAAAAAACTTTTAAAAAGTACACAAGCATGAGTATGCGCTTTCATACCTCTAGAAGCATGGATTTTCTTCCAGCTATTTACTATCAACATGCTGACACTTCTGATATGAATGAAGAGGAAAGGGTTGGATGGGGTAACAGTGTACTGAAAAGCTGAACTTTCATCCACTCCTTGTCTACCAAGTCATGTAGCACCCACAATGTCAAGAATCATGGCTTCAGATGAGGTTATTCGTGAATGAGACTAGACTACTGACCATAATTTCTGATCTTCTTGAGTTCAACGACACAGAAATCGAGTTTGATGTTATGAGCTCTGAGTTCAACATTTGATGCATTAAATGCTGAGAGCCCTGACTTCAGCACTGAAAGTGTTCAATACATACTGTCCTACAACAAACTTTTGAAGAAATGACAAAAACCAGAACAGGCCTGCTTTGCACTTAAATAACTCCTCTGCAAACTACAGCTATTTTCTACAGTATAAATCTCAATGAAAGATTTCTTTCAGGTTTCCTTCAAACTTGACTAGAAAATGTTTACTATGTACTATGAGATATGTTTGACAGCCAGACAGTGTGGCTCCAGTCTGCTATTGCAGCTCAGACATTTTTAATTTCATCATTCATGACTGCAGCACAGTTGGTAACAAGCTGTGCACTACTAGTTCAGCAGTTTGCCATAGGTTTAAAGTGATCTGTTTCAGCCGGTAACTAACAACAGTGTATTATACTTTCATGTCTGACCACTCTTCTTCATGCCAACTATTCAACTAAGAAACCCCAGACCTTTCCTTATGGCCTGAACTATGAGCTGATTATGATTTCAGGAGTCAGAAAAATTCCTGAGGGCCTTAAACCCAGTATAACACCTGGTCCTGATGGCAAATGCCACAGAATCTTAATTAATCAAGGCGTTAAGATGTCACAAACAGTTGCACACCACTTACCACAGCCACATCATTGCATTAAGTTTTGTGGATACAATTAAAGTGTGGCTAAATATGACTAAATGAACTGAACTGCAATTTGTTTTGTTTTGAATGCAAATGTGCAAACACTCACAAGGCATTTGGAACTGAAAAATTAACAATATGTCAAGTTGTTGCTATGAATTCAAGCTTGGGAACAAAAAGTATCTTGAGAGACTCATACACAGCTAACACCTGCCAATGTGCATGAAGATACATCCATGGCTGAACAATGTCATGTACCATATATGTAACTGGGAAAATTTTATATACTAATTCATAAGGAATAATATATTTTCACTTATTTCAGATACCACCAGTGATACGCAGTGACAGCCTATATACACTGCGTTCTGTGCTAAGCGGTGTCAGCAACCATAAGACTGTCACATTTATCACATAGACAAGTCTGGAAAGCTTCATTTTTGTGGGCACAAGAATAAAATCATTGTAGCACAGTACCAGAGGGTTTATGAGGACTGTTGTTGGACGGACATGTTGCTCCCCAGAGAACTCAGTCTGGCTCTGCGATGGAACTTATTAGATGGCATAGATCTGTGTTGTTGGTCAAATCAGTGTCAGGCACAACTGAACACCACTAATGACTCCAGCAAAGCAGTGTCTCCTTTGTGGGTTGCCTCATGACTTAACATTGATCCTGGTGCTGGTATACCTAGGGTACTGCCACTGCCAGAGATGTGTAATGAAATGTGTGGCAACAAACACACACACAATGAAAAAAAAAAACAAGACAAACAAAAAAAAGGAACAAAACAATAAACAAAAGCACAAGTACTGTACTTACACTTTCTTGTCAAATTCTGTGAGTCAAGTTCTAGGACAGAGGATAGAATCTGAGCTTTTGCCGAATCCGAACTTTTATTGTAGTTTATTAAAGAGGAACTGCTAAACACTATACAGCATGAAACCTGATGTTAATACTTTCAAGAATATTCTAGATAATGATTCAAAACTTTGAGAACTGTTTTATGATTACGATGGATTGCAATGAAGATATTGATTAATTGTTGCATGTCATTTGACCCCCCAAAAGTGAAGAAATTTTGAGGGGACACATGATAGACCGCGAAGCCAGTCCCTACTACTACTACTAACGTTAGGTTGCCATTTCTCAAACCCATCACGAAACTCACACACAGAGAACAAGTGCCTGAGTGTCGGCCTAATTCAGTAACTCACTACCTTGCCAGAACTAAAGAGTCGGCCAAATTTAATTCACCTCAACACTGAAAGTGTAAGAAATTTTTCTCAGTTTTCAACAAAGATGACTCATTTCATCATTAACTTTCACGATTTTAAATACTCTAACGCCATTTTATACAATCTCACATAGGCAACCTCGAATATAGTATCCTGAACAATTAAAAGTAATTGATCAAGTGCCTAGATACACTCTGAATGCCTCCTACCTCTCAGAGAAAACAGAATTTCGTTGTTCTGATGCCTTGATTGTTCTTCCGCGCAAAGACCACGATACGCAGGAAACAGCAAAGGGAAAGAACCCCGAACCTCAGGATTCAGTAGGCTAACCCCACTTTGAAACCGAACCCCGGAAAAATCCAGAAAATTTACGAAAAATAATGGTTTTAGATTTTTTAACTGTTAAATTTGGAAAAGTGCCCGTACAAGAAAATCAGCTTCCCCAATACTTTTAGATCTGTATCTATTCTGATGCTGTATAGAGAACTGATCTTTACCAATTCTTTACCAAACATACGTAACAATGGTGTGTGCTATACAGAGGAAGTGTATTTGCCAACATGGCAGCTCCCATCGACAGCGGGGATACTCAGAACCTATCGCCAACAGACTTTATGATTTCGTTTTTGAATACTCATTTTGATGATAATGTCCGTTCACTATCCAAGCTTCAAGACGTCAGCAAAACAGTTAAAAGCCATAGGACGTCCATTGAATCGAGGGTAAAAAAAAAAAAAAGCATGAATTCCCTATTTAGATTTAGTTCGTCTGATGCTGGCCACATCACGATGATCACCATCACGATCACCTGTCATTGAGTGTATTCTTTTGATTGTTCGTGATTTACTTCCAACCTTAGCAGAAACTTTTTTCCAAGTGTTTTTAGCCGTTTTTCTGGCTAGGTCAGCGAATAGATTACAGGCCAGTTTCACCTACCAAGCTGAATGGACTAAAAGCTATCACCAGTGAACTGTGTGGTATTTAACTTGGAAAGCGCTGTTCTTCTGGAGGAGAGAATGATTTACAAACTACAGCTTAAAAGAAGAAATGCACATGCACACACACACACACACACACACACACACACACACACACATGCGCGCGCGCGCATTCATATGCGGGCACATGTGCACACTCATACACACACACATAACACAATTACACAAACACAGACAGACACAGTGTGACACACAAATAAAGTTACACACAAATGTGCACTTGCACACAGCCACTACTAAAAGCACATTTGTAAACCTGTGTACTCAAATGCATGCATGCACACTCACACATGCTATAAACTCAGAGGCAGACTCACATCACTCACATTGTAACAATATTTTTTTTGCAAAATGTATGCTTTTGAGTAAGATGCCATTCTTGGTCAATAAACTTATCCTTTTTTTCTTTTAAGACTTCAGAGCAATACTGTATTTTCAAAGACTAACTTGTAGTGAAGAACTGAAATCCAACTGAGATGTGTAAAAAAACTTAGTATATGTGCATGGTTGTAAGGCACATTATTTTTCAAATCAAATGTGTG
>JADBJO010000217.1:795000-885000 GCA_016801955.1 Conus betulinus | reverse complement strand
CCATCAACTATGAATATAACATTGAACATTGAAAACCTATGTCTACACCTTCTCCATTTGTCATTACAAATATAATTATTTCCAGGATTCTTCCATTTTTTTCAGACTTGCAAAATATTTGCATGATCATACTAAAGGGCATTTACTATGTCAAATGTTCTGTAACAGGACTTCCTCAAGAGAGATAGAAAATAAAATGAAAAAAAAAAAGAAAGTCAGTGACCATATCTTGGCATATTTGTGAATTCACATTGTCATAATTTTCACAGTAAAGTGATGAGAGCACATTGATGAGAATGAAATTCAGTTCTTCCAAGCCTTGTTCTCAGTTCATGTGGATTTTGAAGGCGAGGAAAACCTCTGCTTGATGCAGACAAATGGCTTTGAAAACATTTATAAAGAACTGAAGAAAAGCTTCAGCTAGGAATTTTTTTTTTTTTACTGAAATCTTTGACTGCTAAATTTGAAATCAGTTGGCAAATGGTTACCAGATCAGCTCTTTTTGTAAAATATTTCCAGAGAGAGCATATATATAGATTACAAAGAGTAATAACATCAGAATGAAATTGAGCGGGGATTGTTCATTGTTCACTCTTGTTCTGTGTGTGTGTGGTTGCTAGTGCCAACAAGTGTGTTTGCATATGGACCATCATTTGCTTGCTTATCCATCATCCGTGTGTTGTCTCTTTTTTTTTCCTCCTTATTTCATGACATAGTGTGTGTGTGTGTGTGTGTGTGTGTGTGTGTGTGTGTGTGTGTGTGTGTGTGTGCATTAATTTGCTTACAGATTTTTTTTTTTTTAAGCTAATCAGTAGACAAGACTGTCCTTTCTTATTGATTTTGATTTAGACCAATTTGGATAAGGCTGAAAAACAAAATAAATAATGGAATATGACTTGTGCAATAAGTTTTTAGTATTTGACGCTCTGTTTTTGTGACAAAGTGCTATTTCAACCCTGCAAAAATTTAAATGGGGAACACTGACACTAGATCATTTCTTTGCTTTGCTTTTCAGAGTCAGGTAGCATTGATCTCCCCATTTCTTTTTTTTTTTTTTAATCCTATTTGTACCACTTTTGGATAACGGAAATTACTTTGATCTTCCAGCTCCGAGATGCAGAGTTGTCTGCTGACTGAGTCTCTGCAGCCAGCGCTGGAAAGCTTTCACGCCTTGACTGCTTTGTACGCCCAGCTTCAGGACACCCAGTGTCGACACCTCATGGTCTTCATGACAGAAACCCATTCTCTTCTGGAACCAGATCCTTCGAGACCGAGTCGCTGAGTATGTGTTGACTGAATGCTGTGTGATATGGTATCAGGAGTAGCAGAATGTTAGATTGTGACTGAGATTGTGTTCTCCAGGAGCTTACAGTACATCAGGATTCATGGATTAATGTAGTTATTAATCATAGTATCGTAGTTGTTCAATCAGAAAGAATTATTCTGGTGATTTTTCTCCACTACTTACCTGAGCAAATTAATGTCTTAATCCTACTTGGCCTGAAGAATGCTTGTGATATTTTAGTAGGATGCTAAATGCAAAATGCTGGGGGGAGCTAACTTGCCCTCCACCCAAAGCTTCCAGAACTGGCTGACTTGCCTCTCTAAATATTATGTGACTTCGGCATGAGCAGCAGTTTCGACTTCAGTGCTCTAATTTTCCCATTAAGTGGGGAGGCAGAAGGGGGTCTTAGTGGTTGTTCAAGACAGTATTACTGAAGACAAACAAAGCAGAACACACACACACACACACACACATACACACACACACACACGCACATGCACACAAAATTTTCAAACATACCTGACCAAGCTGATGCTAGGAAGGTGTAAGCAGGTATGTTTACCTGTGAGTGATCTTATGCTGGAATTGGTGAGACTTAAGTTCCAAACACAGACTACTGAACTAGGGATGCAGTCTGTACAAATGCCCGATGATAATGTAAATGGGACTGAAAAGACAGAAGACTGATAAATTTAGTGCCATCTGATGGAGTAATGATGCAGGGGGTGGGGATGGGGATAATACCACCAGAATGATCCCCCCTTGAGGCAGCCAAGGAGATTTAAAAAGGCTTGTGAGTCATTCACTGTGTAATTGTATATTCTCCCTTTCTTTTTGAAAAATGTGAGATGATTAATAGATTAATGTCATATCTTCAATTGTTAAAAAGTATTGCTGCTGCACTTATTCTTGAATTTGAAAGGTTTTTAATTACATGGCAATAGCATACTTTCATATTTTTCCTAAAGTGTTTTTTTTTGTTTGTTTTTTTTTAATATGACATGGGGGAAAGATATATTGAAAACAAAAGATCCGGGCTGTATGTAATACACATCAATGCAGTCACTTAGTATTGCATACGGTACATAACATGAAATTGTTCATGATGATTCGATGTTTTTTTCATAGGCTTGCTTTTCTCTGTGGTGACAGCCCCCCAAAAGGTCTGTGTGATTGGCTGGGATATGGTAGAGTTAAAACTGAGGATGATGATAGAGTATTGATTGTGTGATTACAGTGAATTTGAGGAAGTGCTGAAGGCAATGCGGTGGCCAATGGTAGCAACGACCATGAAGGCACCACCCATCACAAACACAACAGAGCTGAAGATTCGACTGGGAAAGTTATTCAAAAGGCTTTTGCATCTGCAGTTGCCGTATCCTTGCCTAGATGTTGTTGAATAAAGTGTGTTTGTGTGTGTGTGTGTGTGTGTGTGTGTGTGTGTGTGTGTGTGTGTGTGTGTGTGTGTGAAGGTGTATGTGTGTGGGTGTGTGTGAGTTTAGTTTTTTTGCACACTTACTTTCGTCACAGGATGCCAACTCACTGATGGTCATGGTCTGTAATTCAATGTATTTCATGCATACTGATTACCTTTGCTTCCCTTAAAGAGAATGAACTGCAGTTTCCAGTCATTTCTAACACATTCACATTTTTGTTGTTTGTTGCTGTAAGGTGAAGATCTTTGAAATGGAAAATAGAATACAGAATACTTTGAAACTTCTGTTTGGAGCATTTCTGGTAATACATGCCATTGTATTTATCATTTCTTTTTTTTTTTTTTTTTTGATTTTTTCTTATTGATTCCATTTGGTGACATACCTTCTGTTAAAATATACCTCTTACTCCAAAAAAAGATAAGTTGAGGTGAAAGAATTTTTCCATTCAAGTCTCTACTATTTGTTGTGTCAGCTAACATAAGATATCTGACAGCCCTTCGTTCCTTGTGACATAACTGCGAGAGTGCAAATCAATCTGCATCATGCCTCATCTGTGTGATTTGTTTCTGTCATTAATCAGGTTATGTCAGAAAATATTTTGCTATATTCAAGCCACCTTTGTCATCAGTCTTCCATGTAGGATTGTATCGTAAGACCCTGAGTCAGATGTCTGCAAAAAGCAGTAGTCACTTGGAAGGTCTTCAGTGATTCTTTCGTAAGACAACCTCAGCGTTAAGTAAACTCTATAACCAGTCATGATTACAAATATGTTTTCTACTCCCTTTTGTATGTCATGTGCCATGTGACAAATTGTTGGAGTCGTCGGAGAACTCAGCACAGCAGTTAAAAATGTTTGTGGCATGTTAAAACTTTTTTTTTTTCCTAGAAATGTATTTCTTGTTCCAGTCACAACATTAAATGTCCGAATGAGTCATAAAGCAACCGGCTATGATCTTGAGATAAAAACCAGGGTTTTCTGAACAGTTTGAATTTTACTTTCATGCTGTTTTAAATAATTGAGTGAGAGTATGGGCTGCAACAGGACATGATAATACGGTTACACTTTTGAGAACTACTGAAACAGTAAAGAAGAAGATTGATAGGGGGGGGGAGGTAGTAGAGGGAAGTGGGATGTGAGGGAAGGGAAATAGGGAAATGTTCATCAGACCACTTTTTCTACATCATTTCCCATGTGTAATACCCCATTTTTGGCAATATATGAAAATTGTTGTGAGTTGCAGCTGAATGCAGATATCAACAGTGTATTATTAAAAGTAATGCTGCACTTGCTGTAGCATGTACTCTCTACATGTTTTGATGGTTATTTTACCTTTGGAAATGTAGCTGGTTTCCTTAACTGTGTATTAGTGATTCCATATCTCTGGAAACGCAGCCCAGCCACCCATTGCTTCGAAGCATTCCTGGTCTGAGACCATTGCTGCTGCCTTTACAGCTTATGGTGAAACCCCTGAAGAAACGCTTCAAATACCACTTCTATGGCAAGAGGCAGACAAACTCTTTGAAAAAGGTACGTCAGCGAAGGAAAGGTCTGGACTTGATCTGCTTGTTTAAAAGAAAAGGATTCAGGGGGAGGGGGGGGGGGGGGGGGGGGGGGTAGTTTTGGGGTGCCATGAGACTCATTTGACTTAACTGAAAAGCTTTCAAGTGAATAAGATGTACACATGCTGATTTCTGCTTTGTCTGTGATACCATTTGTGCTTGTCCTTTTTTCAGTTTCTGTTTTCCTTGTTTTTCAAAAAATAATTACTTTGTACACTATTTCACAGGATATGAGACAAGATATCCGTGTATGTGTATATGTGTGTATATGTATTAATATATACCTTGTGTGTGTGTGTGTGGTGGTGGGGGGGGGGGGGGGGTCACTTGCATAATGGACAAAATGGGTTGACGCGTCACCAAAGCCAGTAAGTGGAGACCTTTTTCTCATGAACCCACTTGTTTTTTTTTTAGAGACCCAGTTTTTTTTTTTTTCTATAATTCTGTCATACACTTGTGGTAGGAAATATTTTTTGAAAGAATCTAGACCCTCTAAATAGGTGCTTAGTGGTATGAAAAATGTATGCTTCCCAGGTAGATTTGGAAAACAAATCGGCTAGTAAAAAGTGAAAAATAAAAGATTCCAGAATTCATGGTAGAGCATTTTAAGTTCACTGACCTTCAGGGTTTTAGTCTGAAAATTGCATATATAAAACTTGTTCTTATGAATAATAACCTTGTTGAAAACACATTTAACCCTTTGCCTGCCACACCCTTTTAAAGCTCTGAGACAACAGTTTGCCAAGCCTTTTTTAGTTGCGAAGGATAATAATTCAAAAAAAAAATTCTGGCTCAAAAAACTACTGAACAAAAGTGTATGAAACCTATACTTTTCTGAAAGGAAATTGAACACTCTATCTTTTTGATAACAATTTTAATCACATTCAAGAACACTGCAAAAGTTTATGTCCAATGAAATAGGTTTATGTGTTTTTCACTCAATTTCTAAACATACTATCATATTAGTGTGAAACAAAACAGTGAATTATTGTTAGAAAACAAAAGAATTATAAGGAAAAATGTATTTCCCTACCTTATGTGAAAAATATAAATCCAAAGTTTTCAAATTGACCAGATACATGTCCACAGCTACATCTAGGTTGTTTGGAGGTTCAGAAAGAAATTTATGTGTCACTGTTGCTTTTTCTTCTTCTGTTATCCACCAGTATTATGACCACACAACACAAACACAATGATGATAAAATCACACACATATATGTACATAATCATATATACAGGACAGGAGACAGTGACTAATAGTTTTTCTTTGTGTGGTACTCTTGGAAACAAGGCTGCACACACAGAGATGGTGTTGAAGGACACTGTCCACACACATAGTCTGTTTCCTTTGGGATGCCCCTCTTGCTGCACACCTTGCACTCCTGCTGCCTGATGAACACTCCCCCCCCCCCCCCCCCCCCAGCAACCCCCCTACCTCCCGCCCCCACCCCCCAGTCTTTTCTAAGGTAGTCGGGAAGTGCCTCTCCGTCAGTCGTGCAATTTCTTCAGAACGGGGTAGAGCTGCTTGTGGTGCTGGATTGTCGCCATACAGGAGGTCGCTGATGACTTGCAGCTGGGAATGTCAGGAAATCCAACTTGCTGTGTGTGTGTTTCTTGTCTGGCTGGGTGTTGTTAGGTGGCACAAGGGGCTAGGCCAACACACCACCTCTCCCTCTCCCCCTCTGTGCAGCAGCTCCCCGTCCTCTGCCTCTGGTCCCCCGTCCTCTGCCAACACATGTTGACATAAAATAAAAGTCATGTTCACACACACACACACACACACACACACACACACACACACACACACACACACACACACACACACATACATACTCTCTCTTTCTCTTTCTCTTCTCTCTCTCTCTCTCTCTCTCTCTCTCTCTCTCACACACACAGAAGAGGGAAATGTATTTGTTCTGTTACCTCTCCCCCCTTGTCAAAAGACCTCATTGGTAATGACAGTAAAATATCAAAGTGTCAAAGTGTCCCTCACACACACACACACACACACACACACACACACACACACACACACACACACACACACACACACACACACACACACAAAATAGCATATGCACCATTACTACTTCTCACTCAGTCTTGTTTCAAGTATCTACTCAAAAACCATTTGATAGCACACACACACACACACACACACACACACACACACACACTGTGAAATCAGAAACACTCAGACAAAGTGCCACGCCCACACCACGCCCACCATGTGAAGTCTTCTGTTTTCTGATAAATGCCATGTGATCAAAACCCATTCATCAGCACACTCGCACAAGACAATGACTATGAGTCGTAGCTGTTCCCCTTCCAACGCTTGGCCACCTTTGTTGACGCGTGCTGGCTTGGCCACGAGCAGGCTGACCCGTTATATGTGTGCCAGCTGTAGCAGACGACGCTTCTGCTTCACTCACAGTACTACCCTCCTTTTCTGAGCTGAAATCACTTGATGGGCCTTCGCCCACTTCAAAATCTGGGTCAGTGACGCAGTCATACTCTGCCTCCAGCTCTGCTCTGTTCTCACGAGCTATTCTGGCAATGTTGACGTAAACATCACCCCCCCCCCCTCTGCACAGCTGACTCGTCACCTTCGTCCTCATCCAGCGAGTCTTCTGACACACTGATGTCATCATAGGCAACAAAGTCTTCGTCCTCAATCAGTTGAAGAACTTCCTCAACATCAGTGGTAACAAACTCGCTGTAGTTTTTTTGGTGCAGGCTTTCTTTTGACGCCACTTGGTCCTACCCGTGGTTCTTCTTCAGCCATGTTGAACTCATGTGAAAATTGGCAGGGGGTGGTATATCGGTAACAGCCCAAACTGACCACTTGTCTGCCTCGTTGGATTCTTTCACTCACGAATATTCATCGCAGACATATCGGACTTTCTTATCGGTGTGAATTGGGAAACCCCAAACTAAAGATAAAGATAGGAAAATTCATACGATGACGATCACAGATTTTTCCATGCTGATGGCAGATTTTTGCACACGGAACGGTCACGGAAATATCCATGACGGGGCAGCCAAGGGGTTAAAAATCTGAAATACACATCTCTGTTTTTCAACTTTTATCCAAGGAGCTTATAATTTCATTTTCAGCCAGAATGGTATTTAACTCAAGTTCTGAGCTGGATTCGGGATCACTGGGATTTCTTGGAGCGAAACATTCAACCATTACTGGATGAGGCAGACCGCAGGGATGTTTGCGCCAAGGTAAGCATGGTTCTGAATGCTGTATATCTATGTATAGAAAATGATTCAGTCACGTTCTTTACCATGTACGGGCATCATGATATATTATGTAGAAGTAGTGAAGCACACATGCATACATAAATAAGTAAATATTTTTTGCAACACACACATACAAACACACACACACACACACACACACACACACACACACACACACACACACACACACACACACACACACACACACACACACTATACGCATGAATAAATAGAAATATAGAGATGCATAACCACCTTGCAGTAAACACACACACACACACACAAACACAGAGAAAGACATGCATATGTTCTTACACACTTATACAGGAGAATGTGGAATTTTTTTTTTTTTTTTTCAATCGAGCATTTGCTGTAGGGATTATGGGGAAGGGGGAGGATTCGATGGTGAATGATGACAGAACATGAGTCATACCGGTGGTGGCTCTATGCTTTTACACTTACAGACGGAGTTCATGCGTGGCATGGTGATGCTGGTGATGGAGAAGCTGGCCCACGACCTGCCACAGTTGCTGTACGACGATGTCATCTTCTCTCACACGGTGGATGAGGTGCTGCTCTTTGAGAGAGAGCTCCACTCCACACATGGATACCCCCCAACGTTGCCTGGTTGTCTGGATCTCCTGACTACCCCCGAGCCCCTCAGCAAGTGGCTTGCTGTGGAGAAAAAGTGTGAGTGAAGTCTGTACGATGTGTGTTAACTGTAGTATGAAGATATCAGTACTTAACCCCCTTCAGTGCCATGTTTTGTTTTGGTAGTTGCACCCTATTTGCCAAGCCATTTTGGGCTGCAGAGGGTTATAATTAACACAGAATTCTAGCTTGGAAACTGTTGCAAGAAAGTTGACAGAACCTATACTTTTTTAAAAGGAAATTGAAGAGTCTATCCATTTATGACAGTTTTAAAATACATTTGACAAGTTGGTTAGCAATAAATTCAGCATAAATATGAGATAAATGAATTTCACATACTGTTGGAACATATAAAGGATTAGTTGAAAAAAACAGAAGACCAAATCAGAAAATAAATGGGAAATCTTTATGGAAGCAACAATCCAGAATTGTAATCCAAAATTTCAGAATTGAACACACATTCCATCCAGAATTCATCGTCCTCCATTTTGAAACCTTTGTCTCAAACTGCAGGAGGATACTAGGAATAACGAGCTGCAGTGACTCAGTGAAACCTGACTGGGTCTTGCCCCTCATGAATAATAAACCAGAATACATTGAGCTTGCGTGCTGGTGCCTTTGGGAATTCCCAAACTTTGAAACAGAAACAGGAAAGATTCTCAAACCACAATGATGTATGTATATGTTATTGGCAAGTACTGTAACACATTACGGAACGTAAATGTAGGTCATTGGCACTGAAGAGGTTAATTAGAAGAAGGAATGTTGGGGTATTGCAAAGTACTTAATCAGAAAAAGGACTGTTGGGGTATTGAGAAACCAGGGAGACACAACGTTCTTGGTGTGTAAGAAAGCATAGCACAAGTGGAGGTGTAGTGCATGTGTGTGTGTGTGTGTGTGTGTGTGTGTGTGTGTGTGTGTGTGTGTGTGTGTGTGTCCATTTTGCGCCTAATTAGAGGAGATAAATGATTGATTGTTCATGCTTTATTTTCATTGTCTTGAATGTTTTTTGTCTTGCCTGATGAAGACTAAAGAGGTCAAAAGGGGTTGTGTTTGTCTTTCATTTTGTTTGTTTTCTGCATTCAGCAGCATATTAAGTTTTCTTTTAAATTTGCTTTAATCTCCACCTCACTTTGAAACTATTTTCTATCTCTGCTTTAAGTATAGTAAATTGCCTGTCACGAGAGACCACAAAGAGTCTTAAAAACTGTTTAGATTCTATTATGGCTTGTGGGGGTGAAGCCCTCCTGAGCCCCTACCAGGGCTTTGCCCCTGGGCCTCACTGGGGCCAAGGCAGCCCCTTTGACTCTGGCCCTTATCAGAGATTTTTCAAGTCAGCTGTTACCCCAGCCTGATTCTTGAGCATGACCATATCAAAGAACAGGAGTTTAACTGTACTTAGTCGTAGAGTGAGTGTGTGTGTGTGTGTGTGTGTGTGTGTGTGTGTGTGTGTGTGTGTGTGTGTGAAAGAGACAGATCTGGTACCAGTAGATGTGGGCAAATAATTTATGCTTGAACACATATAGTTTTAGTTCATTGTGCTGTGTGCAGATAATACTGACTAGATGGATTGAGCTGAGTGTTTGTTGTCATTGGTTTCTTTCAGTTCAGCAATCTAAGGAAATTTGAAGGATAAGGTTGCTGTGAAAACCCATCTATGTGCATGTGTGTGTATGTGTTGTGTACAGTCGCTGTGGAGAAAGTGGAGGGAATGTTGGAGTCTGCCACAGCCTGGGAATCTCAGTACAAAGACATTGCTGATGTGGATGAAGTTCAAGTTCCAGAGTGTGCTGAAAGCTTCATGACGTTATTGTACACCATTACAGGTAGTTGCAGACTGGTTCTCTGACGCATGCACGCACACACACGTACGCATGCACGCATGCACGCACGCACGCACGCACGCACGCACACACACACACACACACACACACACACACACACACACACACACACACACACACACACACACACACACACACACACGTGCCACACTCACAAGAAAAAAGAAAAAGACAGAAAAGAAACGGCAGAGAATTTTTTGTTTAATCTTAAGTATAAATGATAAGTACCAGTATCTGAGATTTTTTACCCAAGTTCCTTTTTTTCAGAATGATATGTAAATGAACATCAGCAGACCCCAAGCTGTAGCACTTCTCAAAACAAATTTATGAATGGTTTACACTGCTTGAATTGCAAGGTCATAGAAATATGCATTTGGAACGTGGATGAGTCAAAGTGACCAAATTGATGGCATGTCACTTCTGGTGAAGTATGGTTGCAATAGACCAGTGTGTCTTTGAACCATCTTCATCATACATTAACTCAACAGACGCTAGAACAACAAAAGCTTGTATAGGGATGCCAACAAAGCTGGCAGAACCACCATGAATGTCTAGAAAAACAACATTCATATTAAAGCAGGATATTGATCCATCTGCATGTCAAATGTATTGCCTACCTGTGCATTGGTCATTCTTCAGATGAGGTGATATATAAGGCCTCATCAGTTTATTTATTTTTATACACCTCGGAAGAGTAAAGGTGATCAGAAGTACTTTGTAAGTCTTTTCAGGCATCTAAATATAGGTTAAACATGCAATTTGAGGCTTATGGCAAAAGAGGTTTTGGTTAAAAAAAAAAACCCCCCAAAAACTCGACAGTCCAGTGTTCTGTCTTCTTTCAATTGAGGCAAAATATGTATTCCGTTCTTGACTGTCTTTCACAATGATACTTTTTATGTCATGTGCTCTATGTATTGCGTTGCTTTATGTAATGAAAGATCCAGCTATTTTGGGATCGATTTTTACCAATTTTTCACTAATTGTTCAGCTTTGTCCAAATAAGGATAGCATACCAGATTTCCATCAATTACTGATAATACAGGCACTAGTGATGTTTCTTATCAGCACAACAATAGTTCAGCTTCAGTTCAGTTAAATGTGAAAAGTGGCTGATTGTGGTAATGCATGTGTGTCACTGGGACCTAGAGAAAGAGTTTTTTAATGTGCCGTTTGGGAGAATTTTTCTTGCAGGATTTTTGTTGTTGTTGTTGTTGTCCTTTAACATTATGCGAATCGAAGAGTTTTTTTTTTTTTATTGTACCTGTGGAGCAACTTTCAAATTATTTGTGACACTGACAGAAACAGTTAGGAGACACTGAAAAGATAAATGCTGCTATGATGCTGTGTCTGTTGCACCGTAGATCGCTACAAGCCACTGCCTGATCCCGTAGCCAAGGTCCAGTTTGTGGGGCTTCAGCTGGAGCTGCTGGAAGACTTCCGTATCCGTCTGGTTCAAGTGATGAAAGAGGCTGCCCACACCCCGACAAGTCACGCCCACACTGCCGTTCTGAATGCCATTCATTATATCGTGCAAGTCCTCAAAGAATGGAATGAACTTGTGGTTAGTGCAGATTCAACATTGTGGGAGTAGATTTTCAAGTCACAACTTGTTCAGCTAGTCAGATACTAACAGAAACTGAGCTGCGCATCTCATAGGCAAAACTGTGTTTAGGGCTATTGTTTTTCGCCCATATAGGACTTTAGGGAGAAAGAAGTAGTTGAGGTGAGGATGTATTTCTAAAGTCCTGATGTTGAATGAGGACTGCCTGAAGTGATATCCTGACTACCTTGTATGAAGTATATTGTATCCCCCCTACCCTGTGTGATTCTGTTCATCTTCACGGTGACCTCTCAGCTCTCTCCATCTACATTTTTACCTGTATTTTATCTCTTAATTTTGCAGCTCGTATGATGTGAGAATATTTTCACAGCAATTGCTCTAAAATTTCTTGATGTGACTGTGTTCATAGTAGCGAGAACATGAACAATCTACCTTGTGAGTTTTCCATGGAATGAAATGTTGGTGCAGTTTCTTTCACCGAGAAATCTTTCTCTCTCCTCCTTTTTTTTCCATTTTGAATTGATTGTTTGATTGTGATTCTTTTGTCAAACATTTTTGTTTTATTATTTTCCTGGTTGTTTGAAGGCAGAACAATTTATATGTGAGCTGCGTACTATACACCAGTGACTTAAATCTGGTGGAAGGAATTTATGTCTGAAGCTTTAATGAAGATCTGTTATACTTCACATGATCAGCAGTGTATGTGAGAGAGAAAGAGTGAGTATGAAGTGTTAAGCAAAAGATAGATGAATAATAAGTGTAAAGAAGAAGTTAACGGTATGTTTGCAACTAAGAACAGTTTTGCTTGTCTGTCAGTTTTTTTTTCCTGCAGATCCAGTACTACCGCACCAACCACCCCCGTCTCCTGCAAGATGGTGACCTAAAACCTTCCAGCACCTGTGACACCAGTGGTCCTCAGAAAGTGCTCAGTCCTTCAGTCAGCCTCAGTCAGTCCTCAGACACTCTGGTAAGGGAGCCTACTGGTATGTGATGGCTGTGCTTCTGCAGTAGCTAACACTGCTTATCCTTGTCGTCTGATATGCCTGGGACTGTGTGTTGCTGATTGTACTCTGATACGCATGGGAGTGTGTGTTGCTGATTGTATTTTGAAATGCATGCGAGTGTGTGTTGTTGAGAATTGCAGTCACTTGCTGGCACTATGATGTCTCACACATCCATTCTGACTCTCCATGTCTAAGCCATCTAAATGGCTGTCAGTCAGGTTTGAATCTATTTCAGTCATGTAGATATGATCTACACAAATGTCCAAGCTGTCATAGTCAGTTAGCGAATCCTGGGATGCTATATTGTCTGAAGTCACTCCCCCCATTTTGTTTTGAAAGTGGGAAAAAATGTTCAATTTCTGCCACAGGAATTGACATTAACTTTCACATAACAGCATTTTTTAATGCCCAAGAATTCCCAATTACCCAGTATTGTAATGGACAATAGACTCTCAGTAGAAGGATGAGGGTGAATCAGTAGTTGGAAAGCAGTGGTGGATGGGAGGAAAAAGCTTTTTTCTCCTTTTTTGTCCAACAAATGGCTTACATTGGCGTGGGACATTGCCATATATCAAGATTCTCAACAAAAAACAAACAAACAAAAGAAAACAAATTGGGAGAGCATGGAGCTGAACATACCTATAACCAATAAGGCTGACAGAGTTATGGTCATGAGTGAATACACTTCAAGAATCATTCTCAAATACAGGTAAGTTTTCTCCTTTTCATTGTTTGTTTGCTTGTTTTAGTTTAGACTCAGTGTTTTGCAGCAGTCATGGATCCTCTTGAGCAGGCTTGAAAGCTCGCTTTACCTGCAGACAAGGAAGCTCCTTTCTATTTCCCCAATCTAATTTTTTTGGTGGGGGGATAATGATTATGTGGCTATCTTCCATGCTCAGTAGAAATCACATTTGGTTGGACAGGTAAATATATTGTAAAACTATTTTCAGTAGTGGTATTCCTTTAGATAGACAACAGTGTCTCACTTCCATGTACTTCATCTGTATGCATTCTGTAGGAGTGTGTGTCTCTTCTATATATTCACTCAACAGAAGAGTATGTGTGTGTGTGCATGCAAATGGCTGGCAGAGTGAAAGAGAGAAGGCAAGATAGATTAGATTCTTATAAGCAGTATGTCAGCACTTGTATGCCAGTCAGTAGTTTTAGATTAAAACTCAAAGAGCATGGGTGTTTTTCCCATTTACCATAGAAAGCATAAGGTGTGTATTGATTCCTTGGTTCTCTGTTACCAGAACCCAGAGATGGATGATCTGCCTGTTCTGGACAGCACAGTGTTTGAAGACATCATTGATTTGTTTGAAAGCATCATGAATGACATGCTGAAAAACACCGTCAACTATGTGTTCACCGATGTTCAGGCCCGCAGCCAACCGTATCGCAAAGACAAGTAAGTTTTTCCCACGCGGTCATGTGAATGTAAAGAGTAGGTGAAATTACAGTTGAAAACAAAGGCAGTGTTTCACCTTTCACACCATGTTTTGTTTGATTGTTTTTGCTTAAAAAAATCACAAAAAGAAAAAAAGAGAAGAGATAAAAGAGAAGGAGAAAAACATGCTGTCAGTTTATCAAAGTAGTCCAAGTTGTTCAAAATTTGGTCTGTTGTCATTTGTCCTGAATAAGCAGACTTCATGATGGGCTTGCTGGAATCGTGGAGTGTAGAACCCAGCCAGGAGGCCAGGTTAGTCTTGTGGGCGTCGAACGTTTTCTTTGGTCGGGGTTTTTCAGTTTCAGTTGAGACAGCCAAGTTGGAACAGATTTTCTGTTCAGGATGGGTGACACGAAAACACAATACATGCACACTGGTGTCCTGGTTAGAAATGGTCCACTAAGACAGAAAGTGGCAACAGTCACATACACAAAAAATCCTACTAGAGTTGTAGCCGAGGAATGAGGAGAAAAAGATTGACACGCAGCCCAGCCATCCGCAGAGGTCGAATTAAAGTTGAAGCAGGCATCAGAATCATGCGTCAATAGTTTGTTAAGGATAGAAAGAAGCAAAAAAGCAACTGAATGAAAACTAACTAAACTGAACCCATCCTGTCCTGTGTAAACTCAACTGTACAACTAGTAAGAAGTGCAGTGATGTGAAATGGTGATGATGGAGCTCCATAGGAAGAAGTGAATGGAAACTACTTGTTCAGAGTTGGGGTGAACCAGATTTCAGGTCAGCCTGATGATGTTAAGAATCTGTTCATGTTAACCAGTGCTTTGGTTATTTGTTTTTAGGGTTGAACTGTACTCCACTATATCTTCTGCCATGTGATTGGTTGACAGAGGTTTCCCCTCATCCACTTGTCTTCTTCTCCACCTGCAGTCTTGGTCATAGGGTGTGGTTGTAGGATAACCCCCCTGCCCTCCCACCATCAGCCGACTTTCCTATTACTTCCCCATGGTGTCTCCATTTCGGGATGCTTCTGGACAAGTACTGGGTTTTGAAGCACTGAGCTGTGTTGACACTTTACACCTCACCCCACACCATTCTCTCCTTTCCCCCTCCCAGTCATGAGTGTTTTTTGTTTTTACTTTTTAAAAAATTTTTGTGTATGGTCATTTTCCAGACAGTAGGCAAGTATATTACAGATAACTTAGCAGGAAAGTATATTACAGATAACTTAAGTATACAACTTTTTTTTTCATATTTACCAGACATCCCTGCTTCCCACAGAAGTTCCTAAAAATACGGAACATGTTTACTCATATGATTGCACCATATTTTGTACACATATTAGGCAAAAGATGACAAACTAAAAAGAAAAAAAGTGGTGAAAACAATTCTAGAGATGGAGGTCTTCAACGGCAATTGTGCTCATAGAATGTACTGTGGGGGGGGGGGGGGGGGGGGGGGGGGGGATCAAAAAGGGACAACTCTTGTTAACAGCCATGTCAAAATGAGTCAGGCTGTGTCTGCTTCTTTAACAACATGACCTAAAACATAAATGGAAAAAAAAAAGTCAGAGTGCATGAATTTATGCTGAGATATGCAAATGAATCAGCTTTGAAAATAACTCATGTTCAAGAGAACCTATTATTAGTGTAGTTAGTGCAAGATCAGGTGGTTACTGCCCGGAAGAACTCTGTTGTGTGATGCCTTGATGGTAGGTGAAAACGGAAGGAACACCTTCCGCCTACCCCCACCCACCCACCCCCCCTCACCCCCTTCGCTTGCCTCAGCTTTTACACAAATTTGAAATTTGTACTACTCTTTATAGAAAATATGCTAATATTTTAATGGAAAGTACACGGACAGCAGTTTTAGGGTAACCAGGGCTGAAGTAGAAAATAACTCACCGTCGTGGACCATCAGTGGAACATTTTTGGTTTCAGTGCTTGTTTTCATTCTGTACATAGTCTCTTTCTCTCTCTCTCACTCTCTCTCTGTATATATATATGTGTATTCTGTATTTTAAAAATCGTTCTGAATCTGGACATATCTTTGTGAATGGTGTTTTATACAAGTGGTACATTCTTATCATTTGACAGGTGGCTGGGACATCCCTCCCAGAAGGACATGGCCCCGACACTTGGCCTGTCTCCTTCAGCCTGTGAGATGCTGTTAGTGCTGAAGGACCATTTGGCGCTGGTTGAAGAGCTCTTGAGTCGTCCACTTTTCACCAAGTTCTGGGAGCGCCTGGCTGCTCGTCTCAAACACATTCCTGTTGAATGAAGTGGGTAGACTGATTCTTGTTGCCTTCTGTTCTGTTGAGATATACCATTAGTCAGTGTTTCATTGTTGTTCTAGGTATGAATTTTCAGTAGCTCCGAGGATTTAACGAAACAGATTTACCAGCTAGTCATTGCTGTTCTAACTTTGCTGTCCTTTCTGAACTTGATTATGCCATTGCTGCTAGCTTTATAAGGATTAAAGAAAAAGATAATTCACTGCCAGACCAAAGAAATTGTGTTATATCTGCCACATAAAACACAGACAGGCCCAATGATGTCTTAGCAGAATTTGGTGTTTCGGTCAAATGTGGAGAAGGGGAACAGGTCCAAGACTAGAGAAAACCAAACTGCCAATAAATCAAACGACGACTGAATGATTGGTGGTGTCTCCAAGAATGATTGTGTTAGATCCTACAGATATTGGTGATTTGCTGTTAAGACAGGTCCTAGCTGATGATGTTGCTTGTGTAACAGAAAATAGAATTTTACTTATGATCTGTTGACTGCTGGAATGCATCATGTATGTATGTTGTTTTGGTTTCGTGATAAGCCTCAGTACATATCTCAAAAGCTTCATCACCAGATTGCTCAGTGAGTTATAGGTGGGAGTGCTCCAAAACACTCCAAACAGATAGCGACAGATTTATTTCAATTAAACTAGAATAGTGAAACCCCAACTACAGTGCGGTTGGATCTTGTTGGTCATTGAGTATCCCCAGTCCTCATATCACCCTTTGTCAAGCTGCCACCAATTGTCTGACCACAACTCCCAGAAACCTTGCATGCACAAAGTGGGTGGCCTAACAGTTTTCATGGCCGGGACTAGTGTACTGACAGTTGCCTGATGTGGTCTGCGGGTTTATGTTGAACTGGCCTGAGAAAGGTGGGGCTGATACATGGTCACCCCACATGAGGAGCATGGCACTAGCATTTCCTTCATTACGGGATTTGTAGTTCTAATGCAAAATATATAGTGGTTTTTCTCTCAGTTCTGCCGAAATTGCTTGCTGATTGGCCTGTTTTTCATCAACTGTAATCTGTTTTCCCAGCAGAGGAATTGAAAAGAAAAAATCCAGCTGCTGCTCAGGCATATAGGATCACCAAAGAGCAACATTTCCAGCAGTCAGTGGATTAGAACATGAGATCAGTGTATTGTTTACAAGCTCATATGTTGAGATAGTGTATGAGTGCAGCTGTGTGGTGTGTGCCCTGCAGGTGATCCTGGCCAACCACTTCAGCGAGGGGGGAGCTGTTCAACTGCAGTTTGATATGATGCGCAATCTGCTGCCCCTGTTCGGAGAGTTCACCCAGAAGCCTGAGGCTTATTTCAGAGAGTAAGTGTGACGTTGCTGGTTTTTCTTAATATAGCATTGGCCTAAAGCTGTGTGTAATGTATTAGATCCTCCTTTGTATAGCATTTAGACCTCCTGCAATGTGTGCAGAAACACACACACTTAGAGACTGTCTTGTCTTCATGCTGTTTCAGTGGCATGGCACCCATGCTGCTCACTAAGGCTTCCTGTCCGCAGCCACGCCCTGGCTTGTTCTGCTGCAGCCCCCAAACCACAACGCGTTTCAACCTCTTAGGTCTTCTTCAGGTGCAACAAACATGAAACAAATAACGAAAATGCACTTAGCTTTGATCGCTTCTGTGTTCAGCGCAAGAAAGAAGGCGTTGAATGAAAACGAGGCTGTTGGAAGGGAAATAATGTGCGAGTCAAAGTCGTAATGATGATAATATTACTGATAGGAATACTAATAATGGTCAAAATATATATATAAAAAAAAAGAGACAAGATTACTACCAGTCTTGGTGTCAATAAGTAGGTATGGGAGAAAGGAGAGTGGGTTAGAGGATTCTTAAACAGCAGGGTTGCCGTGGCAAACAATCCCGGAGGCTAAGGCGATGGTGAAGTGTGTGTGCGTGTGTGTGTGTGTGTGTGTTGTTAGTGTGTGTGTGTGTGTGTGTGTGTGTGTGTGTGTGTGGATATGTGTGTGTGTGGTTATCAACATTTCCACAACATATGCATAGGAAAGAGGGAAGATGGAACAGGAGTACATGTTGAAGAAAAGTGAATGAAAATAAAAATAAAGAAAAAACCAAATGAAGTGAGGGAAATGGAGTGGACAAGTATCTGAATAAACAATAGACTTTTATTTTTATTTTCATTCACTTTTCTTCAACATGTACTCCTGTTCCATCTCTTCCCTCTTTCCTATGCATATGTTGTGGAAATGTTGATAACCACACACACACATATCCACACACACACACACACACACACACACACACACACACACACACATATCACACACACACACACACACACACACACACACACACACACAACACACACACACACACACACACACACACACTTCACCATCGCCTTAGCCTCCGGATTGTTGCCACGGCAACCCTGCTGTTTAAGAATCCTCTAACCCACTCTCCTTTCTCCCATACCTACTTATTGACACCAAGACTGGTAGTAATCTTGTCTCTTTTTTTTTATATATAATATTTTGACCATTATTAGTATTCCTATCAGTAATATTATCATCATTACGACTTTGACTCGCACATTATTTCCCTTCCACAGCCTCGTTTTCATTCAACGCCTTCTTTCTTGCGCTGAACACAGAAGCGATCAAAGCTAAGTGCATTTCATTTTCGTTATTGTTTTCATGTTTGTTGCACCTGAAGAAGACCTAAGAGGTTGAAACGCGTTGTGGTTTGTCTTGTGACTTGTTTGTCCACGTTTCTCTGGGCGGTTCGCTGACATTATTTTAAAAATTGCATAGTCATGGAGTCAGAATGAGTGAGCTGTCCATCTGGAGGTCACCATCATTTTGGTCCAGTGTCAGTCCCCATGAATTTACCAATACTGGTGACCTGGACAGCAGCTCACCAGAGGCATAAAACATGGAGACAAAATCAAAACTTAGATCAGCATGAGAACAGGGCATGAAGGGCCAGAGAATTTGATTTTTTTTTATGCTGATCGATGAGGATGATGAGGATGATGTAGATTTTGCTGTGGATTTCATTCTGGTCTGAGACTGCCTGTACTCTAAGCTTACTGTCATAATGCATCCCAGCATCAACCAGATCATAGAGATACAGACTCTAAGTGTTGGTCAGGAAATAGAGCAACTGGAAGGTTACTTTGCAGTGTTATTTTAGACCTCAGACAACGGCTGTGAGACAGCTCTTTGTATGATCTCTTTATTGATTGTAGACTGAGAGGAATCATTTTCATGCTCACTGTGATCTGGGAAGTATTGTTTCTCAATGTTGTTTGTAAAATTTAAAGAAGACATATTTTGGGAAATTTCACTTGTCTGTTTGGTAACGTGTATTGAATTTGTGTTCATTTGCATCTTGTCTACTGCTTTATTTGTATTTTGTCTTGTTTTTAAGTGATACTGCTATATGTTTCATTCTCCTTTTCTTTATTACACGAGAAAATCAGTGGGCTGGTTAATCCTCTTGCATTTATTTTGGTCACAGCCAGTCATCTGAGAATGGCCTCCATGTGTATGTACCCTCCAAAAATGTACCCTCCAAAATTGTGCTGCTACCATGTATACAATGGGGTTTTCCATCATGTACTAACTCATCCTCATCACACATCTGTGAATGAGAATTTCCCATGAAAGTCTGGCATCATGAAGTGCTGGTGCTATTTTGAACACTCTCTAAAACCCCACTGAGTGAAAGTCTGTGGAAAGACAAAGACCAGAGAGAGTTTGATGTAAAATATGTGGATGGAAGAAGATTAAAACAAGGAGGATGGTTTCTGTGTTCCGCAGAGTCAAAGAAGCGTGCACACTGCTGACCCTGAGACAGGATCCGCCATCTTACTGAAAGAGGTTCTGTACTCCGCTCTGCATGAGCCCAGCAAAGACCCCAACATGAAACAGACTGACCCTGGGGCGGCCCTGCATGAGGTGGGGGTCTTTGCTCTCACCCCGGAGCAAGCAGAGACAGTGCTGAGTCTTCGAGCCAGTTTGTCTGTGACTTGATGGTCAGGGAGAGGAGCAGACAGGAGTGTTTGGAGAAACAGTGCCACTGAGAATGGGGGTGGGTGTGATAGCAATTCTTCATGTCAAAACAGCTGCTGGAAGGGGTGGGCTTTGAGCAGATTTCCAATTATAGGGCCTGGGCATGCCTTCAAGAACACACACACATTCATGTGATAGTTGTGTCAACATAAGTTGACTATATTTACGTAAAAATATACTTTGACACTTAAGTGCCAACAGCTGCAAAATATGTGTGCAGATTGAGTAAATGGTTAAGAAAAAAAAAGGCTCTGAAATAAGAATAATTGCTAGATGCTTGTACAGACTGAACAAATGGTAAATTAATGAATTGACATATGTGCATACATTCAGTACATTACCTAAATTCTGTGATAGTTGTGTGCATCTATGCACACAGAAATATCACGTTCACAGACACATTTATTTGCCATTCACGGTTATGACCACATGAGACTAGGTACAAGTACAAGACACAAATACCCTCTTTTCAGTTTCCAAAGAAATTAGAAATGTACTCTATGCAGCATTTGTGATATATGTTTGACATTAACATGAGAGACTGAGCACAATGCATGTGTATTCTTGACCTGCACTGGCTGTTTTGTCTAAGAGAATATAATGTGCTTTTAGAGTGAATGATTGAGCAATGATTGGTTTGCGCTTATGTGAGGCCATTGTTCATTTGTTTCTGATATGCAAACCAACATATTTAACTGCATATAACTGCCAGTGTGATTTTTGAATGAATGACCAAGTGATATGATTGGTTCGTGCATACATGATGCCATTGTCCATGTATTTATTTATGATATGCAAGCCAACAGTTGTATTTATCTATCAGCTTTGATAATTTTTTTTCATTTACTGTATGCCATATGATTTTACTGCATGAATGGTTCTGCTTCTGTATGACCATTTATGATTGTGCAGAATCAAAATACTCAAATTCAGGGTCAGTGCGTGCTTAGTGACAAATTCAGTTTTTGTTTGTGGACAAATTCACAATGTTTCCTTGTAGCTGATTAAGAGAGGAACTATTAGTCCAGCATTTTTCTTTTTTTTTTTTTTTCTTTTTTAGCTTACGCATCCTTCCCTTTCCCTTTTCTCTAATCGTGCATCCCCGCCCCCTTCCTCTCTCTCAACTTTCCCCAAACACTATGCATGACTTTCACTTCTTATTCGTTTAAGCTGGATTTTTTTTCATAACTTTTGTCACTGAAATCATGTATATTAGAAGACTCCTCATTCATTTTTGTAATGAAAAGTTACGGGTCATGAATATAAAGAAGGGATTGTGTATTTTCTGTGCTTAGTGCAGTATAATATCCTGTCTCCAGGATTTTTTTCCTGAGTTATGAATAACATTAAGTATAGTTAACATTTAAAAAAAATCAGTATAAATGTACATGTAATGACCTTGATCTTTCATGGTATCCTGTCTTGAGAGAAAAGGGAGGACATTGTATGGAGAATAAGACAAAACAAATATGACAGGAAAGATAGGAAAAGTTACAAGCAATTACGACAGATTGTATTGTGAAATGTGACAAACATATGACAGAATGTGTTGCGAATGTGACATGCAATTTCCCCAAGATTTGAATGTGACATGCAAAGGTGGATATAATATTTGTGCTGTATCAGTAATAGAAGGAGTGTGGAATTGATGTATGAAATGCACTGGATGGTAAGTTCATGTAAGCTCATTGTCTGGTCATGGTTGTGTCATCTTCCTTAGTGCTGTATGTCAGAGAGAGTAAAGCTTGGTCACTATGTTTCTTGGTGCCTTGGTGAGACTGTGAAGTGTTAAACATTCTATTGTGTGCTGATTAGACAGTTTTTCTGCAGAGAACCAGTTGGCCTTGTTCTATTTGTCAGTGTTTCAATAGTCTACCCACAGTTTGCATTGTTCATAGCACTCTGCCACCACAGCTTCACTTTGTGGTACAGGGCAGTCAGGGTCATGTCGGATGTACTTGTTGTCAGTCAGTGGCGGGGGACTCCCAGCCAGAACTGGTCTGGCGCACGTTTACTGAAGGTGATGCTGACCTTGCTGCGACACTGATAGGGATTGTAGGTGGTAGCCTGCTCCTTCCGAATGACAAACTTCTGTGATGGACACAAAGCAGCAGGGTTTAGTGGGTTGACATTAATGTTTCTCAGTTCACAATACAATCTTTAGGGTTGTTGGCTCTCTTAGAAAATTGTGTCTGTTGTCTTTGAAAACAAAGAATTGTTGTTGTGTGCTGATATGACAGTTAAAAATCACTATAGTTTAAAAAGAAAAAGGAGAATTTAAAGAAAAATAGAGGAGCTAATCTAAGCTTTCTAGCACATGACCTTGGGTGATCTCCCTTGCAAAATCAGCCTTATCTCGTTGCGAAAATTTTATGTCGGTCTTCCTTTATTTCCTGGCCAATAAACATACTCCGCCTTTAACTCTACATTTTTCAGCTTGGCTTTAGAATGCATAAGAGACCCTGAAGTGAAGCCTGTCAGTGTACCTCACTGTCATTGCTGTTGCTGTCTCAGTGACACGCTTTGATGAACTACAACTTTGTAGGCGCGAAATTCCTCCGCTGACCACAGGAAATTCACCAAAATTTGTTAGTGCAATGTCCCCAAAACAGAAACGAGCAGCCGAAAATAAATATTGTGTATTGTAAGACATACTAGAACAGCAATGTTTTGTCTCCTGAAAAGTGTTAAGAATGTCAGTAACACTGTCACGTTATGGTGGAGACCTCCACCCCCATCTCTACCCTTGCTTTCACAATAATTTGAAAGGTGATAGCACTCCCCTCACCTTACCTCTCCCCAATCCTCTCCTCCCCTGCTCCACTAAAAAAATCACTGCTGTAATTGCTTTGCTACTTTCATGCCTAACTTGAAAAACACTGTCAGTATGCTCAATTTATGTACTGGCACACATGTTTAAGCTGAAGTGGTTTTAGTTACAATCATTGTAATACAGCATACACAGATGAATGTTTTCATGAATCT
This sequence comes from Conus betulinus, assembly GCA_016801955.1. Classification (NCBI taxonomy): domain Eukaryota; kingdom Metazoa; phylum Mollusca; class Gastropoda; order Neogastropoda; family Conidae; genus Conus; species Conus betulinus. The sequence continues at coordinate 861,676 of JADBJO010000217.1, read as the reverse complement.
TGTCAGCTCACAACACATGATCTACACGTGTATGTGTATGTAAATGATAAAACTTCACTTTCACTATTGTATATCCACAGATCAAACAGTTTGTTTTTTGTTCAATTTTTGAATGTTGTATTTTTCATTAGCCAATGTTATCAAGATGATTATTTTTTTCAGAGTAAAGTAATTGTGAAAGCAGTGGGGACTCTGCTTACCTGCATTGCATGGGTAAGAAGCTGAGCAACGTGGGTCAGACTGACTTCGCTGCTTGGCATAGGTGCAGTGGAAGAAGCTGGTTTAGGAAGGTAGTCCTTGTATTGTAGAAATGTGAAGTCTCTCATTTTGCCAATCACCATGGGCGGTGGGCTTGGTTCAGCAGGAGATTGCGGATCTGTTCCTTCTTTGGTCGTTTGCCTTGATGCCTGGGTTCTCTTAGGACTTGCTCTTCTGGACACGGGTGGGGGTTTCTTCTTCTTAAAAGGCTTTGAAAAGATTTTCAACAGCTTAGCATAATTTGAGATTTGCTGAGAACGATGCGCAAACATCTTCTCAAAGCTGTAGGAGCTCTTCAGTTTCTCTGGGGTAAAGTACCTGTCTACCTGCATAAGTTGAAACAAATTGCATGGAGTAATATCATCAGGAACTTCAGAATCCCTGATGTAAACATAGGGACTGTCTTCCTCAGTCCATGTTGGAGCTTTGCTTTGTTTTTCTGATGCCAACTGATCTTGTGATTTGCTGTTTTGCCTGTCTTGTGTCTTTTGTTCTTTGTCTGAGGATTTTTTTTTCCTTAGTACTTTTTTGCTTATCACTCTTGTCGCTAGTTTTCCTCTCAGAGCCATCTGTAAGCTGGTCAGTATTTTCACTGTTTTCTGAAAGCTTGGGGTCTGTTGACTTCACCTTCTTCTTTTTCTTTTTGGGTGATGGTTTTTTCTTGTATGCTTTCTGATACACTAGCTGCGTCTTTGGATATTTTTGATCTAGACAGTTTCTTTTGCTTGGATTGTTTTGCGCGCTTCTTTTCTTGATTTTCCTGCTCCCTCAAGTAATCATAAAACTGTGCAAAGCTGGGACACTCGGGCCATTTTGTCAGGAAGCTGTACGGCAGATCGGTAGGCTGCTTCTGCTTCAGTGATGACTCCTCTGCTGATGGTTTTGTCACCTCCGCTGTTGTTGCCTGTTCTATCATAGGGTGTTGACAGGCTGGTTCTTTGTTTACTGCTTCTTTAGGCATTTTGCCTTGTTCACATCTCGTCATATAACGTATCGCCAATTCCCTCTTTAGCCTGCCCTGCACACTAAATTTTTTTTTTTTAGGAATTGGTTTCTGTGCCACAAGCTCTGAACTCATCAAATCCAGATCTTTTTGGAGTCCTTTTTGTCTTAATGCATCTACACATGAATGGAACTCTTGTTCTTCATCTATATCACTGTCTTCTTCATCAGACATGTTTTCTTTCGCTGTCTTCTTTTTCTTTCTTCTTCCTGTCTGGAGGTTTGGTTGTTGTTGTTGATAGTTTATTTCTGGTTGTTGTTGATGTGTTCCTGTCGCCCAGGCGTGCTTTGCCGGTGCATAGACTCTCACTCAACAGTTTGGAGATGGGAATCAGACAAATGTCATCAGCAACAGGTTCAGAGTCATCCTCCAATTTGGGTCCAAGGAAAGCATCATCTTTTTGTTCATCCCTTTTCCTGTAAGCAAGAGAGATCAGATAGTGAGAGATGCAACGATAAGTGTCTAGCCACACCAGCACACTGTCTGAATCATTGTCAAATCATCCTTAGGATATGATGACATTTAACAAGAAGATAAATCCGTGAACAAGAGTTTTAATTTACCAGAGCCTCAGATTGTTGGCTCACCTGCGATATTTTTGCGTGAAATTTGTAAACGGTGCATCACATATGAAGCTCATGTGCCAGGTTTTCGCATTTATGTTGCCATAATCAAAGGAGTTGGTCCTCTCTCTTACTCAATCTTGTGGGGGATCAGAGGTGAAAAATCAAGCCTATCTATGCGTCTGTGCAACCACAGTTCGTTCTGGGATGTGAATGAGCAGGTTTCGATCTAGCGATTTGGAATTGAAACAAGCAGTGAGAGTTCAGGATTCGAGGAGTTATGGAGGAGCGTTCCTTTGCCACGGCTGGTTCAGTGCATGTTGCATTCATTATGCCATGCTATCGACAGTGGCAAAAAGGCTACAGAAGGCAAACTGGAGTCTGACAGTGTCCAAACCAGTCAACAGTGCATGAACAAGGATTTTGTTTTCTTTTTCTGCAAATCAAACATTACAACTGGTAAGAAATCTTTCTTCATGAAGCAATGCAGGAAGATGATGCACACAAGTATACCCCCACCCCCACCCATCTCCATTACTCACCACTTTCTACCTCACCTTCCTTTTTTTTTTTTTTTATTCATCTAATTCCACAATTGTGGATGGATAATTCTCTCTCAGATGATCTTCACATTCTTTCTCCCCACCCCCACACCCCTTCCCCCCATGTCCGCACACATGTCCACACACACACAACACACACACACACACACACACACACACACACACACACACACACACACACACACACACACACACACACACACACACACACACACACACACACACACACAGTGATAAATACTCTACACGCACAGTGTTCTGTAGGCAAAAGTACAATTAAAGCAAATTCATGGTGCTTAAAGTTGATGACTGGTTAAAATTTGAGATGAAAGCTGAGAAATACTAACTTAAATTATTTTGTCTCATACTTTCGTGTTTCGTCCCCTCGTTTTAAGCTGCCAGGAGACGTGGGTCCCTTGATGATTGAAAAAAGTCTGAAGCTCTGATTTTTACAGAAACTGAATAAATTCTAAGTTAATGAAACAGTAGACACATTAAATTTATTAACATCGTGTAACAAAAATAATATTACACACACACACACACACACACACACACACACACACACACACACACACACATTCGTATATTTTATGTAGATTTTGTAATAGGTAAATGATTGACTCACTTAAAAGTAACCTCATAAGTATGAGATAATGAATGTAAGAAACTATATGTACTTACTTATTGGATTCTATGATAAAGAAAGAAAGAATTCATAGGTTAATACCAGTGAATAAAAAATATTTCTAATTGTATATGTAGAAAGCATGGGTATGAATTGTTTGATAGCGGCACATGAGATGAAATGATCAGTTGTGATGCACTGTCCATAAACACGAGGCATTTTTTACCCAATTTTGTTGTAAAAGCATTGTCTTTTCACCTATACATAATGGATGATAACTCGCTGCTGATGGGGAGTGTGTTTTAAAAGTTTGCAATACTGAAATCTGTGTAAATAAGCTTTTGGTGAGACTAATTAAAGGAATTCTCGAATTGGTTCCAAGCAAACGATTCGACTATACTATATTGTTCTTGAACCGAAAGTGGAAAATTCATCCTGAGAGACTCTGAACTACATTTTGCACCTTGTTTTGCAGCTCTGTCTACTTTGTCATTATCATAAAATGAACAGCGTGACGGTATCCAGCAGAAAGTAATTGCCGTGCCTTGTATAGAGAACGAATGAATCAAATTACTAATTTCAATTATCATTTCTGATCTATTCTGCAATTTAATTGAGTTCAGTGCCAGAAGCACAGACTTCATCCATCCCCTACCTCTCACTCTTCTCTCCCATATCAAAACCATTTGTAGTTTTCTAGCTTTATTATCATTAGGGTTTGGTTGGTTTGTTCGTTTTTGTGTTGATGAAGTGGTGTTTTTTTTTTGTTTTATCTAATTTTTTTCCATCTAATATTACCTAGAGTGGACAGATGTTAAATCTGAAACTAACATACATTCATGTTTATAGTAACAAAAATAAAGTAATGCAGTATATGAGGAAACATTTGTAAATTTTTACAAAAAATGAAGTGGTGATTATTTACCAATTTCAGAAACTAGTTTTAACAAAATCAGGAGTGAAAGACTAATATTCATTATGGTTTTGAATGTTGAGTTCAAAAGAAAGACTGATGTTCAGCTAGATCTTGAATGTCCATGTTATAAAAAGGACAGACTAGTAAGTGACATTCATAATTTTCTTGAAAATCATGCTCTTAAATGTCAAGATCATGATTAAGCATAATCATGTACATGAAAGCTAAGCACAACAGCAAACTAAACCTAGCCATGTGAACTGAAAATAATGATCCTCATAATAGGAGCTACCTTTACAGAAGTTCCAAAAGCCTTTCGGTCAAAGAGGCAGTGAACTGTCAGAGAATCACTGTGTCTAGGACACGGCATGATGAAAGGTGATGGCCTTCCCTCTCCTTCCACCATCTTAACCTTCCCTGTACTGAATCAGGAACCCACTAACTGCTAGGCAGACAAAGAGGAATTTCAATGTGAAAAAATCCGACCCTATGTGTGAATAGTACTCATGACAGTCAGCTCCGCTGGTGCACGCTGTAACCATTCGACTACCTGCCCCTCTACTCCCTTTACATACTGAGTTATGATGTCAACATCCTCGCTGTTTCATTATTTATTTTGTCCAGCAAATACTTACTTCCTTTGCTGTGCCTCCGGTGAGCTGCCTGACACAGACAGCTGAGGCAGCTGAGTTAGCGGTGGTAAGGTGAGCTGTGGGAAAGTTGACTGTCGCACCAGGAAGGGCTCACGCTGCATGTGGTAGGAGCTGAGGCAGTTGCTGTGTGGGAGGGGGCTTCAGGCGTCCTCGCATGTTGCATCTGATGCCAGGTGTTCCATGAACTGTTTCAGCATCTAATGAGGACTTGGTATCTGCTGAAGAAAAGTTAAGGAGCCAAGTGTTCATATCTGCTTTATCTTGTACTTTTGTCTAACGTTTTTAACACTTACTAGCACAATACTCATTTTATGTACATATGCATACGCACACACTTATGCCTGTATGTGGATACATTCTCATCCGTGCATAAACATATACACAGAGAGAACAAAGGATGTTAAGTTTCTGCAATTTACATGTCAGTAAATAGGAACAGTTACATGAATAAGTTAACAGTGTGAACAAAAGGCTTAAACAAAAGTGTGACAGCATGGGGATGCATGTTGACTGAATCTTTGTGTTTTGCATCCCTATTTCCCTTTTCATTTCAGAGGTAGATCACCCTGCTGTTCTTCCAGTGTGCCCATTATCCTGATTGCTTCCATTGCCATGAATTTTTAAAAGAAAAAACAACAAAAAAAAAACCTGAACCTGCTGCCATCAATAACTGAGCTGGATCACATAGGCATGGAAAACTCTACATCTTCAGTGCGTTTTGCCTCCTGCAGCACAGGGTCCATCAGTTGTTGTCTGCCCATTGTGGTCCTTAGCTGTCTTCTATGCTCCCTCACTGACAGACCCACTGGTTTCAGGTCTTCTGACACTCTACTCAGTGCTGCACAGTGTCAGCCTGCGGTATTCTTCCACTTCCTGTTGAGGTTTTAGGAGTATGGCCCGTTTTGATCAAGGCTGACTGTGGATGATGCATCCTGACTGTCCTGGCTGGATGCTTGGCCTGAGCAGCATCCCTTGTGGCTGAGCAGACTTATGGGGAAGTGCCAATGTCTATCACATCCACACTCCTTTCTGCATGTGCATTTGTCTTCTGCTGCACTCACACATTTTTCTCTTCCCATGTCTTGAGGTGTAGGGTTTGGAGTGCCTCTCCAGCTGCAGAGACTGGCAGAAAGTTCTTCCCAAGACTCTGTCAGTGCTGAGGGTTGTTATGTCTTTCTTACATACATCTTTGTATTGCAGCTAAGGACAGCCAATGGGTCTCTTCTCAGATGCCAACTCATCTTAGAGGATGTCTCATGGAGTGATACTATCCTGCATACAGAGAATATGCTCCAGCCTGCAGTCTGTGTTGCCTGAGCAGGGTGTACATGCTGTGGAGGCGGTGCAACACGTGACCTCAACATTGAGTACTTTGTCTTGCCAGTATGTTCCCAGATTTCGCCAAACACTTTGTTGGAAGATAAGGTTTTAGTAACATTTTGTTATCCAAAGGTTTATGTTGCCATTCCCATCATGTTAAGGGGGAATTGTTCCAAGGGCATGCATCTTTAAATCTGGCCTTTGCAGGTCTGTTTTAGGCTGCATTAACCTGCCAGGAACATGAGGCTCAAGCCAATACAATGAAGGGACAGGTCAGCTGTACTCACGGGGAGGTGGGCTGCGGTGAGCTTCCATGTTGCTCTAATATTTTGAGTCCAGTTGTTTCGCCATTCTGATTCAACATAAACAGGATACAAATAAACGGAGCACTGTTTTCTACCTAACAAAAATTGACACTTTATCAGAGATCCAGGTTAAGTAGCATCTCCATTTTGATGAAACCCGTTTTATAACCCAATGAACCAAAATGTTGAGGACACTGAAAACAATCTTTTCTTACTGAACATAAACTAGGCCTGTGGATGATCATGCAGTGGATCCTTCTTGGCTTGTGGCATGTTTTCTTTGTGTGTTTCTTTTCTCTTTGTAAGGCAGTGTTGACCCACTGACAATTCGATCTGTACCGTAAAAAGATCAGGGATTCTGGTTTCCAAAGAAGAATGAAAGGAACAGGCAGAAAAACATGTATTAATCTAACGTAAGAAGTGATGTTGATGTGAAGCTGCTGGTAGGTATAATGCTTTTCAGCTTCAGTGTCCGAGGCATAGTACAGCCTCAGGCACAACCGTGGCTGGCTGGGCTGTAAAAATTGAGGTAGAACAAGACAAGACCTATCAGTTTGCTTGAACCCCTCACTCATAAACTAAGGCAGAAAAACTTAAATTCCCTCCTCTCCCTAACTCCTGTCACAGACTTGGACGGCTGATTGGGATGTCACAGTGGCCATGTTGACCATGTGGCTGGTCCACTGGGCAACTGTTCTCAGGTAGTAATTTTTTTTCGCATGTAGTTGGTTTTATGTATGTACTGCACCGCCAAATGAAAGAATGAACCAATTACAAAACAAACACAACGTGCTCGGTATGTATTTCAGAGAGTGGATTGACTGCAGGCGGCAATTGAAACACGCAGAGACAGAATTACTGCATCGCCAAATGAAAGAATAAACCAATTACAAAACAAACACAACGTGCTCGTTCTGCTGAATGGAAAGTCGTACGACAACTTGTAGAACTAACAGATACTGTATTTTGAGGAAGGGGAAAGGGAGTCGAGTTTGGGAGATGTTTAGTGTTGACATTTGCAGGAATAGAGCTGGGGAGATAGCGACAGTCAAGTATTGGTCAGATCCACTTCAACAAATGGCTTTCTGGTACGAGATACAGAAATTAAAGTATTAATCAGATCCACTTCAATAGTTTTCTGGTGAGAGACACAGACAATGAAGTATTGGTCAGATCCACTTCAACTAACGGCTTTCTGGTGATGCAGATTTGTAAAGCCGACAAAGCTAGCTGTTACCGTTTGATCAATTGTTTGTGTGTATGTTTTGTCCTGTTTCCAGTCAATCTGTGTTCGAATTTGAGCCATGACCATCCATCAGTGATCAATCCCAGGCCATACTCAAACACATCAATGAGATAACCGGGTTTAAAAAAAAGAGAGTATATAGACGATTTTGATCCATTTCATCTGGTTCGTGGATGTTGATGAACAAATGGTTTCATTACCTTGTCTTTCATCCCACACATCATGGATACTCTGCGACAAGACTTCTGGTGAATCTGATGAATCCCTCGTGTTCAGCGAGTCTGTGACAGTCTGTGGTCGTCGTTGTGGATGAAATGAGTCGAGCTCCACTTGAATCTGCTCCTCAACCACCTCACCTGTGTCCTATGAAAAGGACAGTACAATGCATGGAGATACTGAAAATTCACTTACTTTGACAAGCTGTATGCACCTTCACGTCAATCTGCTTTAATTCGATGAGCACTGTAATAATGCATGACGCATTAAATTGGAGACAGAGAGAGAGCGCAGCGAGCGAGTGAGCGAGAGAAACTGTCCCTGCCTTCCCTCGCCCAGCAATTTACCCCCCCCCCCCCCCCCCCCCCCCCCCCCCCCCCCCCCCACACACACACACACGCGCGCGCGCGCGCGCGTTTTAACATGGTGACAGCCCTGATATGGCCCTTTGCGGTCGGCTGGGCTATAAGCATCATTACCTCCTCCATACACACGCACACACACACACACACACACACACACACACACACGCACACACACACACACACACACACACACACACACACACACACACACACACGACGAGACTTTCAGCTGGTTATGTACTACCCTATGCTCTTTTTATTCAGAGTGAGGGCAGATCTCGAGGAAGTTGAGGTGGGGTCAGGTGGGGATTCTGTGAGACACCTTTTTTTTTCTGGAAAATCCACTTACATGAGAACAACAATCCAACAAATTGGAATCTTAACAGACCGCCACCATTTTATGCTCCAAAAAGAAAGCACTGTTAACATCTGCAAATATGAAGGGGGGGGGGGGGGTCTTCAAATATGACCGAGTGATATCTGTACAAACTGTCTTACTATCGTGGTAGGCGTCTTGCTGCAAGGCTCTAGAGATCTGTGGTGATAGATGTAGGCCATGGTGGAATGACAGACGACATCATGGTACTCTCCATCTGGTGCAAGACATGGAGCAGGTCGTCCAGTAGCTTTCCTTTCAGTACCCGTAGGAGGCATCCTTCCTTCCAACGATCGGAAAATAGGAATGTGAAGAATCCATCTGAAAGACGAAGATTCAAATGTTTCGCGTTTGGCACGTAAAGCATCGGCAACATGATAGGAGCAGCTGTTAATAAGAAGTTACACATTTCGACTCATCACTTTTATATTTACAATGTTGGTCATTTTGATGAGAAAAAAAAACACCACCACCCAAACATACAAAAACAAAGGAACCCAATGGTCTCCATGAATTGCCTTCCAGAACACGTCTTTCAACTTCAACAGAAAGTTAATGTCATGGACAGGCTTCCCTTTCAAACATGATTACAGGAATGACCTGAATTATTAAGTGAATAGGATTTGAGTATTGAATGATTATGTTAATATGTAACTGAAAATCTTTTGAGTATTGAATAATCATGTTTATATGTAACTGAAAATCTTTTGAGTATTGAATGATCATGTTTGTTGCCATCAAGATGGCTTAGACTGGTTCAAACCAAATTGTTTCGTATTTTGTCACGATTATGTAATCAGGAATATGAAACACTGGGAGAAAGGCGGAGAAGAATTGAAAAGTAAACGCCAGAATCTATTCAAAATTAAACTGATGATTTCATACGCTTTTTTTTAATATGTAGGCTATCCTGCATCACCAGTTTGAAAGCTGATCTTCCCACTCTTTCAAAACTCACAGTGTCAAGTTCCAGTCTCCTGATCACAGCCAAAGAAGATGCTATCGAAGGCACACGACCGAGTCCATCTGTTCGAAGTTTTTGGTCAGTAGTCCTGGCACCAGTGTGACACGTCACTGCACTGCTATGCTGCCACTCCACCTTCGTGGCCCCTGGAGTCTGGTCCACCCTCTTGCTTTTGTTCCACGCGCCGTGCTTGTCGTTGCTCCTCCACCGATCTCCCATTTCCCTTTCAGATCATCACTATTACCTGTGGCACGGCCCAACTCTTCATCCCGAAGCTTTGCTTCGGTCCTGAGAGTGGTTGAATGATACCTCCTTTTGCGTTGATATGGTCTGATTTCTACATCTTCTCTGATAACGACTTTCTCAACGAGAACTATGGAGGGAGGCTGAAGACTTGATAGCTCTGAATCTGGAACCAGTACGGATCAAGGCTGCAGCCATCTGGCTGTTCTTTGACGATTGACGGCTCTTCAAAGCCCTCCTTACTGTCTAACGCGTAACTGTACCAGCCCAACCTCTTAGGACGCAGAGACTGCGCATGATGCGCTCTATGACCAGTTTCGTACATTGAAGTTGGATATGTACCTGAAGAAAAAATAAAGAAATGAACAGGAAAGGAACAGACACAGACAGGAGCGAGCGACATAAACAGAACGGGTTTAAGTTAACAGCTCTTTCTTGTCTCTTAGAAGAATTCAGAAAGACACAACAGATGAGGAAGCAAAACGCAAAAACCACATACACACGCGCGTACACACACACACACACACACACACACACACACACACACACACACACACACACACACACACACACACACACACACACACACACACACACACACGTGCGCGCGCGCTCGTGCACTCGAAAATTGAAAAGTAATAATAGAACTTGAGATAAAGAAGAAGAAAACAAGCGAAAGACTGATCTGTCATCATCATATTAGACAAACGAACACGTTGAAAGCTGAGGATGATGAAGTCAGGTGTTAATAATGACTATCAACACGCTGCATGAGCAGCACATAAGATGCCTATTACCCTGTGCGCGCGCGCGCACAAACACACACACACACACACACATACACACACACACACACACACACACACACACACACACACACACACACACACACACACATTTTAGGTTCATTTTGGTATGGCTTGGTAAACAAAGATGGCGTCTACTTTCTCTTGTTGTCCTCTTTCTTGAAACTGAGAGATCCCAGCCATGCTTTGATGCCAGTAACTTACTGCGTCTCTCTCGTGGCTACTCAAATTAAGGCCAGTGGTTTTTAGGTGACGATCAGTGATAGAGTGCACTCAAACTGTCTGCCAGTTGCTCTTCTGTCTGCTTGACTTTGCTAATGTATTCTACTATGAAGCTGATATCACCACGCTTTCATCTGCAAAGAAGCCTCTGTGACGGGGCTTTAGTCGTATTAACCACGTGTGCTGGTTTGTCTGTGTCTGTCTGTCTGAGAGAGAGAGAGAGAGAGAGAGAGAGAGAGAGAGAGAGAGAGACAGACAGACAGACAGGCAGACAGAGTGACACGGGATGATAGAGAAAGACACACATAGAAAGAGACACACAGAATGAACGAGAGTTAATGACAGTGAGTGGGGTAGACAGAGCGACGAACAGACGGAGAGATGGCGAGAGAATTGGATTGAAAGAGAGACATTCGAAGAGAGACAGACTGATTGACTGACTGAGAAACAGAGAGAAGAGACACGGAAAACCGAGGATAAGGGAGTACTTTTGTCGCAAAAAAAAAAGGAGATGAAGAAGTGAGATGGGGAAGGGGGGGGGGGGGGGTAACTTTTCTCCTTAAGAGGTGTAAAATGTGTGTGTGTGGGTGGTGTGTGTATGTGGAAGTGTGAAAGTGCCATTTTACTGGGAGGCTGCTGATCTGCATACAGCTGTTATAATGCAGTTGCAGAACTCTTGGACGACTTCTTCTAGTGTTCCCACTCAACGATCATTCCACAAAGAACGAGTATATACGTTTGCTGTGCTCTGTACTGCCGGTTAGAATCGTGTATCCGTGGGTGCTGTTTCAATGGCTCGGCATGTTATAATGCCTCGTAGTCCTTAAAAACAAACAATCAAAAACACTGTATACTGATCGTATTTCATTCGAATTGGATTTGCGAGGAATATCTTTTATTGAGGTATAGTTGGGAGTAGGCGGTCTTCTTTTTTCCATGCCAACCACGTGTGAGGTTTAAAGCTGTGGTGTGTTCGTCGCTGTATGCACTCCAGTTGGTCCATATTCCTTTTCCAGGTCTAGTCACAAATAGCAGCCACATACTGCAGAGTCAGCGGACCTGAGTAGCTTAGCCACTAGGAGACGTCAGCCCAACAAACGCCCCTCTGGAAGCCCTTCTAGGGAACCGGAAGCCAGACACTGCAGACGGTAGTGACATGCATGAGTCATCCGCTTGAGGTCTGGGCGAAGTTGGACCGCTTCAACAAGGCATCAACAAGACGGGAGTTTGGGGCCCCCCTACTGCTGACGCTCACTCCTAAAACATGCTTTGTGTCACACACACACACACACACACACACACACGGACGCACGCACACACATGCGCGCGCACACACACACACACACGCACGCACGCACGTATGCAACTTGTGTTGGCCCCATTATTATGGACTGTGCGCTGGGCAATCACTGTGTGGACATCAATTTTCCAAGAATTTTGAAACAGTTCTCCAGATTTTTACAAACAGGATGTAATTATTGATGTTATTAGATAAAGATCCATACCAATTGCATACGTTTACACTCAAAATTTAATAGTATGAAATTTCACATCCGTTAAGTGGTCTTACGCACACACACACGGAGGCTACAACTCAACCTGTCTACAAAGTGTGCTGTGTAGAAAACATTCAAGCAAGTTTCCATAGTTGAACGAATCTGGCCTTGATAGTTGACGGAAACGAGCTTTCTGAGTGAGCATCTGGTGGGGTTTACCGTTCAGAGTAATGGGGACGTCAAGCCTAACCCCCATGGTACTCCTGTTATCTTCAAGCTGCAACAGCGAGTCTTGGAGATCCTATCCCTTCATCATCATGATAATCATGTGCTCGTGGTATTCCATTAGTTTGTTTGTTGATTACCTGCCCCTTGACCACGACTGGTGCTGAGAATTTACTCCGGCTGTTGGAGGAGACGCCAATACATGGAACAAGCTTCTGGGCCACAGGGAAGCAAGGAAACAGGAAACTGGTTCACAAGACGTATTTCCATCTCGACTCTGTGAACTTTCCTGTTCCCAGCCATGGAATCCTCTGACAAAAACGTCATAGGTAGGCCTAGCAGGAAATTACGTCTGCAAGACGTCATTGTTTGAGCAGGTTGGGTTTGGGAAAGGCTTTCCCGTTTTTCGTATTTGAATGAATCATGAAAACTGATACCGTCTTGACTTCGTTTGACAGATTTAACATTCACACTTAGCCTGCATCTGCCAACGTTGTTAGATAAATTCATTCGCGTCTGTTGATTTGTCTATCAGGGAGATTAGGCTAAGCCGGATATCTATCAATGCGTATTCAATGCGTATGAAATATGTCTGCCAGCAATGCGCGCCCGGTACCGATCGGTCCAGCCGTAATAGAGCCGATGCTGTCATTAGGCTTCTGCGTATTGTACGCATGCGGTCTGCGCAATTCTGTCCAGACGGCATCTCTCTCTCTCTCTCTCTCTCTCTCTCTCTCTCTCTCTCTCTCTCTCTCTCTCTCTCTCTCATGCACAAATGAGCAACGAAAAAAATTTACAGACTTTGGTCTTTTTCATCGTGTGTGTGTGTGTGTGTGTGTGTGTGTGTGTGTGTGTGTGTGTGTGTTGTTGTTGTTGTTGTTGTTGTTGTTTCTGTTGTTATTGTTTTGTTTGTTGTCTTTCCGCTGCTTTTTTGTCTTCTATTTTATCTTATTAAGCAAACACCACACACATCAAAACCATGACACCGGAGAGAATCCAGAGAAAGTACTGTATGAATAAAGAAACAGAAGATCAACAGTCACTGAGGAAGAGGAAGAGTCAGATGATACTAGGTGAGATGATCACAAGGCAGTATTTCAGACACGACATGACAGTTCCTGGAATATTGCCTCTGCTGTCTTATGGTTTGTATGTACCTTGTTCCAGACAGGACTGACTCAGAGGAAACCACAGCAGCCACGTGTCACCCAGGAAATTTAGAGACATTATTCCCCATGATCCACAGCCGACATGTTCAGGCACAGCTCACTCAAAAAAAACAACCACAAACAACGCCATACTATGCTAATGCTGCCCCACAACAGATGTTTTGAAAAATACGCACGCAGATCCATTCACACTATTTGAAGTCTTTCTTTTTTTTTCTGCGAACGCAGGCTGATACACACCTGCGGACACTGCCTGTATAGACAGGCGGTGGAGTTTTGTGTGTATGACCGTTTTTTTTTTTTTTTATCCGGCCATTAAGGCAGCCATACTCCATCTTCGGGGAAGGTGCATGCTATGTGTAACGTGTCATCCATACCAACGGCCCAACTGGCCTTCTCTTCCGAAAGTTGGTGATGGGATTTTACAAGATGTGGTGCATGCGTTCACACATGGAACCTCGGTTTATAGTCTCATTCGAAGGACTGTATGGGGAATGGAGTCAGAACCAATGTTAACTCTGAGGGAAAAATCCCCCTGTACCGAAATTCGAACCCCCAACCCCAGGATCACGAGTCCGGCGCTCTACCAACTGAGCTATTCCGGTCACACTATTTGAAGTGATTGCTGCACAGTGTCTGATCCAAAGAAGTTTAACAACAAAAACCATCCTGCACCTTGTCAGCCTTGCTGGAGACGAATTTTGAACAGGAAAGGATACTAGAATTCACAAGCAACCCAAATCCATCCATCCTCACCACCCCCAAACAAGAGTTCCTTTCCAAACAACCCATCATCCAGGACTACACCACCTACGCATGAAAATGCTGAAGCCTTCAGGTTGAATTCCCTGAGGAACAAAACCAAACCCTATGATGTACACCTTGTTTCCTGTTCACAGGAGATCTCCACCCGTTCCGGGATAGACTGTGAAACAGATGAATCCTGAAAGATAATTGAAGAAACTACTGGTTGAAAACTAGACTCCTTCCATGTCAAGAGGGCCACAGCCACAGCCAAAGAAAAACTTCAAGAACAGACTTTTAACAGACACCCAGTTCTACCACCAGGACAATTAACTAGTCGTGTTACGGTCTGAATATCACACACACACACACACACACACACACACACACACACCAGTCCAGATATGAGATTTGAACCAGGATTGAAGAAAGAAAAGATCGAATTGATTAGATTTTAACCAGCGTCAGCTCATACATGATAAAATAACCCTGACTGGAGAATATTCCCCACTGACCAAACGATCCAGCCAACCATCCTGAAAGAAATGACGTGAATATTGTGCGCATATCTGATGAGTTTCCTTAGGATCTGCTACCCTGAAATCAGACACAAACCTATATAAGATGACATCTGCAAGTTTAGAGAATATAGGTCTACAAGAAAATAGAATTGTGAATCTGCCAGTACGATCAGAATAAAGCACATGATGAGCCTGTGTATCTTTCTGAACTCTTCAAAATGTACAATCCTACCCGTTCTCTCCATGTTTTCTTTGTACGATGATAAAATATCTAAAATTCCATCTTACAATTAAAAGCAGAACAGTTCTAATGCATCGTTATTTTCCGGAGCAACACATTGGAATTCGCTACCTTTTCAACTGCGTCATGTTCCTTTCTTCCTAATTTTCTAGTCGGTACTTTAAACTTACCAGTTCAAACACCAGATGCTGAATATCGCCTGAATATGTCTAAATATGTGCCTGTCACATGTCTACATGAGTACCAATGTTTTAAGCTGGTGTGTGTGTGTGTGTGTGTGTGTGTGTGTGTGTGTGTGTGTGTGTGAGAGAGAGAGAGAGAGAGAGAGAGAGAGAGAGAGAGAGAGAGAGAGAGAGAGAGAGAGAGAGAGAGAGAGCGCGCGCGTGCGCATGGTAATGCATACAAGTTTATGTGTATACGTCATCAATGCATAAGCGCGCGCGCGCGCGCGTGTGTCTGTGTGTTGGGGAGAGGGAAGAAGGAACGGGTAGAGTGGGATCCCAAAACGAAGAGCTGGGAGAGGGGAGAGGGGGTGAGAGGCAGAGGGAGGTCTAGTGCGGATCACTGAGAAAGGTTGTCCAAAGGTTTTCAAAGCGGTGGCGATGGCGGTCTCCTTTCCCAACATTTTCCGAAAGTGGAAAACTCTTGTGTTTCTGTCCACTTAGGTTGCTAACATCCAAGAACTGGCCTAACTGCAACAACACTGGGAATGCGCAGCATTGATGTTGGGGCTTTATCAGCAACTCATCGATCGCCACTTTGACTGCCGACATCTGGACAAATTGTAAGATATAGATTTATGTGAAGTGTTACTATCCACCAGGTAGTTCCGGACCATCATAGTCCAAGGGAAGACAGACTGTACTGGGTGTGTTACACCCTAGGCACCGTGTAGCAGCGGTCTTCGTTGCTGAGGTCAGCAGGGTCATTGGTCTGGGGCCGGAGTAGCTCAGTTGGTAGAGCATCAGACTCGTAATCTCGGGGTTGCGGTTCGCATCTCCGCCGGGCCGTTTCAGTACAGGGGGATTTTTTCCCCCAGAGTTAACATTGGTTCTGACTCCATTCCCCAAACAGTCGTTAGAAGGAGACTATAAACCGATCGAGGCTCCGTGAGTGAACGCACGCACATCTTGCACACGTAAAATCCCACCACCAACTTTCGGAAGAGAAGGCCAGTTTTTGTCGTTGGTATGGATGACACATTACACATAGCAGTTGTGTTCCGAAGTTGGAGTATGCCTACCTTAGTGGCGGGATAAAAAAACGGTCATACACACGCAAGTGTCAGAATAATCAACTTGATGATTGTGGACACTTTACAAGGGGGAAAAAAAAAAAAAAAAAAAAAAAAAAAAAAGAAAAAAAATAAGGAGAGAAGGGCAATTTTCTCGGCCAAATCCCTTTTTTACAAGGCGGAGATGAGGGTGGGTATCATTTTCCCTTGCCAGAGTCATACAAATACGTCGATTGAATTTTTGTTTCTTTACAGGTCGGATCTGCAGTCCATGACATGGTAAAATTGTATTTTTTCCACTCAACCGGTGGAGTGGGGCGGAGGTTCCTAAACCTACCCACCCACCCACCCTTCCTTCTGTTAGGCTCGCGAGATTTTTATTCCCACCATATCTTGTGCCGACGTCAATATGTGTAGTAGCAGCCAGTGGAGTTGTCTCACCCTGTCGACCATCTGCGAAGGAACGAACGTTTTCACCAACTCCACACCGCAGCAGCAGCCCGGTCGATCAAGGGAAAGTACTAAGAACATATTTTCATGGGAAGTAACTCTTTTAATTTTGAAGTTACGTTTTTGCCAATATTTCAATACATTCATATAGTTGATACTATTTTATTTACAACAAATTAGCGTATAAAGTATAATTCTTAATTTTGATATAAACTTTGAAAATTTAGTCGTTTGTATGAATTTACAAAGATTTTGTAATAAAAGCGCCAGACAACTGCCAATTATAGATATTTAACTTAGTACTTATATATTTTATTTCGTGACGTAACCTTACAGACACGCCGTGTTCGATCTGAATCATGTGTGTTGTCAAGCCATATTAACATTCTCCTTTTTCTATAAGGTTATATTTGAACGCTCCGGACTTAGCTGGAGCCGCTGAAGTACTGATACTGAATCGATACGTTATCCTTCTGGAAATATATAGTAACAATGCACTTCTTTTTTAACGTATAGGCCTGTGCCATATTTTGTTCAACTGACGTGATATGGACAACTGAAACAAAGCAAGTTGTTTTCACTATTCCAGCTAGCTACGAGTGGGAATGACGATGCTGATTACCCCGGATAAGTATCTCCAAAATGCCATCTAAAAACGCAAGTGAGACTGTGTGTGTTGACCTGATAGGATTCTTTTCATTATCCCTCCTCTCCTCCCTTCATTTTGTTGGGTGGGGGCATTAAATCCGGAGACCTCATTGGATCCGCCCTTGCATCCCCGATGTATTGATCAACCAGAGGCAGTCCTCTGTGTGGAAGTCAGACTGTGAAGCCTTCAGTGGCTCAGAACATTAAGATAGTAAGCGAATTATTACGAGTTCGAATTGAGCTGGCACCTGACATACATAAACTGCTACTTGCCCATCTTAACGTGTTGTCGTTCCGGTGGTATGCAGTATTGTAAGACAGGTCCTGTCCCTGAGAGACCTGCCTGATGACAGTCATGGCCTGATACGCATGCTCAAACTGAAGACTCAACCACTGCTGCTGCTGCATGTCCGCAGTGTGGCCGCATCTGCACGCCCAACTTTAAAGCTGTGTGCTCACCTATGGCGCCTAATTGCTCGTGATGGATCTTCGACTTATATAGCCAGGTGTTACAATACTTACTTTCAGTATAGCAGACAGCAAATCGTCTGGTCCATGCGAGTGTTCCTCAGATCTGGATGTAGCTGCCTGAACAGAAAAAGAGATGTTGAACATGATTTTTACCTGTGTCAAGATGGCTGCCACCATCTTGCCTAACCGCTGACAACATCATCTTCCCACGACCTTGTGGCTGATATTATCATCTGCATTCTATTCTACCTCTTGAACCAACTCGCTTCTTCTTTTAAACCAGTTTTTTTTAAATGTTTGTATGCATTAACAAGATTTTTTTAAATTCACATCTGTAAACAAGTGGGTTTGTGTGATCAAATATTGCTTAGGTTGACCATTTGTGTGTGTGTGTGTGTGTGTGTAGCACTAAAGATTACATACAAGGCATTGACTAACCTGCTGATCCAGGACAAATAGCTCTGATGTTTCAACAAAGCTTCCACACTGACAGAGTGTTTATTCCCAATGCCAAGAATCCCCCTTACATACTGACAGGGTGCTGAATCCATGCCCAATAACTGCAGTGACAAAGTTCACTCTGTGACGGTTTATTGAACACAGGGCCAGTAACTGCAGTAAGAAGACTGGCAATTGATGAGGTGTTCAATCCAGGGCCAGTAACTGCAGTGAGAAGACTGGCAATTGACAGTCTTCAGTCCAGGGCCAATAACTGCAGTGAGAAGACTGGCAATTGATGAGGTGTTCAATCCAGGGCCAATAACTGCAGTGAGAAGACTGGCAATTGACAGTCTTCAGTCCAGGGCCAATAACTGCAGTGAGAAGACTGGCAATTGATGAGGTGTTCAATCCAGGGCAATAACTGCAGTGAGAAGACTGGCAATTGACAGTCTTCAGTCCAGGGCCAGTAACTGCAGTGAGAAGACTGGCAATTGACGAGGTGTTCAGTCCAGGGCCAATAACTGCAGTGAGAAGATGGCAATTGATGAGGTGTTCAGTCCAGGGCCAATAACTGCAGTGAGAAGACTGGCAATTGACAGAGTTCAGTCCAGGGCCAATAACTGCAGCAGTGAGAAGAGACTGGCAATTGACAGTCTTCAGTCCAGGGCCAGTAACTGCAGTGAGAAGACTGTCAATTGACTGGGTGTTCATCCCAGGGCCAATAACTGCAGTAAGAAGACTGGTAATGGACGAGGTGCTCAATCCAGGGCCAATAACTGCAGTGAGAAGACTGGCAATTGATGAGGTGTTCAGTCCAGGGCCAGTAACTGCAGTGAGAAGACTGTCAATTGACTGGGTATTCAATCCAGGGCCAATAACTGCAGTGAGAAGACTGGCAATTGACAAGGTGTTCAGTCCAGGGCCAGTAACTGCAGTGAGAAGACTGTCAATTGACTGGGTATTCAATCCAGGGCCAATAACTGCAGTGAGAAGACTGGCAATTGACAAGGTGTTCAGTCCAGGGCCAGTAACTGCAGTGAGAAGACTGGCAATTGATGAGGTGTTCAGTCCAGGGCCAATAACTGCAGTGAGAAGACTGTCAATTGACTGGGTGTTCAATCCAGGGCCAGTAACTGCAGTGAGAAGACTGGCAATTGACAAGGTGTTCAGTTCAGGGCCAATAACTGCAGTGAGAAGACTGGCAATTGACAAGGTGTTCAGCCCAGGGCCAGTAACTGTATGTGAGAAGACTGGCAATTGACAGTCTTCAGTCCAGGACCAGTAACTGCAGTGACATGACAGTCTTCAGTCCAGGGCCAGTAACTGCAGTGAGAAGACTGGCAATTGACAGTCTTCAGTCCAGGGCCAGTAACTGCAGTGAGAAGACTGGCAATTGACAGTCTTCAGTCCAGGGCCAGTAACTGCAGTGAGGAGCCTAACATGCTGACTGGAGTTGTATTCAGGGCCAGTGATTGCTGTGACAAGGCTGACACCACTGACAGTGTTAAATCCAAGGCCAATATAACTACAGTGGCAAAGCTTGCACACTGATAGTGTGTTCAATCAAGTGACTGTCTTGGCAGCATATGACCTACTGTAACTGCCTTGGCAACATACTGCCCACTGTCATCGCCTTGGCAACATATTGTCCACTGTGATCATCCTGAAAACATTCTGCCTACTGTGATTGGCAACACATTGCCTTCTGTGATCATCTTGGCAAAATATTGCCTACTGTGGTTGTCTTGCCAACATATTGCCTACTGTGGTCGTCTTGCCAACATGTTGCCTCCAGTAACAATTCCAGCAACACATTGCCTATTGTGATCATCTTGGCAACATATTGCCTCCTGTGATAATCTTCGTAAATACCTTGCCTGCTGTGGTCATCTTGGGAACATATTGTTCACTGTGATTGTCTCTGTAACATAACACCATTTGCAATCATCCTGGCCAGATAGTATCAACTGTGATCACCTTGGTGACACATTGCCTACTGTGATTGTCTTGGCAACATACTGCCTACTGTTTTCACCCATTGCAGCCAAGGTGTGGTAGGGGTTGGCTCATTCTAATGATTCCTGAGCGCCCACTGATACTGCATTTGCATGTGCATACATGTAACATGTAAGCAAGTGATATTGTTATGTATTGTGTGTGTAGATTGCATATGGGTATTTGTTTGTGTAAATGTTACCGTCATGTGACGTGTGCAGGTGCAGGTCTGTGTGTGTACGTGTTTGATTATATATGTACATAATTTGAAGTGCATTGGCATAAAGTGACATTATGTGTAGAAATGCATGATGAGAGAGAGAGAGAGAGAGAGAGAGAGAGAGAGAGAGAGAGAGCGCATGCGTGCGTGCGCACGAATGTGCACCTGTGTTTTTGTACGATATATCTGTGCTTGAAGAATATGCATGTGTCCGTTTTATCATGATAGAGTGAATAAGTGAGTGATTTTGTGTGTGTGTGCGCACGTGGGCATGTATTTGCATATCTGTGTTTTGTATATATCTGCGCTTGAAGTGTATGCATGTGTCTGTTTTATCATGAGCGAGTGAGTACGCAAGTGTGTGTGTGTGTGTGTGTATGTGTGTGTGCGCATGCGCATGCGCGCAAGTGCACATCTTGTGTTTTTGTATAATATGTCTGTGCTTGAAATGTATGCATGTGTCCGTTTTGTGTGTGTGTGTGTGTGTGTGTGTGTGTGTGTGTGTGTGAGTGTAGCAAATGATATATGTACATATATGCATGTGTGTGTGTGAGTATAGCATATGTGTACATCTATACATATGCGCGTATGTGTGTGTGTGTGTGTGTGTGTGTGTGTGTGTGTGTGTGTGTGTGTGTGTGTTGTGTGTGTGTGTGTGCATTTAAAAAATCCATATACACACACACACACACACACACACAAAGAAAAAAAAAGAGAGAAAAAACCAATACAGCCATTTTCAGTGAGTCTTTATTAATTTAAGTTTTGTACATAATGAAAATCATTTGATTTCTTTCAACACACAACAAGGACGGAATGAAATGCCAAATGTAACTTAAACAGATATCACCATGTTTGAGGACGGAAAGCTTTCTCATTTATCTCCCTACAAAAAGGCACTTTCAGAATAGTAGAATGTTTTGAGTATAAGTCGCGTATTTGCACTCATAACACATAATTATTTACATTCAAATTGCATAAACAAACAACCTGTGCCGAGATATTGCAACAAAAGGCAACATGAATATAAAAGAACTTATAAAAGCCATTAGGAAGAAGTAAGCGAACTGATACAATTAAACGAAAAAGAAAAGAAACCATTTGCACGGTTCAACTTTCAACTGGAAAGAATCGTCAACACAGTGTATAAAGTCATGGGAATGAAAAACATTTCAACAAAGTTAAAATCATATACCATGTATAAAAGAGAGAAAAATATCACAGTGGTAAGAGTTTAGCAGAATCATTTACACACTTTTTTCTTTAAAAAGTAACAAATTCACACACCTGATATGTTCCAACACATAATTAGAGACACATTTGTAGAGAGACAGACATTATTTCAAGAGGATCACAACCACTTTATTTCATGCTGATTGCAGAAAGAACTATAGATACAAAATAATTAGATTTTGATCAGCTTTTGTGTTCAAGCTCATAAACTTGCAATTATCATAGTAATTCTCCCCACTATCTGGTCAAACTGATAATCCTGACACTGACCTATGTATTTTCACTGAAGAAAATGGTAAATTAAAACGATTCAAAGAGAATTGCAATATTGATGATGACTGGAATGTTTGCAAGAAACTGAACCAAATGAAAGGCAATTTTGTACAGTAATAATAATTTTCAAAAAAACATCCCAGTCAAACATCATCACAAGAAAACAATCTCAGGCAGACTGATGCTGAAAACACAAAAAGTTAACTTGAATAGGAAAAAAGTATCTCCAACAACTGACGAAAATCACAAATCCAGCACACACAGATGTGTTCAAAATCAACTTGCAACGAAATCGAAATGATGATTCACACAAACCCCATCAAATGTCCATCTGTCTCTTTATGTCGATGGAAGTTCCAAGGTATGTGTGTGTCTGCTGACAAATGCATATCCTGCAAAGAACAAACTGTCCTTGGAATCCTCTAAGGCAAGTTAATATGCTGGAAGATCAGAGTCGTGTTCAGTAAAGTCACAACGATTGCCAAGTCCTTTCCAGTGCTTCTCTCTTCTCCTCTCACTTTCTCTTGGCTTTCAAAGACTTCTCCTTGTGGGTGATCTCATCATCCAGCAGGATGCTCTGTTTCACCAGGTCTTCTTTGCGGATCAGAGTGTTGGTTAGCTGCTGCTGCAGCTGCTGGACCTGCTGACTGTTGGAGGAGGATTCAGCTTTCTGCAGTCCTTCACGGACTTCTGATTCCAGCTTCAGAGTCTGCAGCGTGAACAGAAGTTGGGAGTATGTAACGAAACAAACTGATTATCTTCATTTCCTAACAAGTGATTAAGTGTGTGAATAAGACAGAGAGAGACAGAGACAAAGAGAGAGAGAGAAAGAGAGAGAGGGGGGGGGGGGGGGGGGGGAGAGAGAGAGAGAGAGAGAGAGAGAGAGAGAGAGAGAGAGAGAGAGAGAGAGAGAGAGACAGAGAGAGAGAGAGAGGAGAAAGTGTGTGTGTGTGTGTGTGTGTGTGTGTGTGTGTGTGTGTGTGTGTGTGCAAGTGTATGCATGTGCGTGTGTGTGTGTGTGTCTGCTTGCGCGCGCGCGCGCACGTGCGCACGTGTGTGTGTATGTGTGTGTGTGTGTGTGTGTGTGTGTGTGTGTGTGTGTGTGTGTGTGTGTGTGTGTGTGTGTGTGTGTGTGTGCACGCATTTCGTACATGATCCTCAACACATACAGACACACAAACACACATGCATATATAAGCAGACAAATGTGCACATATGCAAATCAGGCATGCACATATACCTGCACTAAGCCTGGAGAGCACTACAGATTTTGATCAGGAGCTGGAAAGAATCACCAGACACTTTTTTTTTTTTTGTGCTGTCCCAAACTTCTGCGCCACCTCAGAGGCAGTGCACCCACGCCGCTCATTCCGATACCCCGTCCACAGCCACAGTCAGGCCGGTCCCGCCGCAACCCCGGCACCAGCAATCCACAGGGAGCAGTCAGTGTCAAATCGTCAAGAGGCAACCCACCGGAGGAGACACTGCACTGCTACCGAGTCATTTTGGTGGTGTTCAGTGGCGCCTGTTCTGATCTAACATACGCAGGACACCACCTACTAAGCCCCCTACTGATGACAATAATTGCTTAGTCGTGGAGCCGGCATGAGTGAGCTCTCCCTCCTGAGGGCACCACAACGTCCGTCCAACGACAGCCCCCATGGACTCACCGATACCAGTGACCCCGACGGAACCAAACCAAGGCCACAGACGTGGAGAGGACATCGAAATTGAGGTCACCATGAGAGCAGGGCATGAAGGGCCACAGAACCAGAGACATTCTTTTTAAAATGCTGATCGATGAGAATGAGGATGATTAAGATGATGCTACGGATTTCCATTTCGTCTGAGACTACATGACAGGGCTGTACTCTATGCTTCCTTTCATAACATATCCCGGCGTCAACCAGGCCTGAGAGATATAGGCACCAGCAGTGTTGGTCAGGAAATTTGAGCAACACTCTCAGAAACGCATCCATTAAGTGGATGAAACTCGACTGTGTGGTCCCAGTCTTCCCAACTGAGTCTGCAGCAAACTCAACTCTGGTACAGGAGCCGGTCGGGGCAGAAAAACCCAAATGACTCTGATGGGATTCGAACCCACGACCTCCCAGCCGGGAGTCTGCGATGCTAACCACTTCGCCAGGGCGGCTGGTAAGAATCACCAGACTTGGTGTCTAAAACCAGCTGTAATGTGGTGATGTCAATCATGATAGCATCCCTGAGCCAGCTGCACCAACAAACCGCTTCAAAGCTAGCTATTTCTTTCAGAGATCTCTTCCTGCTGTTCACACTTCCCTCTCATGGCCAGACTGCTCGTGCTTCCTTCTCCTACATGGCTCACACCGACAAATCGCTCACTCTGTGAACTGTCCCTCTCTCGCCTGTCCCAAAGGCAATCACATTCTCATACACATTGTCGCTTCTCTGTTCCCTTGCTCTATTCCTACTAACAGGCACCAGATTATGATAATTTTGTTTACATTAACACACCATCAACAGGCACCCACTCCACTGTTGCTCTTCTCTTCTCACACAGCATTACATGGTGTGACATTATCTTGGTTAAGACACTGGATCTCCTTATTTTGGACATCCACACACCAACTCCTGGACTGAACTCTGATCCCAAGTAAGAAAAATTACTGGATTGGGTTTGTCAAGTAATATCTTACAGTACACCACACAGGCAGACATGCATGGAAACACACATATCACCCACATACATACCCATACATGCACACAAACTGCATGCACATACACACATACACAAACACACTTAACACAGGCCTACACAGTCTTCCACACAAACCCACTCACATACCATGATAACACATATTTGCCACACACACACACACACACACACACACACACACACACACTCTCTCTCTCCACACATGTGCAAAAACTAAACTTGAGCCAAGACCCATAAAAATGAAATGAGGACCAGCTTGGCCATGTGGGGAAGGCATCGGATTTGTGATCCAAGGTCCAGGGTTCTTCTCCCATAGAAGACAGCTAGGCTGGAGGAGGTTTTCCCTTCACAGTGAGCATCAGTGCACACTCCCATCCTCTCCTAACCCTCTGGACGAGACTTTAAACCAAGATTCTATGCGTTAATACATTTTACAAATGTCTTGTATGCCCCTTTATACTTCATTCTACGTTTTGCAGGTGAGTAGGCCATCATGTGCCAGCGGGAGGGAAGACAGGAAAAACAACATGCACAATGGTGTCATGTCTACACATCGTTCCAAGAGTCTGTATGTGGATGTTTTAATGGTGGGGGTTAAAAAAAAAAAAAAAAAAACGGTTGCATACATAAAAGTGTCACCAGAGATGAACTTCTGAGGACTAGCCAAGGAACAAAGAATGAACAAAAGAGACCAAATCAAGCCTAAGCTACTGCATGAATACACACACACATACACACACACAACACACTCACACACACTCACATACACACACACACACACTCACATACACACACACTCACATACACACACACACATACACACACTCACATACACACACACACACTCACATACACACACACACACATACATACACACACACACACATACACACATGCGCGCTCTCTCTCTCATCACCTGCAGCAGTTCAGAATGAGGGCATCACTCTTAGTCCTCAGGTTGATGATCTGTGTATCCAGCAGGTCACGTGGGGATTGAACCACTGGTCTCCCACCCTTCCTACTGGGACTGTAACATAGATCATACAACCTCAAACCATTTACATGACTGTACCATTGTTTTCCCCCTTGCCCTCTAGCCCTCCTCTTTCCTCCTGAAAGAGTTGTCACTCGCACAGACCAGCCCCACACCATGAACACACATACATTGTATTTTTTAACATATTCACTTAATCAACATAGAAACAGGTGGCAAAATACACAAATTCACACACATTCAGTATGCTTGAGAGCATCAAAGTTTGGGTTCATATAAAGGCATGTTTATGATTCACAGAGAAAAAAAAACAGAAAAGAAAAAGGAAAAAAACACCCATGAAGACAGACAACTTACTGACAGATTTTCTAATTACAGCTGAATCCAGGTGTACTAATGCTGTTTCTACCAAAATATGTTTATTTACGAGAGAGAGAGAGAGAGAGAGAGAGAGAGAGAGAGAGAGAGAGAGAGAGAGAGAGAGAGAAGAGAGAGAGAGAGAGAGAGAGAGAGAGAGAGAGATTTTTTCAAAGTCTAAGAATGCTTGTGTATCACAAGTTTTGGTTATAACAAAAATCAGTAATACAAACTGATTCTCCTACTTCCAGTAGCCTTGTATAACTGGACTTGACCACATCTTTTTTTTTAAATCCAATGTCCTTTGTTTCTTGTTGTAGCTATTGTTCCTGTGCAACCTCTTGCTGCCCCCCTTTGCCCCTCTCTTTATTAACTGGCTATCACATGTTTTCCAGCTGTCTGTGTGGCATGACTCCCGAGCTGTTCGTTCTAGCTCTCCCATACACAGCCACACCAAGGTTCAATCTGTCACAGTTTCAACACCAGCAGTCCACAGCATTAGTCAGTGTAAGGTTGTCATGAGGCAAACTACCATGGGAGATTGCACAGCTGCAGTGTTTCTTTAAAGATGTTTAGAAGCACCTGTTCCGATCCAACAAAGGATACTATCCATTAACCTCCCTCCTTGAATTGCTGAGCAAGCATGACAGAGCATCCTTCTCCAGAGGGCGCCACCATGTCGATCCAATGACAGTCCCAATGAACTTGCCGATACTGATGGCTGACATGCATTCACCACAAAGAAGGATGTGGAAAAAAAAACTGAAAATGAGGTCACCATGAAAGCAGGGCATGATGGGCAACAGACTCTATGATATTTTTTATTGCTGCTGCTGCTGCTGCTGCTGCTATAGAGTTCTTTTTGGGTTTGAGACACATCACAGTGCTATAGCTTGTGCTTTCCTTCATAATGTATGCCAATGTCAACCAGACCTGAGAGAGACAGACCACCTGCAGTACTGGTCAGGAAATTTGAAACAACACTTTGAAATCATCTGGCTGTAGTCTTCCCATCTGAAGCAATTCTTGGCAGTAGCCGGCCAAAGCCTCCAGATTCTACAAACATGTTTCTGATGGGACTCAAATCTAATACTAGCCCACAATCCACAATATGGATATCTAGTCCTTTGATCTTATGTTCATACAATGTTATATACCCATGATATGTTGACAAATTTTAATTTATGATCTGTGTGTGTGTGTGTGTGTGTGTGTGTGTGTGTGTGTGTGTGTGTGTGTGTGTGTGTATGTGTGTCTGTACGTCTGAATGATGCATGTGTGTAGTGTGGTGTATGTGTGTGTGTGTGTGTGTGTGTGTGTGGATAGAAGATGGATTGTGATGTGTCGATAAGTAAATAAGTGGTGAATGTTGATGTTTAATTTTAAGCTCGTTAATTTGATTTTATCCTATTGTATTTTACATTTTTTTTTAGGATGTGATATTGCAATGTGTCGCCATAAAATAATTTTCCTTCAGGGACAAAATATACAACTTGTGAACTTGTAACTGCCGCATGGCTGTGGCTAAATCCACTGTGCCCATATGATCCAAGTACATGAAATGAACATACTGAAATAATCCATGGAAATCAGAAATGTTGCTCTAACGTCCACCTGTCATGTTTAAAGTTAACATAATAAATTGAATACTCCTATAAACCAAGAGATAACTAGGTGGTTTTCCATTTAGTATTACACTGCCTTAGCATCAATGCGCATGGTCAAGCTTGACACTGATGGGTATAGCTTTTTCATTATCCACCGAGACTCCCTTCAATGTTAACATAAACAGCATATTGTGGTTATAGCTTTGTCATTATCCACTGTTACTCCGCTCAATGTTAACACAAACAGCATAGTATGGGTATAGCTTTTTCATTATCCACCGAGACCCTTCGATGCTAATATAAACAGCATAGTATGGGTATAGCTTTGTCATTATCCAATCTTACTCCCTTCAATGTTAACATAAACAGCATAGTGTCCATTTTCCATTAAGCCAGTGTTATTTTTGGTTCACTTTTTTTTTTTTACTGTGATGATATCGACCCACCTTGACCAACTTCGTATCCTTGAACAAAACGTATGAGCAAAAAGAAGCACATCAAAAGAATGAAAACATGTTAAAACTGCCAAACAAGAAAAGTCAGAGGAAGAAAAAGAGGTCAAAATTATGGCAGATTTCTGTAGTATATGACAAACACACTGATATGCTCTGTATCTTGTTTACATGATCATCACAAGCTGAGCAGTCCGAAGCCTCACCTGTGGGAAGCATGCACAGGACTGCCCTTCAGCTCTGCCATGCGAGCGCTGATGAAGTCCCCTGATGGCATGAAGCCTCCACTGGATGCCAGCTGCTGTCGAAGACGTGCATTGCTGGCCACCAGGTGATAGCCCACCAGACGCTCGGACATCCTCTGCACATACGACACATCATTTCCTTTATAACCTCTGTACACACATAGCGCAATTCTTCCTGTATTTCCTTGTACACAGCACTGGTCATTTCCTATTCATTCTTTGTTCACAGAAGGCATTGTTCTTACTGTTTCTTCTGTACACATGATGCATTACATCCATTCTTGTATACTTACAGTAATCATTATTTTTGTTATATTTTCTTTACGAAGGCTTCTGTTATAAACTCTGTTCACAGCTTATATCATTTTCTTAATTTCCCCTTGATATGTCATTTCTCTTGTATCCTCTATGTTTCCTTAACATACGAGGATATATTTCCTTTACAATTGCAGCACTTGTCATTTCCTTTTCATCACATGTACACATCAAACATCATTTTCTTTATGTATATACAGCAAATTTTTCCTTTATGTATCTAGTACACTTATTTTCTTAATTTCTCCTGGATATGTCATTTCTGTTGTATCCTCTATGTTTCCTTAACTCTCTTGTCAATCGGGCGCCCGCTAGCCCCCAACCGGAAATCACACAGCCAAAACGCTGAGCACCTGCCAGCGCCCGGTAAAAACACGTGGCAACAATGGGCGCTGCCATGTTTCTCGTAGAAAAGGAAGTCTCATGAGAACATGATTTCCTTCTTCCTGTAGCCATTTTCTATCGTCTGCAAAAAAACCGCGAGTCAATGCGTGCCGTGATTCTCGAGTTACGAATTTTTAAAGTTTTGAAGTCGAAATGCGGTTTTTCACCATGGCCTACCTTGATTTCTGCCGTTCTATAATGAGATTTAGTGATGGAGATACTGTGATTTGTAGAATTCATGGCATAAGACTAAGTGAAAGTGTTGGGTGATGAAGCTTAGAGTGACCTAGATTTCGACTGGGATGAGGTTCAAGGTATGATGAGCAACAATTCGGAAGAAAGTTCTGAAGAAGAAGATTTTTTTTTTTTTTCCCCGAGTAAATGGCTCATGTGACATTCTTCAAACTTATGATATAGCAACATATATATTCGTAGGAATTTTAAAAATTATTTTCATTTCATTCTTTCCTTTCCTCTCTTTTAAATTATTTTCTTAATTGAGTAACCATGTTCAAATTACGGAGTTACCTATCTTGCCGATGGTTTTCAGTGTTACTAAGCTCGGCTAAGTGCATACTGAAGAGGGCTAACATATGAGGATATATTTCCTTTACAATTGCAGCATTTGTCATTTCCTTTTCATCACATGTACACATCAAACATCATTTTCTTTATGTATATACAGCAAATGTTTCCTTTATGTATCTATTACACTTCATTTCATTTATCTATATAGCACACATTTCTTTCATGAATGCAGTATGCAGCATTTCAGTTATCATTCCATTTACATCTTCTGTAAGAAACAAATTTCTTACAGAAAAAAAAGCCCACCAGCTGAAATTAATGTTAGACACAAAGGCAGTATGAATAAGCCATTTGAAAGGAGGACTGTGGGGTCAATGCACTGTCTAGCGGGTGTCCTGCATAATCCTACCGCTATGGCCTCAGGGCTTAGTGGGTACAATGTAGCATGTATGGACCAGCTCACATGCAGCTGTATGTACCTCCTTAAACAAAACTGACACCAGGAAACATATACAGACAATAACAATAAAGGTGACAGAAAGAGGGTAAGGCACAGGTTTCCAAACAACTCACCTGATCAGAGAAGTCTCTCACCTGATCAGAGAAGTCGATTTGTGTGGGTGCATCCACCTTCATGTCAATCAGTTCACCAATGGCGTTGATCTTATCGTCTGGGGTCGCAGCACCCACCATGGCTTTCTCCAATGTTGGTCGAGGGGAGGCAGCTCCCAGGGGAGTTTGTATTATACTCCTCCCTGTTTGGCTAAGTATACTTACCATGTCAGACCATAGCATTAAACGGCTGTCAGTCAGCTCTGTCAGGCCGAAGTTTTGTGGCAAATGCAGTCATAAGATAGTCACGTGACGCCCACCCTACTACTTCCGATTACGAAGAAGATGCCGAAGATCGTGTACTGTCCGTCATTCAACGAGGCCTGCGCGCAAGGCAACCCCAGGGAACCTTGGCGCTAGCGGGGAGGTAGGGCGGGCATTAGAGTCTGACATGGTAAGTATACTTAGCCAAACAGGGAGTATAATACAAACTCCCCATTTTGGCGTCGTATACTATACCATGTCAGACCATAGCAGAATTTAAAGGAATAGGAGGAGGGCCGAGCGCCCTAATGGTTCCTGGGTTAACTGTTATGGCTGCATTGGCCGCCACAAATGAAAACCCCCTAGAACCATCAGCCCTGGACATGCGGATGTCCCTTAGATAAAAGTTTATGAAAGGGTTCTCCGAACGCCAGTAGGCTGCCTCCAGGAGATGGCACACGGGGACAGAGTGCTGGAACGCTGTGGACGTGGCCAACGCTCTGACCTCGTGGGCTCGAGGGGAAAGGGCTGGGAGGTCTTTGTGGGCCTGGGCATAGGCAGATTTGATAGTATAGAATAGCCACCTAGAAATCGAGCCCGCCGAGATGTCTTTCTTGTTGTTGGGGGGTTGATGGAAATAAGGAGGCTTCTCTGAGAGGAACGCCTGGGGTGGGAACGCTCCCAGTAGTATCTGAGACACATAGAGGGTCATAGGTCCATGTCCCGCTGCTGCTTCGCTGCCTAAGATATCCGCTAGGGAGCGGATACCAGGGAAGGAGAGGTCGTCGTGCCCGGTTCCTGGTTCTTCGCTAAGAACTCAGGCAGGAACTTAAGCGAGAGACCGATCCGTCTCTGAGAAAGGCGATGTCCCGAGGGTCACAACTGAGGACCTGAATCCCACTTCGCCTCCTGGCTGAGGCCAGGGGAGAGAGAGAGGGTCTTGAAGGGGAGAATGACAAGGGAATAGCACGGAGGGGCTCGAAAGGGGGGTTTCTGAGGGAGTCAAGAACCAGAAAGAGGTCCCACATGGGAGCGCGCCTAGGGGACTGAGCTTCCCGTAGGGCCACCCCCCCCCCCGAGATAGTTCTCTAAGGAGAAAGTTATTGTCGAATGATGGGCCGCCCAGCTGTCAGATGGTGGTGCCTACGGCCGATCTGTAGCCCCGAGCCCCGAATGGAACTAGCAGAGAGCTTTCGAGACGATGAAAGGTGGGATAGGAAATTGCCTATCTGGTGGGATAGGAACTTGCCTATGTGGATGTAGGAGGGGAGGAGGTAGGGGACCGAGTTAGCCGTGCACCACGTGACCCATCTCTCTCATCGCGGTGGTCGCAATTTGGCTGGCATAGAAGCCAAGCGTGTAGGCGAAGCATCAGGGGATTGGAGTGAGGGGAGGCCCGAGCGAGGTTGTCTGAGTAAGTCCCACCAAGGGGCTAGCTGGAGAGGGGGAACGTGAGTGAGGGACTGAGGTCCGGGAACCACAACTGAGTCGGCCACCACGGGGTTGTGAGGATGAGTTTGGGTCTCTCCAGCCTGGCCTTCCTGATCACTTTGTGAAGTATGGGGAAGGGGGGAAAGGCGTAGGCGAGGAGTCCCGTCCAGGGGAGGGAGAGCGCATCGACCACGTACGCTCGGGGGTCCGGGAGTGGAGACATACATGGGGAGTCGATGGTTGTACCGGGTCGCAAATAGGTCGACCATGGGCTTGAACCAGTGTTCCCAGACGGTGGTTAGTGTCAGCTTGTTCAGGGTCCACTGTGTGTGCAGAAGGGTCCCTGACCGGCTGAGAGTGTCTGCCAGGATGTTGCATGTCCCCGCTATGTGTCTCGCACGGAGGGTGGCTCCCCGTGCGTGGCACCAGCGAAGGAGGGCCTCTGTCCGTAGAGAGAGGCCGATGGAGTGAGCCCCCCCCCCCCCCCCCCCCCCCCTTTGTTGATGTAATGGGCTACCGACGTGTTGTCCGTGAGGAGGAGAACCAGTCGGTGAGAGATAGATGTTGGAAGTGGAGGAGGGCCAGCCTGACCGCGCTTCCAATTCTAGTATGTTGATGTGGAGGCGAGCCATCTGTGCGTCCCACATCCCCGAGGCATGACTGTCCCCCAAGTGGGCCCCCCAGCCCGAGTCGGAGGCGTCTGTGTATAGTTCGAGGGACTGTGTGTGGGAGAGAGAGAGATCGGAACGCCTTCGTGAAGAGAGAAGGGTGCCAGGGAGAGGCCAAAGGGGAGAGCTTTGAACTGGAACACTCGAGCTTGCCAGACAAACCGGAGGTAACGTCTGTGCGCCGGGTGAATAAGGATCTGAAGTACGCATCTTTCAGATCTATGGAGGTAGCCCAATCTACGTGATGGATGGAGTCTCTGATCTGGAGGGCGTGTCCATCTTGAACTAGGTATGTCTGAGGAACTTGTTGAGGGGAGAAAGGTCAAGGATGGGCCTCCATCCCACCGAAGGTTTGGGGATCACGAACAGGTGGGAGTAAAACCGGGGTTGGGCTGGAAAAACTTCGGTGATGGCCCCTTTCTGAGGAGTTCGAGGACTTCCAGGCGAAGGGCGTCCGCCTGGGCAGGTGGGGGGGGTCGCTGGGGGACGAGGAGGAGGAGAGCGCATGAGGGGAGGACGACGGTGAGCCCACGGTAGGCGAAACCCGTCCTGAAGAACCGACACTACCCAGGGGCTGAGGCCCATACGTCGCCACTGGCAGGCGGCCGGGAGAGGTTGCCCGCCAGGGGAGCCGATGGTCCAGATGGGGGGAAGGGGAAGAGTGGGCCGGTGCCTTGCTGGGCAGGTTGGGCCAGCTCCATGCGCACTACGGGAGTGTCCTCCAGTCACCGGCGGGGCCGTGCTTGCTGGCCAAACCAAAAATTTTGGCGAGGTTTAGGTTTAGGCCTCTGTGAGTTAAGTGGCCGCTTGGGGGGCTGGAAAGGCGTGGCTGAGGCCGGGGGGCAAAGGACGCCGCCTGCTTGCGTTCCTCGAGCGAGAGAGACATAGCCTAGGTGGAGTGCCTCGCGCCAAAAGAGCGAGTGATCCTGGCCCGGGACACATCGTAGGGATGCCCTGAGTGCCGGGGAGAGTGAGGAGCGTGCAAGCACCGCGTCTCTAGCCACTAGCAGACAATTAAAAAATGGCTTGTTGCTGCGCTGTCCGCCGCAGCCGCCAAGTGATGCGATATCCTGTTAACTAGGTGTCGCATAAAGGGGTCGCTGAATAAGCGAGGTTCGTCCTGGTGTGGTTCGGAGTTTGTATCCGAAGGCACTGGGACGGCGCCGTCATCCCCAGGCCAGAGTACCTCCGCCCTCTGCAAGAGCATGCTAAGGTAGGCATGCCCTGCAGTGGTGTGTAAGATGCCCATCAGGCGACAATCTGATTGGGAGATGGCCCACTCCCTGGTAACCGGATTGTCGGCAAAGAGGGAGGCAACTGGTGCTTCCTGTGGGTCCCAAGTAGGGCGCCGAAGGGGGCCGCATTGGTGCCCGGGGGGCAAGTCTTGACCCGGCGTGGGGACGGCGTCTGCACCCCTGGCGCGTTTTGCCGGACTCTCCCACAGCGAAGTGAGTGACTGAGGTGCGACAATTCTGAGTCTGGAGTATTGGGCTGGGGGCAGCCCAAACGATGTCAGGGAAGGCCAAGATCGGCAGAGGGAGGGGCGTCCCTCGACACGAAGTCCGGTCGAAACCGTTCAATGGTGTGGATGTCATAAAGGGATGAGAAGAAGTCCTCATCGTAGTCGTCCTCAGGCTGTGGGGGGGTCAAGTTCCTGGGAAGGGAGGTCTTCCTCAGGGGGCAACAACTGCGCGGGTGCGCGAGGGGTCCCGCCCTGGTAGGGTGGTGGCGGGGGGAGGGGGGATGGCGGGACCCTCGTGGCTCTATATGCTCGGCAGACGGGCTGGGGTGGGAGAGCCCGGACTGCCGATCGGACAGCGCCCGAGGTGGGAGACCCAGGTCGACCCAAGTCTGCGAGGTTGGGTGCCACAATCGACCAAATTGTTGTTCAGGTTGGGTGTGTGTGTATTGAGGCACTGGTCCCTCTCGGGGGCATAGAGCCACTGGTCCCGGGGAGATAAGCGGGCTGTGGCGGCCCAGAGTACTGTGCAGGGACTCGCCGGGGACCGGGGTAACCTTGGGCAGCAGGGGGGGGGGAATAGTAATCGACCCTGGTATGTGGTTTCCCCCCCCGGGAGCGTGCCGGGTCCCAGTGGAATGGGACAGGTTACCCGTGGTCCCGCTGGTAGATCCTCCCCCCGGAGGAACGGGACCGAGGACGTTGCCCAAATGGGGGCCGAGTAGGTCGGACCCCGAACGTCCTGAACCCCTAGGGGAACCTGCGGGCGCGAGCGGGGTTGGTCGGCCGTCTTGTGTATGTTCACAACCGGTGGATGCACTCGGTGTTCCCATACGCCCAGAGTTATGGACATGTGCATGGTCGTGCCAAGACGTGGCCATAAAACTGCGTCCGGAGATAACTGGACGCTCCTCGTGCAGGGGTGTTGGCTGCACCTGTGCACGGTGGGGGAGAGCGTCGTGAGACGGCGAGTCCGGATGGGGGGAAGAAGAAGTGGACCCGCGCGTCCCATAAGTGCGAGTGACGGGTGGGGGTTCCAGCCCAAGGCCGTCACCCGTGCCTGTCCGCGGCCCGGCAAAGGTCCCCGGGGGCCGGGGGTCGCGTGACTCGGCATAGTAAGTGGATGTCTGACTATGCGCAGGAAAGCTAGAAGGCAGGGGCTGCTGGGGGAGAAGCGGAATCCCGCTCGGATTTCTGGCTAGACGGGGTCCCTAAGGGGGGCCTTGCCCTTAGATTTCCTGGGGCAGGTTGAACGAAAGGCACTTAGAAATCGCAGCCGGTTGCCTTCTAGCTTTCGAACGCAACGGTCGTGCATCCGTCGGTCGGGTAGAGGAGGGAGGAGACTCCCGCGTCCCCTCCGCGGGAGGGACGTCTCCGTCTACCGCGGCCGGCCGTTCTCCCAAGGAGAGGACGGTTCGCTCGGGGTTGGAACCAACTCGTGGGTCCTCCGGGAATGTGAGCGAACTCTGAACGTCAGAGTTATTGCTCAACCCAGCCGAGTCCTTCACCATATTGGGCGATGGCGCCGAGCGAAAACGGAGCACACGATCGTAAACGGGAGACACGACGGTCGATCGAGGAGGATAACCAAGTCGACCGATCGATCGTGCGCACA
This sequence comes from Conus betulinus, assembly GCA_016801955.1. Lineage (NCBI taxonomy): Eukaryota > Metazoa > Mollusca > Gastropoda > Neogastropoda > Conidae > Conus > Conus betulinus. The sequence goes on along the minus strand of JADBJO010000217.1, from coordinate 826,102 downwards.
CAATAAAATAAAAATGTAAACAACGCACACAATGGAATATACAGGTAAACAAGTCCGTACAGGGACACAAAGCGCAGCAGAAATGAGCGAAACAGTGCGTGAGAAGCGACCGTGTGGCGTGGGCCCAAAGTGCTGAGTAACGCCACGTGTAAATACAATGACGCCGGTCGATCGCGATCGTTAAGACACGAAGAAGGCGAGCGAGAATTGTGACAACTGAAAGAAAGGGGTGTGCAAACCAATTGAGGAAGCAAATTCAGGGCGAAAAACCACGTAAAATACCGAGGGTTAGAAGTTGGTGCACAAGAGAGGGAGACCGGCGCAAAACAAGATGGCGACGAGACCGGCTCACGATCGTCGCGCGGGAGGTTGTGAAAACCGGAGCACACGATCGTAACACGACGGTCGATCGAGGAGGGTATACAGGTCGATCGACCGTGCGCACACAATAGCAATATAACACAATGGAAATATAAAAGTAAACAAGCTCGCACAGTGACAGAAACGCAGTAGCGATGAACGAAACCGTGCGTGGGCAACGACAGTGGCGTGAACCAAAAGTGCTGAGTAACGCCACGTGTAACAGCAATGCCGAAGGGCGATGCGATCGCCACGCACACGACGCGCCGATCGAAAATGTGGCAATGAATGGGAGGGGTGTAAACAAATGTAGGAAGCAATTTCCGAACGACAAACCACGTGTAATTGCGTGGGCTAGAAAGCTGGTGCGACAAGGAATGGAGACTGGAGCAAAACAAGATGGCGACGAAACCGACCCGCGATCGTCGCAGATGAGATAGTGGAATCGTGATAAACGCGAGGGACGTGGCGATGGAAAATGCCGATCAACCTCGAACCGGTTACGCAAATAGACAAGAACCGGGAGCACCACGATCGCGAGAAAATTTTAGCGAATAAGGGTAGAATGCTAGCCCATCCGATAACCTCACACGTCAAGATATAAGCGGAAGCCACAGATAAATGAGTACAGAGTGCAAACACAGCAATCTTTACACAAAGGCAAAGTATAGGCGAGACAGAGCACAAGACTTATCTTGCTTGGGCGACAGGCCGAAGTAGAATGACGGACAGTACACGATCTTCGGCATCTTCCGTAATCGGAAGTAGGGTGGGCGTCACGTGACTATCTTATGACTGCATTGCCACAAAACTTCGGCCTGACAGAGCTAATGCTATGGTCTGACATGGTATAGTATACGACGCCAAATGGAGTACTTAGCATGAATTAGTAAGTCAAACCGCAGTGGTCTTGCTGATGACATTGGCAGAAACACAGAAATCAAGTAGCCAGTGCTAGCTCAGCCTGCTTGTAGTATGTGCTGTTTGTGTCTAGGTGCTGGCTCATAAGTCACCTAGCTACAATTGACACCATGAATCCCCCTCCCTCTTCCCCAGATAGGAAGATGCCCATGGTGTGAAAATCTGACATCTCAATTTGTGCTGTGAATAGCCAATCAAACCTTGGCTTTCCTCACAAAAGAAGCAAAGTCACAGGCCTTTTCTGTTCAAAGCTAGGAGTGTAGTTTTCTGAGGATCCATTTCTACATTTTGAGTTAGATTGTTTTCTCTGTGAACAGTCATCTGACAGCAGTTGACTATTTCTTTAAAATAAACATCAATGATAGTGGCTTATATGTGAATGCAGTTTTGCCCTATAGCTTAATCAATAGACATACAAGATTGGCATGAATTCTCTATCTTTGAGGAACCAATAGCAACAGATCATTTTGTGAAATAACAAAATGTATCGCAGCTATTACAAACTTTTAAGCATATCAACCATTTTTCTATTGATTGTTCTTGAAAACATATACTTGCCTTTTTGCATGATATATGCTATGTTCGTAACACTCAATTCCTGTTGATACCATGTTAACTGGCAGGTGACATTATTTTTCAGAGGTACTTGTCTGCAGAAACATCATGATGTTAGTAATAGCAAACATTGTTACCATGGTCCAAAACTCAATAAACTAGATGATTTTAAAATCATGTAAAAAAAAATACGAACTATTTTTGAAATATGAAAAAAACAAGAATTCCAGAACAAATACAGATCAACAAGAATTGTAGATTTTCTGAGACACACAAAAAAAGAGATCACTAACAGAAGATCAAAGAAGCTGAGAAAAGCTCACCTTGTAGAAGACCCTGAGGAAGAGGACGTTGGCATCATCAGTCATATCTCCCACCTTGATGTGGGCCAGAGAGTGCAGGATCACCATCACAAACTCCCCAATGCTCTCCATGCGTTCCCGCCGCACAAACAAGATCTGGCGGCTATGCTGGTAGAAGATGGAGTTTCGGAAGGCGTTGTTGTGGTAGTTGTTAGGGGGCAGGTTGGAAGCCAGGAGCAGCGACACCTCAGGTGTGCCAATGCTGCAAGAAATTATGGACGTGACTGATCATGGACATTTCCAGACAAACTTTTGACAGGAGCTAGACTCACAGGCAGAGAAATACCACATCAAGGCTGTCAAGTGTATGACATATACACACACACAAACATGACAGTGACTGATCAAGATGTAGGCAATCCAGAGGACATCAACAGAGCAAGCTGGTAGGGGAGGGCATTTACAAATGGACAGAACACAAAAGGTTTGCATGATAACAAACTGATTAACTAAACTTGTTAAAAACTGATAATGAAAGTGAGTTTTCTGTGAGACAAATGATGTTTTACAAGATCATGAACATACTGGTGGTACTGGTTTTACTTTACATATGTACCCCTTTCACTAAAGTCACCTGTCCTGTTCTGTGTGAAAGCAACCTATTTGCTTAGCAAGTAATGAAAGATTTCAAAACAACACTGATAATACTCTCTTTGCTGAAGGAAAGATCTGATTATGTGACACGGTGCTGTGCACGCTTTAGATTAATATACACCATGTCAGAGCATGAAAAGGCAGTGTGCTGAAAAATGATCAATTTGATCATCTAATCTATTGAAGAGAAGATAAAACTCAACACAATGCAACTGCCATGTTCTGTTGAAGTTAAAACTTCACTGAATGCAGCCTCTTTGATATATTCATCTGCAGAAAATTTCCAGTACACTGTACTCTGTCACTCATGGCCTGACCAGCCATGTTGGATTTATGCGGAGATCAGACATGCACAAGTTACATTCATCTGCGTCCTTCACCATCTTCACCCTGCACTATGGCCTCGCGATTTCAGCAGATGAGGTCTAGCATGTATAAATTGATCAGCTAACACACCTGGCGGAAATGAAAAGTACAGTATCTTTGAGCATCAAGCGTCCACTTCAGCAGCAGGCCTTCTGTAGCGACCTCCCTCACCTGTGGTGGAGGAATCTGATGAGGAAGACCCCAAAGCGGTAGATGACAAACTGGCTGGGGCCCAGACTGTTGACATCGGGGCACCCAAGTCTCCCTTGCACACCCCACTGGGCATCCTTCACGTCAATGTAAGCCTTGCTGTAGTCGGCCCCTATGGAAAACCAGATGGACAGGTTTTACATGACAGACTACAGTGCAGTGTATAGTATGAGACTGTGTTTAGCATCAACAAGTGAGAGAAAGGACAGGCAAAAGGAAGGACAGGATAAAAGAAGAGGAAATCCAAAAGGAAAGGACAGAACTAAGTGGCACTATCAAGTCTAAACAAATACAGAGCCACCTTACACACACACACACACACACACACACACCACACACCAGACCTTTCACAGTGTCTACAGGTGATTCCCCATCAGCCTTTGTCGCCCCTGAAGTGTTGTTGAGCATCTGCTCCAGGTCGTTGATCTGCTTGAAGAGAGGCGAAGCCATCAGCAGATTGACCCAGTCCTGCTCCTGGTTGCCTGAGGGGGAGAACCTGTCCACAACACCCATGTTACCATCACTCCCTGAACAATCACACTACAACCTGTCCACAACATCCATGTTACCATCACTCCCTGAACAATCACACTACAACCTGTCCACAACACCCATGTTACCATCACTCCCTCAACAATCACACTACAACAACTGTCCACAACACCCATGTTGTCATCACTCCCTCAACAATCACACTACAACCTGTCCACAACACCCATGTTGTCATCACTCCCTCAACAATCACACTACAACCTGTCCACAACACCCATGTTGTCATCACTCCCTCAACAATCAAGCTACGACCTGTCCACAACACCCACATTGTCATCACTCCCTCAACAATCACGCTACGACCTGTCCACAACACCCACATTGTCATCACTCCCTCAACAATCACGCTACGACCTGTCCACAACACCCACACATTGTCATCACTCCCTCAACAATCAAGCTACGACCTGTCCACAACACACCCACATTGTCATCACTCCCTCAACAATCACACTACGACATGTCCACAACACCCACATTGTCATCACTCCCCCTCAACAATCACGCTTCCACACAACATGGCAACCAGTCTGAGGACTTTGAGGTACCAGTGCAGTTTAGATGGACAGGATTATAACAAAAGTATACTTTTTTTTTCAGAGAAAACAAACGGTCATTTCTAAATTCATTTCTAAATTATAACCCATACAAGGGGGCCGGAATAACTCGGTAGAGCGCCAGACTTGTGATCCTGGAGTTACGGGTTTGAATTCTGGCAAAGGGGGATTTTTCCCTTGGAGTTAACATTCGTTCTGACTCCATTCCCCATACAGTTCTTCGAATGAGACTTATAACCAAGGTTCTGTGTGTGAACGCATGCACAACATCTTGCACACAGGTAAAATCCCATCACCAACTTTCGGAAGAGAAGGCCAGTTTGGCTGTTGGTATGGATGACACGTTACACATAGCATGCACCTTCCCCGAAGATGGAGTATGGCTGCCTTAATGGCCAGATAAAACACGGTCATACACACAAAACTCCACTGCCTGTAAAGGTAGTGTCCACAGGAGTATCAGGCTGCATATGCAGAAAGAAAGAAAGGAAAGAAATAACCCATACAGCTTTGTAAGCTGCACCAACAATCAAAAAAAAAAAAAAAAACAACTGCTGTGCTTTTTCACATGAAGAAAGTTGGCTGTGTTGAATAAGCCACATCAAACCTTTGCTTCAGCTGCTGCATGATTGCCCTTTTGTAGATCCAGATAAACAGCCTTCAATTTGAAATGTGTGTCGTAGGACTGGTTTCTTAAAGTCAGCATGTTTTGCTTGATCCTGTGGTGCTGACAAGTGACTAATCAAGCAAAATGATTTTCAGCAATAGTTAACAATCCTCACTTTGCATGTTGTCCATGCATGAATCATTCATTCTGTGAAAAGTGGTCATATTTGACTTCCTCACTTTGGACTTTGTCCATGCATGAATCATTCATTCTGTGAAAAGTGGTCACATTTGACTTCCTCATTCTGCATGTTGTCCATGCATGCATCATTCACTTTGCGAAAAGTGGTCACATTTGACGTCTACGAACATTGATCCTCAGTTTGTTTGAGCAACTACAGATCAAGAGAAGACAACCTTGTGGCAAGCTAACAACAAAATTGGAAAAATCCATAAACAGGCTGCTGATAACACAGTAGCAGAGAGGTTAGAGTTTAGGGGAAAAAAAGCAGCAGTTCATAGGTCAGCAATCACGGTACATAACCATCAGTATCTGACAGGTTGTTTCTCACAAGTATTTGGTCTTCTTTTAAACTCTCTGACATGAAGCCCTAGTTGGGTAAGAAAACATAATGCAGGACCCTAACTCTAAGTCCAGGGTTCGATTCTCCGTCAAGATAGACATGCTAGATGAGACTTTCTCTCAGGGAGTTAACATTTATACAAGGTCCAATCCTCTCCTGGGTGACCCTTACTCTCAGGTCATGTATATGAACATATGTATTAAAAAAATGTACATGCATTAATTCACATTCCATCTTTCCATAAGCATAGGCCACTGTGTGCCAATGGAATGGATAACACAAAAACAAAACATGTACACACTGGTATTGTGTTCAGATATCATCCCTGAAGATGGAATGTGGTTACCTGAATTGTAGGATTAAAAGCCTCACCAATGGGGGACCTCAGAATTTCAGCCAAGAAACAGAGAGAGAGAGAGAGAGAGAGAGAGAGACAGACAGACAGACAGACAGAGAGGTAGAGAGAAGATAGAGAGAGAGAGAGAGAGAGAGAGAGACAGAGAGAGAGAGAGATAGCCAGGACCATCCGAGTGAGTCTGTTGTAGGGAAAGGAAACTGCCAGAAGACAACATACTTTTAACAGGGTCACACAATGGAATAATCAGGACATTGTACACAGACATGTGTTGACCGAACAGACCCAGGCCCTCACCCAGTGAGCTGAGCAGCAGGACTCTGCCCAGATCCCTTGGCTGCCCTGTCTGCGGGGCTTGACCTGTCCAGGGAACTCTGCAGACTCTGTTCCTGCTGCCGGCGCCTCAGCTCGTCCTTCAGCTCCTCATCAGCATCCAGCTGTGCCGTCTTCTCTAGTTTGGCCACTTCAACCTGCTGGCGTCGCTTCCGTCTGGCTTCCAGTTTAGCACTGAGAGAGTCCTGAGATCTGGACTGCTCCTGCTGCATGTTGTCCTGCAACAATGACGTTATGCCTCTTCATGAGTAGTTGTGTTGGTTGGCGTGAAGGAGAAAGAAAAAGGGGCAAAGGAACAAAATGGAAAGTGAGAGAGAGAGCGAGAGAGCGAGAGAGAGAGAGAGAGAGAGAGAGAGAGAGAGAGAAAGAGAGAGTATGGACCGCAGTGATGAACTCAGGATCAGGGAAACATGGGGGACATCCCCCATGCTTTTCAAAAAGTGGGGGGGCTTGCATTTTACTCAGGGTACAACCATTTAATTGACTAATACAATTTAACTATATTACTTACGTGTGTCCATTACTCTTGCAATTTTCATCCACAGCATTCATAACTAGTTAGAAAACAGTCTCCTTGATTTCTTTGACTTCCATGCAGAAACAGCTTTGTCAAATGGGTAATCACATGCAGGGGGCCCCTCTATCTGGATTGTCATCAGCTGCTGGACACGTTCTGGATCTAACCTGTTTCTCAGGTTGGTGTGAATGTTATTCTGGCATTTTCACTGGAAGTACTAGGCCTAGCCGTGCTGTCATTTGCAGTAGAAGTTCGTTTGAAAAACTCCGTAATTCGTTTTGTTTTCTTCAGACATGATCTGATGGATGACTCACCAATATCAACAAAGATTCGAATGTCTTGTCGCCAAAACGTCTTCAATCAGCCTCGCTTCGATGCCAGAAAGAAGCTTTCGAGTTTGAGCATGCGCAGAACGATCACTTGCATTTCTCGGAATTCCAACTATAAATAGATCGTAGTTATTCCATGAAAGACAGCGAAGTATCTTCTCATTTTCAATAGTACTTCAGAGCCTCGCAATTTTAGGTAATTCTTTCGACTAAATAAGCTTTCTGAATGAAAATATACCGCGACCAAACTTTAGATACGCGTGACACTTACAATAAATGCGGGATATGCACCGCTAAGGAATGAGAAATCTGCGGACGTATGTACTGAAAAGGGGGGAATCCCGCGATCCCGCTGCCTGGGTTCATCACTGTGGACCGCATTGTTGCCACTTTTTGCACCTTATTTTTTAGTAAACCAATCAGTTTATAGTCACCAAATTTTGATCACATGTGCAAGTTTTGGAATGCAGTATTTACTAAGATAAACTTTTATTTTTCCTGCATACAAATAATTTTGGTCCTTGAAGCCCAGACATTTACATTGTTTGTACCAAACACAAAAAGATTTTGAGACAGAAAGAAGCTAAATTAGAAACTACATCATTTAAGATTAGTCTTTGTTTTCCATCTCAGTCTCTTTGATTCATAATATCAATATCTAAGCTGGGCGACGAGATTAATCAAATTCAGCAAACTTACCATCTGTCATGGCACAGTGGTCTGTGTCATGGATTCCCAGCTGAGGTTGTGGGTTTGAATTCATAAGAGCCATTCGTTATGGCATTTTTTATTTTCTGCCCAGACCATTTCCTGCTCAGAACTGAGTTTGCCATGGGTTAAACTGGGAAGACTGGAACCATGTAGCTCAGTTTCATTCAATTCATGGATGCATCTGTGAGAGTGTTGCTTAAGTTACCTGAATAACACTGCAAGTGTCTGTATTTCTCAGGCTAGGCTGACGCTATGATATATTATGAAAGTAAGCAGACACTACATCCTTGTCATGCTGAGTCATACCAGAACAGAATTCCATAGCATCACCTTTATCAACCTCATCCTCACTGATCAGCATTAAAAAAAAAAGTCTCAAATTCTGCAACTGCTCTCAGAGTAAACTTGGTTTTGAGTTCCTTCCCACAAAAACTATGCCCATGGTAATTTTGAATCAAGGTCAAGTTCCTGGGGACTGGTAGTGGATGGATGTAGTGGCATCCCCTGGTGGTGGATGCATATTCATGCTGGCTCTGAGACTCAGCACTCACTGTCATCAGTAGGGAGCTTAGTGAGTGGTGGTGCCCTGTGTTTGTCGGATCAGAACAGGCACCCCTGAACATCACCAGAGTGACTCTGCAGCAGAGCAGCATCCTCTCTGTTGGGTTGCTTCATGGCGACTACATACTGCCAGAGAGGTGGTATAGATGATGCAGTAGGAAGCTGGGTGTGGCTGTGCAGGGAGAGCTGGAATGAGCGGCACTGGGGGAAAAACGAAAGAGAGGAGAACTGAATCTGTATGCTTCTTGGCGGCTGGTTGGAACAGCCTGCAAAAAAAAAATCATATGTTGCATACAGAATGACTTCTAGAGCTCAAACCACTACCACAATGATCGTACCTTGAGTTTAGCGATATTTTTCTCATGCTCTTTGAGAAGGCGTTCCTTCTCATCTTTGCTCAGACTGGCAGCAGCAATCTCCTCTCTCTCTCGGCGATCTCTGTCCTCTAGTTGTTGTTTCTTCAGTCTCTCCTTCTCTGCAGCTCTTTCCTTTTGTCGCTCTACCTCACGTCGGTGCTCCTCCTCCAGCTCTTTCTCCAGTTGTCTACACACACCCCAAGAAAGAGATGTGCACACACATACAAAACCAAACAAACAAAAAGTCAAATAAACAAAACAAACAAAACAACAGTGGATTCAGTTTTCAAAGTATGGTGGAGACAGTTTGCTTAAAAAGCCACATCTAATTACTCAAGCCACATACACACACACACACATATGCATGGACACATGTACAATTGTGTGTAGACACACCCACACACTCACACACACGGAAGTCTGCTAACTCGTGTGCACATATATACACAAAAGCACACAGCTTTAGCATACACATACAGACACTTACAGCATCTGAGCTTGCATTTTCTTCTTTCGCTCTTCTTCCCTCTTCTTCTGCTCTGCCTTGCGTCTTTCCAGCTCTTCCTGCATTTTCTTCATGATGTTACGGCGCGGGTACTTCTCTGCCTCCTCAATGGCCTCACGAGCCTCCAGTTCATACTTCTTCTTCAGCTCTTCCACAGGGGAGTAACTGCGCATGGCCTCGGCAATCTCCTTGAGCTGCTTCTCTTTGAGTTCCAGGCGAGCGTTAGTGTCTTCTATCTCCTGCTGGGGGAGCACCTCTTTCTCTGCTTGGCTCAACAGCTGGCTGGTCAGATTGTCGAAATCATTCAGCTGTTTCTGTTGGTGGCGCAAAAAAGAAGGAAATTAGAGAAGTTGGGTATGAAACAGATGTCCAGGTTGCATTCTTCTTTTACTATTGACACATTTTTTTTTTAACTGTAATTTTGAAAATTTGTCAAGGGCAAGCAACAACAGGTGAGGTATTTCAAGTGTCTGAATAAGATTCATTCATAAAGCAAAGAAAGTAGTCATCCCTAGAGCATGTAAGTCCTAGAAAACTGCCTTCTCTGAAACTCTGGAATTTTAGTTCTTTAAAATGTAGAGGTATGATCTGAATCTGCCCAGTATTGAGCAGGATTGTGTGAATGATTAATGATCATTTGACATTATCACTGTTGATGTGGAATATGCTTAAATGGAACATGAAATACATTCAACAGTTATGAATAGATACATGCTTAACTGTGAATAAGAATATTCTACATGCATAATTGTTCGTGGGAATACATAAAATGCTGAAGACAAATGAAATGCTCAGTATGTAATGTCAGTACCTAATTGTGGTCTGTTGTTTACAAGAATGTTTGAATTCAAAATAAAGTTGATGCTACTGCTGCTTCACGAGGTTTGCATCTCTGAGACTTTACATACCAAGCATTTTTTTTGATGCTTTAGGGAATGGGTTGGAACTGAAGTTCAGAACACACATAGGAAGTTGGTTAAATCAAGGGAGGTCAGTCTTAAGGATTATGGGCACTAAATCATGTGGGGCTCAGGATTTAATGCCCTTCTGTCTCCATTTCTTCCTCTTTTTTTCCCACCCTAACTGGCATCATAATTTTTAAGGGCGAAGTTCCGGCTGACTATCATTTTGGGGAAATACATAGTTTGCAAAAGTTATAGCAGAATAAGAGTTCCTTACTGCTAATTATAAGACATCATACTGGTAATGCATGAAAAATGGTACATGTATGTAGACATTGATTGATATGACATACAACCCTAGAGTGTTCAACCTATCAAGTAACCAGTTTTGAGACACAAAACAGCATTTGTAAGATGCCAGGTGGCCATTGCTATCATTTCACTCATTCCATGTCATCAATTTTCTCACTTTTTTCCCATGGAGACCAAGCACTTATGCTGACTATTTAAAAATTATGTAGAAAAAAAATTACCACTCATACAATGTTTTGATGTTTGTGTCTTGTACGTAGCAAGTTTTGTAGATAACATACATAAAAGTCAATTACTCCGAAAAGTTAGATTCTAAAAGGAAAAATATAGCATTACAAATTCAAATAAATATTGAACACTTCAGAATGACAGATTCAACACAGTGACTTCCACTATGCTGTAAACTGACTGTAAGTAGAAGCTACAAGTATGGTTTCTCATCAAACGTTTTCTGTCCCATGCCGTGAATCTTTCAACTTCTCATCTACACATGTAGATATCTGTACAAAACAAATGTGCTTGCCTGACCTGGTTATCTGCGAATGTTTATCAGGAAAGATATAGGATATGTCAGGTCTGTACCATACACACAAAACTCCCCCCCCTTTTGTTGGGTAGATGGGATTAATCCCTGCCTGTCTACACAGGGAGTGTCCGCAGGAGTATCAGCCTGCATACTCCCCCCAAAAAAAGAAAAAAAAAAAGAACTGACTGAGATCAGAGTTACTGAACCTGTTGCTGTCTCTTGAGCTCTTCTTTTCGCTGGGTCAGTTCAGCCTGGGACATGGAGCCTGCGTTACCCACCAGGTCCAGTAACTCCTGAAACAGAGACAGAGGTAGATGATATGCACCGACTGCCAGGTGCAACAGATTCTTAAACATGTCAAAGGACTATATGATCATATAGAACATGCACTGTGTCTGTCCCTAGTCTATGTCAAAGGACCATATGATCATACAGAGCATGCACTGTGTCTGTCCCTAGTCTATCTCGGTACATATTTTCACAGTCTAAGATATCATCTGCCAAGAAAGCACCACTCCCGGGGCTGTACCGTACCAAACAATTTCATACCAGTTCATGTGAATAACACAAATGTACTATCTAAAACATAAAACACAGTATAAGTGTGCAGCCTGAAATGTTAAAAGTCTGTGAATTACTTAACGTCATGAATTAAAATAAATCATGTAATTCAACTAGTTCATCTGTTTATTTGAAACAACTGCAACAAACTGTAGTCCATCTGCTATTGGAAGGCACAGACCTCAGAGAGGTACCACCTATTTCCCCTGTAATGGACTTGTCCTCAGACTCTAGCTAGGGGCAATGCCTTATTCAGCATTTGTGCATAAGCTGAGACCTGTTCAAAAGCGGCAAGGAGACGTTCGCGTTCCGTCTGACGCTGGTTCTCAATGTCGGCCAGTTTCTGCCGAAGAGCAGCTGCTCTGGCCTTGGCCAGCTGGTCCTCCAGGTGGATGGCTTCCTTCATGTGACGCTGACGCAGCACCGTGTAGATCATGTTCTCTGCCTGTTTGCCATCTTTACCCTGAACAACAAGAAGGAAGTTCTATGGTCAGGAAACATTCAGGACCAGGTCTCATCCTGGATGTGTTAATGATAAGGCATTTAAACGTCGACTGATCAGATATTAGAGGAATCAGGCAATCAGTTGACAAATCATCCATTCATTCCTTGATCGCTTCCTGTGTGAAGTCTACCAGGATTATTGACAATCCTGAGCATTGGCTCAAATGACGCCACACAAAAGAGTAATGCAATGCACAACAAACCTGAGCACTGGCTCAGATGATGCAATGTAAAAGACTTATGCAATGTACAACAATCCTGAGCACTGGCTCAAATGATGCAATGCAAAAGAGTAATGCAATGCACAACAATCCTGAGCACTGGTTCGAATCATGCAATGCAAAATAGTAGTAATACAATAAAGGTAGAAAAAAAAAAACTGTACTTCAAAACAACTGATGTCTTAGCTAATGCAAACAGATGAGCAAAAAAGCCAGGAATTAATGATCATTCCATTTAAACTTCTGTCATTTAAATTTTTCAATTATTTATAAGGCTCTGCCAAAGAACGTAGACAAATGAATCATAAGACAAAACACACTGGTCTTAGATCTTCTTCAGGCAAGATACACAACACACTCAGGACAACGAAAATGAACCAGCAATCACTCATCTTCATTTAATTTTTGTGAGTAAAACTGGGTCATCTATTGGTTAACAGGAATTAATTATCATTCCATTTAATATTTGCCATTTCATTTTTTGTGAGTAAAACTGGGTCATCTGTTGGTTAAAGTCCATCATCAACCACTGTCCAATGTTTAAAGCAGCTAAACATAACATTCCTTAGTGAGCCAGGGAGACATGTTACCTCTGTTTGCTTGATAATAGTTGTAAAATACACTGTCTTTTGATTTCTTATAATAACAAACTAAATAATAAAAATGGCTAAGAGTGACAGATGACCTATCAAGAAACAACAGGGGTTTGAGAAAACATGCATGAAAGTTTTGTTACGCTGAGGTGAATGATTCATTTTGTGGAGTCTAAAAGTGGTTTATCTAGATAAGACTAGTTCAATTCTCCCCCTCCTGACATATTGACAGCATCTGTCTGAACTGACTATACTACCTCCTGTTAAATTACTTTTGAGAATAATGTGTAGCCATTTCCATGTCGTGCTTATCTGGTATAACCTGAGACATCTGTTACTTAAAGGCTTCAGGTAAGAAACATTAAAGCGGTATAACTTGAAATTCTTTAATACCTCTGTGCAAAAGATTCCGATCTTTGTTCAAGGTTATGGCATACCCCTTTAAAATAACACATCCATGGTGAACAGAGCCTAAATTCCAATGCTAAACATTGATAAGTCAGACCAGCATTGTTCTCTGACATTCAATTATCAGCAGCAATTTGTCCTAACAAAAATGATCACATCATTTTTTTCTCTTTTCACTGCTTGAAAGTTGTAAACTTTGAATATACAACCTTGAATAATTCTGAACATCACAATCAATAGCCTGCAACAGTTATAGAAGTTCACAAGCACTAAATAAAACATGTGATTTACTTCCTTCTGAATAAATAGCAAGAATGGTTGCTTCCAAACTTGTATTGAAATACTCTGAAAAATACATCAAGTCACTTCTCTTACACTGTAAATTAATTCAGAACAGGGAGGTGTCATTTTAACGCATTTGCAGACATCAATATGGAACAATTGCTTATATGATATTTGTAAGATAAATAGATGTTCATAGTTCAAGAGTCAATAATCACAGCAAACACTCACAAATCACTCATATACAGATGAACCAATAGATCAGTAATCACACAAGTTTTTTGTCATAAATTTCATGCACTCTGTGATATTCAGTGATCACACACTCATGCAGGTTTTTAACATGCCACACCACAAATGATGCTGTAATTTCTGCCTATGGTATCACTGGAATTCAAAAAAAATTACGGGCAGCCCGGGCAGCCCACCTAAAATAATATTCAATACAACACACATGTATATCTAATCTTCATCTTAGTATGTGCAAATCTAACAGCAGTTAAGTGTGTACTATGGTCTTACAGCACAACAAACAGCACACATATAGCCAGTGCACCTCCACCAGTGCAAAACACACATTGCAATCAGCTGACAGAGGCCTACACCTGGAGGATGATATCTCAGTACTCTCCACCAACACTTTGCATGCGCCAGTCAATCACACAGGACTCTGATAAGCAGTCAGTACTATAAAGGTCTTGACAGGACACAGTACTGCTCATCAAAAGACACTTACTTGAAAATGCATCTTACAGCAAAGTTCAGTTATGGAGTTTGTCCGTGCACAACTGTTGATCAGCTAAGGTTCTTCTGTGCTATTTCTGTGAATAAGCTTGAGAAAGTGTATCTAATACATGCGTCATCTTATCAAAGTATAACTTGCATTCATGGAAGTTGTTACCCACAGTATCAAGAAAACAATATTTTAAAAGTACACAGATTGCTATAAGAAATCCACCTTCACTGTTCCCTGCTTGAAACCGGTATTAGATTTTTTGTTTCAAAGTTAAATAGGACTGCTGTTAGAATGCAGTCTCTATAGTCTTTAAGTGGAAACTGCAATGGGACATTTTCATGCACAGTGGAGATTAAAGCAACACTCATAGCAATATCAGTGTTTAAGTGTGCATTTCACTCATGGGCCTGACACAGCATGCAGGACTGTGAACGCTGACACAGCTGTCCACTCACATGCACAGTCCATCACAACACCCAGTACCTTGCCTTGGTATGTGGCTGTACCTACCTTAGACTGAGAGGAGGAGTCCCCCTGCACATTATTATCAACAGAACTGCATACATCAGCACAGGATCACCACATTTTCCCTGTCACGCAACTTCAGTTCTTATCAAAAGGTTACACTGTCTGTGTTTTAAAGGTGACTGAGGTAGCATTCTCTTCATAAATAAACTAAGGGACAAGCTAGCACGCCACTTTGTCTTCCTATTAACATGACCTGTCGGTGACTTGCAGCCCTCTGCATGTTGCACTGCCCATGTGACACAGAGCAAGTCTGATTTGTTTTCAAGATAACCTAACCTGCTGTGAATTCTGGCAGTACTTGAACTGACAGTAGGAAAAAAAAAACACTGACAAATTATTTTTCTGGCAGCCTTACACTCACTAATTCATACAATAATAATTTCACATCCCAGGGTACATTTGAGATCCTGTTGTCCAGCAGCTGTTTCCTGCTCTAGTTGTTTGCAATGTGAAGTTCAGACTCTATTCTCACATTAGTTCCACACTCTACTGATGACACGGTAAATGCCACCATATGGTAAAAAAACTGTTCCAGCATAATAGGGCGTGGTCCTAACATAGACATGGAGAAACACCCCCAGGGGATTATCTGAAAAAGCTGAAAAAGAGACATATTTACTAACAGCAGAAATGGTTATGTTTTTTATAATCCACTTATGATTCATAAACTTTAAGGAGACAGTCAAGGAGTTGCAAAAGAGTTTAACGTTCATAAAGTCATTTTCAATGGCCTGTAGATGTTCACATACTCTTAACACTATTTGTCAATGACATTCTGCAGCTGTCTTTCCTGGGGTAAAGCTCACCTTGACGGAGTCTTTGAGAGTGGTGCTCTCCACCTTTTTGGCCAGCTGTTCGTTCAGCTTGTCTCTCTCCTGCTGCTGCTGAATGGACTCTTCTTCCATCTCCATCTTCTGCTCTCTGACAGCTGGGCTGTCCGCTTCTGACGACGCTCCGCAATCTGTTGAACAACAATCATATAAGACATGAACTGAAAACCACCAAGACACAAATGAAGATGCCATCAATTCTCCTGCCACTTTCTGCACTCTTTCAAGGCTAGAGTTACTGTAATTCTGTTATCGGTGGTGTAGTCCTACTTTACTCTTAATCCACTGCAGAAGGCTCAAGACTCAAACAGCTTGCCATGTTTTCAACATTCAACGTCAAAAAACTTATACCCCTTTCTTGATGAAACTCCACAGGCTCCCTGATTCTGCAAGAAGTGCAAGAAAGCCTGCGTCTGATACAATATTGTCACCAGCACTGCCCCAGGTTACATCTCTCCTCTAGTAACCCTGCCATACCTTCTTGCTCTCTCTGTTTTCCTGGCTCACACATTTATCAGCAAAACCCCTCCCTTTCTTCTCTGTGTATGGTCCTCAGCTCTGGAACCCCCTTCCCTTCAATGTCAGTGTTCCACTCCCGACTATATTTCAAATCCAACCTTACAGCATACCTGTTCAAACAGCTCTCCCAGGTCCAGAATCTTCTAGGTGTCTGGGTTGCTTGGTTCTTGGTGTTCCTTTGTATGATTATGACTGTGAGCGTGATTGTGTGGGACAGTGTGTCTTCACAAGTGCCTTGCTCTGTAGGTAAGGTGCTACAGAAATGCCACTTCTTACTGTCATTATCATCAAGATGAGTAGAAGAGGGTGACAGAGCAAAATGCCACTTGTCGGTGTAATTATTATCAAGATGAATAGAAGAGCATCAGAGAGCACGAGAAGATCATGTGAACTGGACTATTACAGTGTGGGCCAATTTTAGATGGTGACAGGTACATAACTGGATCAATAGAATGATAACACATTTATTTAACAAACAAAAACAAAAAAAAAACATACAAAATAACACTCATCTATATCACTAAATGTGGAAAGACATTAAATTGAAGACAACAACAACAACAACAAAATAACAGACACAGAGACTGACAAAAAGAAAAGGTGGGGTTAAAGATGTCAGACAGACAAAGGGCACTTGGAAAGAACTCATAACCCCAGCCTTATTCTCCTTCCCCCTCTCTCAAAGACATACAGTTATAAGTCATTCCAATTATACAACACTACTGACCAACAAGTCTTCAGCTTTGCCAGAGGGCTGTTTTCTTAGCCCCCAAATGTTGCAGTAAAGTGGATATTCCTGCTTCAAGGTTTTTGTTGAGTCTATTTTCTCACCTTCACTGCACAATGACAGGTTTTCACCTTCCACCTACCTTACTGGCCAGGGCGCTGTTCTGTCTCTGTCGCTCTGATTCCAGATTGCGTTCAATGGCTTCCTGCTCCTGCTTGAATTTGGCCAGCAGCCGTTTGTGCTCTTCCTCTGAAAGCTTGTCTCCCTTCAGCAGCAATTCACGATCCAGCTGAGCCTTGTGGTTGTCCAGTACCTAACAGAGCACACAGGAATAGATGTGTAAGAGTAAAACAGTGGCGATCATTACGTGAAGTAACTATATCTTGGTTTACCTCATCCAGCAAACCGGATAAGAACAGATGATGATGGATAACCTATGCATGAAAGGCATCATACAAGCTGATAAATGTATTGATGTCCACACAGACACAAATTCACCTCTCAAGTGAAAGCCCTGTTTAATATGGCTTTACATCGCTAGTCACAATCACTGGTGTGACACATATAACAGGAAGCCATTCATACCCTCCCTAAATCCAAATCATTGGTGTTTTGCACTCCCAACAGGAAACCATTTATGCCTCCCTCAATCCAAATCATTGATGTTTTGCACTCTCAACAGGAAACCATTTATGCCCTCCCTCAATCCACGATCATTGGTATTGCACTCCAAACAGGAAGCCATTCATACCTTCCCTCAATCCACAATCATTGGCGTTTTGCACTCCCACAGGAAATCATTCATACCCTCCCTCAATCATTGGTGCGGGACTATCAACAGGATACTATCCCTCAATCCACAATCATTAGTGTTGCACTCTAAACAGGAAACCACTCATGTCCTCCCTCAATCCACAATCATTGGTGTTGCACTCCAAACAGGAAACCACTCATGCCCTCCCACAGTCACTGGTGCAGGAATACCAACTGGATGCTATTCATGCCATCCCTCAATCCACAACCAATGGTGCCGTACTCCGACCAGGAAATCTTTCATGCCTTCCCTTGATCCATAACCACTCATGTACACTCCCAACAGGAAGTCATTCATGCCCTCCTTTGACCCACAACCACACATGTACACTTCCAACAGGAAGCCATTCATGCCCTCCTTTGATCCACAACCACTCATGTACACTTCCAACAGGAAGCCATTCATGCCCTCCTTTGATCCACAACCACTCACACCATGTACACTCCTAATAGGAAGCTATTCATGCCCTCCCTTGATCCATAACCACAAAGTATACACTCCCAACAGGAAGCCATTCATGCCCTCTCATCATTAACAACAAACAATAATGATCCAGTGCTATTTGTATTCTGGGTGGGCATCACATGGTGATCTGCTCATACCTGCTACAAATTCTTTGGTGACCAAGCACTATCCGAACAAGAAGTATCATCATCAACCCTTTGTAACATACTTCAAGAACGGACAGAGACCAGTCACACTTCCAAGTCTGTACGTGTAAACAAACAATTCCAAAACCACACACACTGGTGGATTGTACTCACAAAGCAATCATGCGTCATTTGCTCACTAAACATACTGTTAGAGAGGACAAAAAAAAAAAAAAAACAACAACATGAATTCAGATGCATAAAAACACATAAATACAGGAGTAACAAATCAATGACATTTCCCTTCTCCTAACACCTCCCCCAAACCATTTTTCCATGTATTCCATCTGACAAAAGCCTCACAAGTCTCTCTTCTGCTGGTTGATCTGGTCGTCAACAGCTCTCTGCTGCTGGGCGAGTTCTTCATCCAGCTGATGGTCCCATCTGCCGCTGCTGCTCTCAGATGACGCATCTCCAGAGCTTCCTGCTGGCCAGCTGATTCTGAACCAGGGCATCCTGCTCTGGGGTCAGCTTGTCCCCGTTCAACTGGCTGCTGATGTCTGCAATCACTTCTGCTGACTCGTTGTCTCCCTTGGCAGCCTGTATATTAACCATTGTAATATAGTATTTAGCTTACTTTGCCATTTCGTCAGAAAGATGACCCCACCATTTTTTATCATATAAAGACAAAAATGAATAGGAAATATATATGCAAAACATATAAAACTTTACGGAAAATTTGGGAAAATAATCCTCTCCAAATGCTTTTTTTTAAACGCTAAGCTGTGTTAGGAACTTAAAATACTGCAAACAATACTGAGTATATTTAACAGAACAAAGTAATTCACATACAAAATAAACAATTGTGCACATGCGCACACACACATACTCATACACACACACACACACACACACACACACACACTTTGCGTAGCCAACATCAGCCTCCAGAAGTGACTCACATGTGTTTTTGTGATATGGTCCAGCTCCTTGTTGACAGCCTTGTCACGTTCCAGCTGCTCATTCATACGTTTGCGGGCAGCCAGTTTGGCCTTCAGCTTGTCTTTCTGCCGCTGCTTGTCATCCTCCCTCTTGCTGTCCATGTGGCGGGACTTGTCACGGAAATCGGCCAGGATGCGATCCCGTTCTTCATCTGTGGCAGACTTCAGCATCTCCCGCAGAGCCGCTCCTGTGAGCAATATAAATAATCGTGAAAAAAAAACCCATAATAATAATAATACTGATCAACATGACTGATAAATGGTAATATTGATGATACAATAGTGATGATGCTGACAGCAAAATTAACAAACAATACAAAAAAATGAACTTGAAAGACAAAAACACCAACATACACACACTTTTTCACATCATAAATATACACCTAGTATGGTAAGTCAAGTTTATTTTGTTTCTAAAAATAACTTTTGTCTGTTTGTTTGCAGTACACTGAGAACAGTTATTTGAGAAAATTTTGAATTGTTGGACTGTTGGCCATCAATTTTCCAGAACAAGTAAAAAGAATCTCAGCTGTTTTGTGTCCGTCTTGTGGTCAGCCTGGTGAATTGTTTTGCATCATTTGTTGTTTAACTTTTTTTGTTGGTCATAATGCATTCCGGTGTTCAGTTTCAATGAGAAGAATATATTTTTGAAAAAAAAAAAAAAAAAAATCATATGTAATTCTAGAAATTTATCTGTTTTTCTTTGACAAGAATGGAAAGGTCAATGAAGGATTAAAATCTTATTCACATTCAAAGGAAGGAAATAAACAAGGCAGGCAACAGTAAACACACACTGGGAATAAGAGTTAACACACTCTCAGAATTTCATTTCTTTAATGTTAAGTTCTTTATTAGTGTCACTTGCTCAGAACAATATTTGCAAGAACAGCTTAAGATTTGATTAAAAAAGATTTCTTCTTCTATGATTGAAGTCTGCTGGGAAAAAGGATGTGCTGGGCTTGAAGGAGGGAACGAAACGCCAAGTGGAGATTTGGAGGGAGATTGCTCACTTGTCTGGAACTGAGTATGGGAAGGTCAGGCGCTTGACGAGAGTCTTCTTAGGATGAATTTATCATTCTACTACACTCCAATTAGGTTTCATTTTTTCCTACTCCATTACACTAGTACACACACACACAAAAACATGCACTCAAATACTGATATGGTCGCTAGTAGGTGCAATTAAGAAGACACACACAAAACAAAAAAAAAATTGATTGTAGTAGAAAGTGCAGACTTCATGCTAACGTTGAATGTACGCTACATCCACCCTATGACCTATAGCCACACAGACCTTTGAAGGGTACGTAACCAGGCCATGAACCATCTTTTTACCAAGTTTCTATAAAATTGGTTGAGCCATTTTTGCATAATACATCTTGATGACAGACACACAAGCAGACATGGGTGAAGACATGCCATCACCGCAGAAGATAACAATGCAGAACATTAATTTTGTTCAATATTGGTATCTTTCCAAACCATACATGCACTGTAAAATGACATTAGTATATGCACTGCATATTCACATGGTTATCAACACATATAGTATTTCAAGACAATGTAAAAACAGACACCATAA
This sequence comes from Conus betulinus, assembly GCA_016801955.1. NCBI lineage: Eukaryota > Metazoa > Mollusca > Gastropoda > Neogastropoda > Conidae > Conus > Conus betulinus. The sequence goes on along the minus strand of JADBJO010000217.1, from coordinate 805,132 downwards.
ATACCAAATATGGATGTGCACACGCATGTGCGAATGCACACACATACACACATAAGACACAGACACAGACAGACACACAGACACAGACACACACACACACACACACACACACACACATACAGACACAGACACAGACACACACTGGGGCTGGTGGTGAGATTGGCAGTACAGACCTGTTCCAGACGAAGCTGTTGTTTCTCGTGCTCCTTCCACGCTTTCAGCAGTAAACTTTCCTCGCTAGATCGGTCAGCTTCATTCTGCATCTCCCTGGCCTCCTTCATCTTCTCCACTTCTTCCTAGCACACATGTGTTACCTGGTCTTTAAAGAAGCCTATACATGTATCTATAACCCCTTTCAACACTAACATATTCTATGTTGCAGTTACTCTCCCACTGTCATTTTTTTTTTAAAGTACCAAAAACTGATTATACAACTGTATTGTTAAAAGTTTTCAAAATGGTGAAATGGCAACTTTGATGTGGGAATTTTCCTGTGGTTCGTTTTGAAAAGAATCAATTTAAATTTTCCATAGAAAACAGTCCTAACACCTGTAGTATAGCTCTCCATTTTCATCCCTGAAAGTGGCAAGCATTTGACTCACCATGGCAGTGTAATAAATATTTAGCAAGTAAAAATAAAGTTCAGGCAAGCATAAAGCAAGCACATGAAACAATTATAAAACTTAACACGGAGATGAAAACTGTGGTGTCTGTTTCTCTCTTTTTCTTTTTAAGATGACTGCCTGACAAAAATCTAAAATGTCAGTTTTATTTTTCTTTATTTCTTATCAATGGAGAAAATGAGTGTGTGGGTGGTGGAAGAAAGAGAAAGGGAGGGGACGGGGGATGGGGAGGGTCTGTTTTATCCTGTCTTTGTCCTTTTTCACATTACACACAATGCACCTCGACCTTCTCATTGTGTGAACTGCATTTGCACTGTTTGACGCGGAACACTTTTTGGCTTAGCAACTCAATATTTCAGAAGCTCTGTCAAAAGGCTAGTAAATCAAGACTTTCAAGGCACCATTTTACTTACTGGCACTGAGCAAAGCAGTCCAGATGATGCAAGGTTAGTGGTGTGAGAATGAAAACTCTCATCCCCTTGTTAAAGCACACACTGAACAGCCCCCCGCCCCCCCTCCCTCCAATGTGCATGAGCATTGTTTTGGTGTCTACACTCATTTCATTAAGTTGGTTCTGGAGCTCATATATATACATATGGTGAAAGGAAGAAACTGCACCTTTTTTCTTTCTTTATTTCTGCATACGCAGGCTGATACTCCTGCGGACACTGCCTATATAGACATGCAGTGCAGTTTTGTGTGTATGACGATTTTTTTTTTTTTTTTTTTTTTTTTTTCCAATCAGTATGAAACAAGAAGAAAGATACATGTACTTATGTACCTAGGCCTGTTGTGAAAAGAAGAAATTTCACATTTCTTCAAGTTAGTATGACCAAGAGGTTACTGCCAGACAGGACCACATAAAAATTCTGACAGATCCTGAAGATATACTGATACAGAATTTTATGATTCAATGCATAAATCCTCAAAAATTGTTTCTGCCTTTAACCAGCAAAGTATGTGCTCCACAACGTAATAGAGAAACCAGCTGACAACGTTAGTATCAACAAGGTGTATGAGTCAGTTGGTGGAGGAAGACTGTGGCTTCTTGAATACAAAAATGACAAAATACAAAATTTGAAACAATTATAGAAAAATGATTGTTCTACAGTGAGTGAAAATTTTAAGGTCTCCAGACATGAACTATGTCTGTCTGCTATAAAAAAAAGATATGTTTAACTGCGCTGGACAACAAAAAGTACATCATATGACAAAAGTTTGAATATATTACAGAAATCTCATTTTGTAATATAATGTCTGATTTTGTTTGCTTTTGTGTTGAAGAGTTCAAGGGGATATTTCAGTTTATTGAGGTAACCTTTTCATTCCCAACTGATCAGCCTGCAACATGTGGACAGAAAAGGCTGCTCAGGCTGTAAATGAGGAAGGACTGAAAGGGTTAAAGGTTTCAGAAGAATACATGGACACACAATACCCACATGTAGTTATTCAATATCAATTGTGATTCTGTACATAATTCTGTACTATTGCCGATTGTTGTATCTGTTAATAATTCAGAACTAGTACAATAATTAATGCAATGCTATTGCCTCTTTACAGAAGTGCTTGCACTGTGAATGGAATAATTCTTGTAGGAAAAAAGGAATCTACTCCATGAAATCATATTGAGACAGAGACAATGATAACGACAATGATTTACTGACAATATTTAAACAACCCTAATGCCAAAGGAATGCAAGCTCAGTTTCCACTTAGTGTTGCAAAACTCTGCCAACAATAGAAATGCGAGTCACAAAATAAGCATACACACAGAAAAAGGTTGAACAATAAATAACAAGAAAATGAATAAAAAGACCATTCATCAAACACAATTCTCATCAGAACAAAACAACTTATTGAATAGTCATTGAGAGCAAGAGACAGAGAGAGAGAGAGAGAGAGAGAGAGAGAGAGAGAGAGAGAGAGAAAGTAAGTGTGTGTGTGTGTGTGTGTGTGTGTGTGTGTGTGTATGTGTGTGTGTGTGTGTGTGTGTGTGTGTGTGTGTGTGTGTGTGTGTGTTCATTGTGGTGTTGTTTCACTACACTGAATCTTTTTCATGATCTTAACGATACATTATTGGTCTTGCTCTTAAAATGAAAAAAACAAAAAAAAAAAAACAACAAATAATACCTGAGAGAGATTTTTCATCTCCTCAGCGCTCAGTTCTGGACTGACTTTCCGTCCCTTGCGCTCCTTGAGTCTACGGATGATGTCTTCAGAGGATGTCTTCAGCAACATGTTGCGCTCAGCTGCTCTTCTCAGGAGATCTGCTGTCTTCTCTCGTCTCAGACCCAGGCTATTCATAAGGTTGAAAAAGTCGGTGTCATCATCATCCACCTCATCAAACACCTGCAATCACACAGTGACATCAATGCAACAAATGAATATGCTTAGGTAAGGTAAGGTAGTGTTGCTTATAGCACAGCCGATCACAAAGGGCCCCATCAGGGCTGTCACCATGTTAAAATCAACTCAATACTAAACTCTGTGAAATGAAACCATATTCAAAATAGTCATAAAACTTATATAATTTTTTTCTCTGTACATTCTTCTACAAATAAAGAAAAAAAAAGAGTTTGAATCATTCCTTCTGTTCAAATAGTAAACTGGGGCCAGAATAGCTCAGATGGTAGAGCGCCGGACTCATGATCTTGGGGTTGTGGGTTCGAATTTTCGATACGGGGGATTTTTCCCTCGGAGTTAACATTGGTTCTGACTCCATTCCCCATAAAGTCCTTCAAATGAGACTATAAACCAAGGTTCCATGTGTGAATGCACGCACAACATCTTGCACACATGTAAAATCCCATCACCAACTTTCGGAAGAGAAGGCCAGTTTGGCCGTTGGTATGGATGACACGTTACACATAGCATGCACCTTCCCCCAGATGGAGTATGGCTGCCTTAACATGGTGGCATAAAAACGGTCATGCACACAGAACTCTCTACCGCCTGTCTGTACAGGCAGTGTCTGCAGGAGTATCAGCCTGCGTACGCAGAAAGAAATAAAGAAAGAAAATAGTATAATGACCATGTCAGTCTGTAGCAAATTATAGGCAATGTGTTTGCTCTGTTTAGACCAAAGTTTGTGGCTAATGCAACATAGATATGTTCCATAGTTTTACCTGTATAAGCAACAAACAACTTTCCCACCCTCAAGCACTGGATTTTTTTTTTTTTTTTTTTTTTTTTTTTTTTTTTTTTTTGCTGTCCCAACCTCTGCGCCACCTCAGAGGCAGTGCACCCACGCCGCTCATTCCGACACCCTGTCCACAGCCACAGCCTGGTCGGCCCCGCCGCAGCCCCCGGCACCGCAATCCACAGGGAGCAGTCAATGTCAAGTCGTCAAGAGGCAACCCACCGGAGGAGACACTGCACTGCCGCCGAGTCACTTCAGTGGTGTTCAGTGGCGCGCCTGTTCTGATCTAACATACGCAGGACACCACCTACTAAGCCCCCTACTGACGACAATAATTGCTTAGTCGCGGAGCCGGCGTGAGTGAGCTCTCCCTCCGGAGGGCGCGCCACCACGTCCGTCCAACGACAGCCCCATGACTCGCCGATACCGGTGACCCCGACGGAACCAAACCAAGGCCACAGACGTGGAGAGGACATCGAAACTGAGGTCACCATGAGAGCAGGGCATGAAGGGCCACAGAATTTGAGACTTTTTTTATGCTGATCGATGAGAATGAGGATGATTATGATGATGCTACGGATTTCCATTTCGGTCTGAGACTACATGACAGGGCTGTACTCTACGCTTCCTTTCATAATATATCCCGGCGTCAACCAGGCCTGAGAGATACAGACACCTGCAGTGTTGGTCAGGAAATTTGAGCAACACTCTCAGAAAAACGCATCCGTTTAGTGGATGAAACTCGACTGTGTGGTCCCAGTCTTCCAACTGAGTCCGCAGCAACTCAACTCTGGGTAGGAACCGGTCGGGGCAGAAAAACCCACATGACTTCTGATGGGATTCGAACCCACGACCTCCCAGCCGGGAGTCCGCGACGCTAACCACTTCGCCACGGCGGTTGGTAAGCACTGGATTTTTTACCGCATCTCATTTACACACAACCAACATAGTTTTGCCTGTATTAGTGACTTTCCCACCCTTCAGCACCAAATGATCCATCTTATCTTATTCAACGACTCCCAACTCACACACAGCTGACATAGCTTTGCCTATATGAGTGACTTTCCACCCTTCAGCATCAAATGATCCATCTCATCTCATTCAGTGATTTCCAACTCACACACAACCAGCACAGTTTTCAACACAAACCAACCGTTTCCACATTATGGATGGAAGCTGCCTTAATTTCCGCCATATGTTGCTCCAGATTCTGCTGCTTGACCTGGAGGTCATGTTCCATGTCATCCCGGGACTGCAGGATGATGTCTGGCACCTCCTCAGCCCCGACGCCCTCCCTCTGGGCCTCAGCAATGTGCTGGTGATGCAGGTTCTTCTTGGCCTGTCGACGTCGCTCCAACAGCTTCTCTCGCGAGATTGTCCATCTGCTTCTGCTCTCCGCCTCCAGGGCATTGTTCAGCTTGGTCAGGTTGTTGGCGTAGTCCAGCATGATCTTCTCCTTCTCCTGGTCAGTCTTGGCTTGGGCCAGTTTGGCGGCAAAGTCTTTGGCCACTTCTTCCTCCATTTCTTTCTTCTTCTTTTCGTAGTCCTTGATGGTGTCTTCCAGCGTCTGCACCTCCTGGGAGTGGAGGTCGTTTTCCAGCTTGGCAGCCTCATAGGCCTGCTTCTCAAACAGGTACTTCTTCTTGTCATTCATCTCCTGCTCTGTCATTGTTTCTGAAGTCTTTGCTCTGGACATGTCACCAATGACAATGACGCCTGAGGTGGTGGTGGCAGGGGTGTGCTTGTCGTCACCATCAGAACTCTTCACCAACTGGCTGCTGACCTTTTGTTGTTTCTGTTGTTGCTGTTGTTGTTTTTGCTGTTGCTGCTGCTGTCCTGACCTGCCTTGCTTTCCCTGGATGTTGATGTTCATTGTTTGAGAACCACCCTCAGTGCTGCCCCCTTGCCTTAGCAGGTTCAACAACTCTCTGAAGACAGATAGAAGGGGCCCCCTGACTCCAGCATGGCGATCAGCTGCCTCAGCAGTGGGATCAGCTCAGAGTCCTGGCTTCCAGAGGAGTCTGCATCACCGTACACTCCCAGCAGCTGGGCATCATAGTCACCAGCCAGCAGAGCGCTGCGAGTGAGGACAACTCTAGCTTCTGCCGCACACAGCTCTGAGAACTCTCTGGCATACTCCAAGGCTGAGTGCTGCTCATCAGTGTTCTCTATCCTGGTCCTAAGCTGGTCCCTCAGCTCACCCTGCAGCCTGGCCTTGGCCTGCTTGTAGCGCTGCAGGGCTGTGGTCTCGGCCTCTGGGTTCATGGCCCCCTCCAAGTCAGCCAGGCGGTCCTGGTAGCGCTTCTCCTCCTGCTCCAGCTTGCTAAAGCACTTCCTGATCACCTCGGAAAACTTGACATGGGCTGCCACCTGAGCCTCTTCCCGCTCATGCTCCATCTTGTCTCCAGCGGTGAGGATGGTGACGATGTCTGCGGGGAGGATGGAGGCATAATCTTGTTGGGCAGCACCGCGACGCTGCACCTCACGTTTGGCGTTCTCCAGCAGCTGATTGGCTTGAGTGTCCACGTCCTCCAGAGACCTCTGGACGCCGCGTGAGTTCACTGTGTCCAAGTTGTACATCAGTGTGAGGGCAAGCTCCTGCTCCTTCTTGGACAACTGAAAGCATTGAAATCAGTGAAGAATCACTGGTACAAGGTCACAGCTTCTGTCTGACACAACTAGAGAACATTAATATCAATAAGTTAATGCACTTAATGCAAGCAAAACAAAAACATGTATCAGAAAGCAGGAACTCTTGCAATCCACATGAGATCTGCACAGAATGAAGTAGCTGTCACTGGTTGGTGCCCTCCCTTATAGAGGAAACAGTGAAATAGTGGCCTGCCAACAAGATCACCTTTTGTCTGAGAGATGTTCAAACACTGTGATAAAAGTTGGGATCTGTTTATCTTTCCTCATGGCTGTCAACCCTCTGCAGTAAGATTTGGGACCCAGGGGAAGAAATTTAGCCCATCACATGCAGATGACAACACTCACAGAACATCTCTGACTTCGTTTTGCTGTAGCATATCAGGTCTTTCCAAACATGACCTCTAAGGCACACATTTCTTGTAACAAAATTGTGAAATTCCTTTTTTTTTCATTAAACTCAAAGGATCTGGACCACAGTCATTTCCAAGTTATTTGATAATTTGGCTGGAATGGTGGCCAGGCCATCTTGTTACTGGTATCTCTTGTAAGTTATCCAGTCTGAGTTAAAAAGTACCTGAAACAAGTCAGTTGTAATCACACACACACACACACACACACACACACACACACACACACACACACACACACACACGAACAAACTCGCACACAAACACAGAAGTTCATACACACTACACACACACACACACAAGATCACACACATGCACACAAACACACCTCCTGTTCTCTGTGTCTCTGCCGCCTCCAGTAGCCCTCCTGGCCACAATCTCCTCCTCAAGCACCCCAACTGCCCCAGGTGGAGGCTTGGGTTTGCGGTGAGCGCTGGAAGACTGTGTGACCGGCACCACCAGTCGTGACTCCGGATTGAGGCGTGCCCCAATGACAGGACTCATCTCCCCTGACACAGGATCCACCGCCTTGCGGCCGATCATGATGGGAACCAGGCCTGAAAGGGACAGAACTCTACGTTTGACCACAATTATGACAACAATGTGGACAACGTCCTGGGTCTTTCGGGAAAATGGTGAATGATTCTGAAGACAAGCAGGTATCCTGTTCACTTCCACACTGAAATATGAGAACCAAAAGCAACTGCAACATCTTTTTAACAATAATTAAAAAGAAACTCAGTCCTATGTCTATTAGCAATGAGATAAATTATACAGAAATAAGAAACACTAAAAAAAAATGCATGTAATGACAAGCTGTAATAAGGCTACCATAACCACAAAATGCATTTTGACCCAAACAGGGCAAACGCCTTCCTTTCTTAAGCCATTGTATTTTCATTGCAAGCTCTCTCTGACCACCCCCTTCAGGCAATTAATATCTCTCTCTCACCTACAGCAGAATGCTGTCTTCCTCCTAAAGTGCCCTTTTTTAAGTGATAAAAAGAACCAAAATGCAACAGAAACAGAACTGTGCGTGTAGTATATTTCTAAAGTGAGAACATGACAATGTGACAAAACTCTTTGAACAGCCAATAAAAAAAAACCCCCAAAACATCAAACAAATCCTTTCAGTTAAAACTACATGGTTGACTGCAAAACAGAAATCCTTCCTTCCTACCTTCCCCTTCGGGGTCTTCCATGGTTCCTCCCAGCGGAACCACCTTGGCAGACCTGGAGTCACGATCGGCGCCCAAGATGGGTACCTCCTGACCCGAACCTGCCGGGTCATCCATGGAGGTACCCCACCAAAATAGGCAGCAACTGTCCTGTCTTGGAGAACTCGTACATGCCTGGGGACAGGAAAGGCACAGCTTTGTAGACATAATGAGTCCATGTGATGATAACTTCTTCTGAGGATGAGAGAGAGAGAGAGAGAGAGACAGAGAGAGAGACAGAGACAGAGAGAGACAGAGGCAGAAGGATGGGGTGGAGGATGGAGGAAGGAGGCAGACAGACAGACTAAAACAGACTGTACAGGAAATAAATGAATTCATACGAAACATTTTCTGAGATTAGTTATAAAAGCATGTCCAAAGTTTTGCTGTTTTTTTTTTTTTTTTTCACCCACTACAGCCAAGAAACAAAGCAAAACAAAAACAGACGCCAGTGACAAAGAACAAGAAAGACCTTAGATGAGGGGGCAGAATGAGCAGCAGAGAACTTATACCATGCAGAGGACACTGAAGACAAGCCATAATGAACACACACACACACACACATAAAAACCCAGTGACCTTTCCCCCCTCTTCTCCATAATATGACAGTCCATACCTGGAGATCCTCCGGTGGAAGCCAATATGGCTGCCCTGTGTTTGCGGCGGTCGATGTCCTGGCGTGTGCGTAGTAGATGAGCCTTCATGCGGTTGCGAGCCTTGTCCAAGTCCTTGATGACAGCGTCCATGGAACTTTCTTCGTGACGCACGTTGCCGGCACCACTGTCTGTGTCTGCAATTTGTCCAACACTTTCAGGTTCTGTTTCATCCTGGGGGTGGGGAAAGAGGGGTGAGGTCATCACCGCATGAAGACTAGTCCATATACACTACACCACTTCCATTAACTCACGAGGCCACAGTGCACAGGATTTACAGCTAGATGAATAAATGATAAAAACAAACAAACAAAGAGCAGGGAAAGAGGATCTCATGGATACAACTTGTCCAAAATGAAGCAAATCATACTGCATTAAAGATGGAAAGTTGATTTCTTTTCTTTCAATGGGTGATACCATAAAAAAAAAATGAACCCTTCATCAGGTTTCTTATTTCACAGAAAAATCACGTCTTTAACAGGTTTTACTATTTCCATCACAGACTTTGGTGTGCTTGTCTGTGGGGGAGTGTGTGTGTCTGTGTGTATGCATGTGTTCATATGCTCTTATGCCTGTGTATGTGAAAATGATTATGGACGAGTGTCTGGGGTACTTTGCACACTTATCTAAGCATGCACTTGAGAAACTAGAATCCTGAGCCACACAAATTTAAGGAAAAGAGAGGGAGACAATGTTTGCACTATGGAACTCCTTTCACCATGCCATGGCCTTCAGGTTAACATTGTGTCCTTGTGGACCTACCTGCAGCATGCACAGCCTCCTGTACTCTCTCAGCATGTCCACAGCCCTGGCCTCACAGGCCAGTACAGTAGCATCCAGCAGGGACTGGTAGCCACCAGCCGAGGGTTGAACACCTCCCACAGACACCATGCCGCCATGCACACGCACCAGCTTCCCACTGGGCTTGTCCACAAAGGAATCGCCAGGGATGATGGGAATGTCAGCTCGCTGACCTTCTTTTGAACCTCCCACTGGGATTACAGCACCTGGTGGAAAATTGGAAAGATAAAATCAGATGGAGTATAATTTCATGCATTATATATAAAACATGAAATGTGTGTATTGATATCTTGACAAATATAAGGATGTCTATGAACTGTACAAAGTCTCTCATCAATTCATATTTTAGTTCTTGGATCACATCAGAAACCCCCACCCCACCCCCCCAAACACGTCTCAACAGCTGCCCTGGTCCAGTGGGTAGCATTGCAGGCCAACGGTAGGCAGATTGTGGGGACAGAGTCTCACTGAAGCTATTTATCTGCGGGACTTTTCAGATCTGGCTGGCTCCTACCAGAGTGGAGAGAGTTCTATGGTCCTGGGTGGGAAACCACACAGTCCAGTTCCATCCACTGACTGGATGCCTCTCTGCAAGAGTTGCTGACCAACATGCCTGGACCGACACAGCAGGCGTCCATTT
>JADBJO010000217.1:735000-790000 GCA_016801955.1 Conus betulinus | reverse complement strand
TCCTTCTACCACCTCTGGGCATCAAATGGGAGCCTTGTTCAAGTGGCTAGGGTGCCCTTTCAGGTCATGATGCATGTGAGCTTGTTGTTGTCCCTTGTTCAGCAAGGTTGGCCCACTGCCTGCATGCAGCCTTTGCCCACATGTGAACCACCATGTGTGTGCTTCAAACTAGATGTTTTGTCCCTTGTTCAGCACTAGATGTTTTGTCAGTGCCAGAGTGTGGCACACAGACAGCAACCAGCGAACAGCAGGCAGACCAAGAGCCAATCAGATCAGCAGGACATGGTGAATGCCTTCAAAATGGACGTTTTGTCGGTGCCAGAGTGTGGCACACAGACAGCAACCAATGAACAGCAGGCAGACCAAGAGCCAATCATCAGCAGGACATGGTGAATGCCTTCAAATGGACGTTTTGTCAGTGCCAGAGTGTGGCACACAGACAGCAACCAATGAACAGCAGGCAGACCAAGAGCCAATCAGATCAGCAGGACATGGTGAATGCCTTCAAACTGGACATTTTGTCAGTGCCAGAGTGTGGCAGGCAGACAGCCAACCAGTGAACAGCAGGCAGACCAAGAGCCAATCAGATCAGCAGGACATGGTGAATGCCTTCAATACAGGCAATGGAATCTAGCCAGTATATGGTGAAGATACATGGACCATTTCCACAGCTGGGCCAGCCCTCGGCCAAACAGTTGCATTTAGCTGGCATTGTCCAGACCAGGCTGTTTACTGGCCCTGCTGCTTAACTCTTTCATCCCTACAACCTGGTTTTCCGGAAAATTGGTCTTGTGGTAAGCGCTTTGAACTTCACACAAGTCACGTCATTGGTACATCTCATGACCGGGTCGCTTGCAGGGCAGTGTTTATGAATGGATGGATGCCAGACAGCCCCTACGACATGGGTAAGTGGTCGCCGCTCTATTCTGGCTGGTTTGCTACTGCATATGTGGTAGTTCTCACTTTACACTTTTTTTTCTCTAAATCCAGGTATGAAGGGAATACTCATATTACACGAATTTAGGAACAAGAGGAAGTAATGGTTCATAGAAAAGTAGGAATGAAAGAGTTAAATGAGCCACTGTGGACCACTGCAGGCCACATTCCATTTCCGGCATAACAGCAGAGCTTCTACTGTATGCCTGAAAGTAATCCTACAAGCCTAACAGCAAATGTGCCATGCTGTGTGTGGTGTACCATATCTGCCAGGCAAAGCCATGTCTCGTAACTCTGGTCCATGTGTAAACCGTCCCTTTCATTCCCTCCCCTCCAAAGCCCACATCTCTTGTGTGAAAGACTATATGCATTCCACAAAAGGAAGGTCTCAATATCTTACTGAAAGCAAAGAATAAAACAATGCTCTCTGCCATGTATAAGCTTTCTTCAGTTTGTCTTCGAACAATACCTTTCAGCGACTCAGTCTGGTTGGCGATGCGCTGATACATCTGTTTGACGTTGTCCTTGTGCTGGCCAATGGACTGCGTGACACTGCGGGACTGTTTGGACAGCGTGTCGTACAGCTGTTTGCTGGAGAATCCTTCCAAGTCCACTTGATGATCATAGTCCCAGAACTCGTCATTCTTCACTTCCACGGCACCGGCTGAAATCAGGAAGACTTTTTACAATGTCTTTTTACAGTGTCTGGTCTGAAGGGATAGGAATACCTTCAGTACTCTCGCCACTTAAAAAACACTTTTAGGTGAACTGAAACAGCCTTGTACATGTAGACAGGAATACACGCATGCTTACTGATTCACTGAATTAGTAAAATAACTTGACATTCTACTTGGCCTTTCTTTCTAAAATTATACAAAAGGTACGAATGAGTGCAGTTACAATAATAGTAACAAATTGTTTGTATGAAGTGCAGCTTTTGAAAACTCATTGCATCATACATACGTGAACACACCCATCCATTTCTCCATACATCCCTTCCCTGTCCTTTCCCAACTTCCCTTTCGCATACACACACACACACACATGCACACACACACACACACACACACACAAATACATAAACATCAACTGCATTCACATACAGTTAAGCACCCTGGCAACAATGAAGTCCACACAGCAGTGCATATATTACAGATGGAGGAAAACTGGTTTTAACCAATGCATTCTGAGTTGGGAAATCTTCTATATTCAGCAGACAGAGAGCTCCACAAGGTGGGATCAATCGAACCGAACGCTCTCTTGCCAACAGTTTTCAGACTGCACCAAGGATTTCACGAAGGTTTTTTTTTTTTCAGTACATATATGAGCATGCTCATCATCCCCTACATCTCCTTCCCTTCCTTCACGGTGATTTTTTTCATTACCATCCAGAATTGCCAGCTGTCCAGAGCCGTCATGTCCAGCGGCGCCCCAGTGACCACCCTCAGGTGCGGTGATACTTCCTCACTGGGTACACCACCGACCCCTTGCTTGCGTAGTCGTCAAAGTTGTAGTGCTGCGTCACGAAGCGATAGAAGGGGTACAGGTACGATGTCTTGGACCACCCATAGCGACGGAACAGTATCTAAACAAAAAAAACAGATATGCCAGTGAGTTAATGGGGCGGCTCATAAATAAAAAATCTGTCCATAGAAGTTTTGAGAGTGTGGACAGAGACACTGCTTAATGCCACCATAACATTGTGATAGCCCAGCAGCTTTGCAAGCTGATCAGAAATGTCTAAGGAGGCATGATCTGCAAAGTGGTTCGTGGAGGGTAGTTTGAGATGTTCTTCTCTCTACTAGTCATCAACTGAATCATGAAGCCCACCGTATCTCGAAGAAGAATGGGAATCCAGTGCACACCTGGAAAAACACCTCATTGACCTGTTCCTATGGAAACGCCTAGTTGACCTATACTTATGGAAACGCCTTGTTGACCTATACTTATGGAAACGCCTAGTTGACCTATACTTATGGAAACGCCTACTAGACCTTTAGTTATGGAAATGCCTATTTGACCTATACTTACGGAAATGCCTAGTTGACCTATGCTTATGGAAACGCCTAGTTGACCTTTAGTTATGGAAATGCCTTGTTGATCTATACTTATGGAAACACCTAGTTGACCTATACTTATGGAAACGCTCAGCTGACCTATACTTATGGAAACGCCTAGTTGACCTATGCTTATGGAAATGCCTAGTTGACCTTTAGTTATGGAAATGCCTAGTTGACCTTTACTTAGCAGACACCTGGTACGATCATCTCACTGCCATCAGCTAATGCAGGTGAAACCATTGAGCCTGCAACTGTATCTTCTGAGTTGCTATCAAAATTCAGACCAGTACACCAAATACAGATCCAGTAAAATTGGATGGAACAGCGCTTTAGGAGTTGGAAGCCTTCACCTATCTGTCCCGGTTCATTGACACTCAGGGTGAGAGCACTGCAGATGTAAGAGTCAGAACTGGCAAAGCACAGCTGCAAGTCTTCAGCTGACGAATGGAACTCTGGGTCGTAAGTTGCTGAATGAAAATCATGGCGTTTAACTCCAATGTTGAATCAATAGTGCAGTATGGAATGGAGGTGTGGAGGGTAACCACAGTCACCAATAAAAACAAAGACCTTTATGAATGGCTGCTTAAAGGCAGATACTCACTATCCACTGGTCTGGCACTATTGTTAACACTTAACCCCAGAACAGAGCTGATCAGTGACCTGCAGAAGAAGAAATACAAGGAAAAAGATGGTGCTGGATTGGTCATACACTGCCTAAACCATCTAGCAGCATCATAAGAAAGCTCCTCACTTGGAACGCCAAAGGCAAAAGGAAGAGAGAGCACCCTGAGAACACCTGGCCTTGAGACCGTGAGGTGGATAGCAGACATCAGGCAGATGGAACCAGCTGGAAAGGACAACCCCGCACAGGACTCTGGCAGACTGCCTGGGCAAGCTATGCTTTGGGAGGACTGACAGGTGATTAAAACACAATTCAATTAAAGTATGATCAATGAACAACTCCATTCAAAAGGGACTTTTCAAACTCTAACATTAGTAATAAATTCCCTGTTCCTCATTACAGGGAAAAAAGAAGCTTATACATAATCTTGTAAAAAATTACACCTGCAAGCATTATGAGACATAATCGACAATCAAGCAATTGTGTAAAACAATGTAATATGAAAGGTGCCTTATGGTCCATTATTAAACACAAGATCAGAAAACAAGGTAGAATAAATACAGGAACCAATGTGAATTTCCCCCCCCTCCCTACTCCCTCACCAGGAGGATGATCATGATGATCATGGCCAGGAAGGCAGATCCCAGGAGGATGAAGATGATGACCCAGTCAGGCTCCTTCAGGATGTCCTGGTTCACAGAGATGCCTGTGGCGACGATGGAACTGGTGGTGGTGGGGAAGAATGGACCTGTTGTCGAACACTGAGCATTCTGCGCCATCACTCGTACGTACTGCAAGCAGATATATGGGCTCAGTGGGTGACTGACTCATCTGGTGATTACTGGGCAATTCTGCGGTCCCTTACATACACTGCTTACAGACAGAGTCGATAATTCATACCAAACTGAACAATAAGTAACATCACAGTTAAGGGAATCATTTTAGTCAATTAACATTACTGACTACAAATACACCTTGCTGTGTCAAAGTTTTTTGTGCTAAAAGCTTGTTAAATGGAAGTAAGTTGTTCCAAAATCCTGTCCTATGGAAGTCTATTGCTCCAAAAGAATATGGTATGGAAACTAGTAGTACTAACAACTTAACTGCTTTATGAAAGTTAGTTAGACTGAAAGTTTGTGGTATGCACTCTGTAGTTCCAAAGCCTGTTTTATATGGAAGTCAGCTGCACCAAAAAATCTGCTGTATAGAAACAGATTCTACCATATGCCTTGTGTATGGAAACATATTGTACCAAAAGCCTGGTGTATGGAAATAGATTATACCAAAAGCTAGTTGTATGCAAACAGATTATAGAAAAAGTCTCATGTATAGAAAACAGATTGTCTCAAAAGTCTGTTAAATGGAAACTGGTTGCACTAAAAAGGTTGTATTAAAAACAGTCGTACAGAAACCCTTTAAACCAAATTCAATTGTAGCAAAAATCTGCTCTATATAGGCTGGGTTGCTAAAACCTGTTGATTCAAGTCGATTTGTTTTATCAAAACAAAAGCCTAATACAATACAGCTGATTGTACCAAAACCGTTTGTATATCAACTTTGAACGTGCCAAAAAGCCTTCTGTAGTAAAGCCAGTATATCTAAAGCCTGATGTGTTCAAGTTTGTTGCATAAGCCTTTTGCACTCAAACATTATTTTTTTTCCAACGAATGCTCTTCTCTGTGTCAGAAACTTCACTGCTATCAAAAAAAAGTTTCATTTATACCAAACCAGATTCTATCTTTCCTCTGAACTTCAATATAACAATACAGCATTCTCTTTCATCTCATAATTCAAGACTTCATTTCTTTTTCTCATACCATTTTAGACTATTCTGTTACCCTGCACCATTTTAGACTGTATTTCCTTTCATTTTACCACTTCAGACAGTATTTCTTTACCTCTCATCATTTTTTAGACAGCATTTTTCCTCCCTCACCGTTTCAAATCTTATTTCTTTTTCAATCCCCATTTTACATTGTAATCTTTTCTTCTCTACATCTTTTGACATAATTCTTTACCTGTTCCCATTTTAGACTATATTTCTTTCCGCTGCCTTTTAAAAAAAATGTTATTTCTTTTCCTTCACCTCATTTAATTTTTTTTTTTTTCTCACTATTTCAGGCTCTATTTACGTTCCTCTTACCATTAAAAACAGAATCTCTTTCCCTCAAACCATTTTAGACACTGTATTTCTCTCCTACTCATCATTTTAAACTGTATTTCTCTTCCTCTCACCCTTTAGATGATTTTTCTCTCTCTCTCACCATTTTCTGGTTGATATCGGTGCTGAGGTAGAAAGCATAGACTCCAGGGTCGGTGAACTTGTAGGCAAAGAGAGTGGTGGAGGTGGCCACCTGAGACTGGGCCTCCATCAGGGCACGGAATCCACCGTAGTCAAACTGCGAGTTGGTGTTGTACAAGTTGTTCCTGGAAGAGATGAACACTTTATCATCATCATCATCGTCATCAGGGCAGGGCACTCTCCATAGTCACACATAATATGTGTGTGTGTGTGTGTGTGTGTGTGTGTGTGTGTGTGTGTGTGTGTGTGTGTGTGCATGTGTGTGTGTATGCATGTGTGTATGGGTGCCAATATGCACCTTTGTTTGTAGATGCACAGTACTTATTGCAATATTCATCTTCTTGTTGGTTTCAATTATGTTGTTGTTAACCTTTCATGCGTTTATAAGTGTTTAGGGCCTATGATGTAAGATCAAGTGCCATAAATAACCATCACTATTATCATCATTATTATAAATTGAGAGCTGGTGCTGAACAGATTGTTCCTGAAAGGGAAACACATTCACAGTCAGGGAATGGCACCTGTCAGTCGGACTGAGAGTTTGTGCTGCACATGTTGTTCCTGTGAGGGACAAATCCTGAATACTGTTACTGCTGAGGTTCCTTTTCTCTCTGTCTCTCTGTCTCCCATTCGTTCACTCACGTTTGCACACACACACACACACACACACACACACACACACACACACACACACACACAAAACACACACACACATAAACACACACACACAGACACACACACACACACACACACACACACACACACACATGCACACACACACACACACACGTGCATACAAGTGCTTTTCTTGTGTCACAGAAATTAAGCAATGTCAGTGTAATTGTTGTCTTTTTGGTCTGCACCCCACTCCGCATCTTTGAATGGGTCATGCCTGATCACAAACTGTCTTTTTAAAGATCAAACTCTTGTTTTGGTAAATAAAACATCTAAAATTATATACATGTTTAAAAAAAATGGGATGGGTGTATGGCATGATCTACTTTTCAGCAACACTGATTCCTGGGGAATTTTTGGTGTCAATTTTCATTTATGACTACTATGAAACCATTTCCAGTTTGCTTCCTGACTAACCTACGAACAGACAAAAAGCAACTGTTGCCTGCAATTAGTGAAATCATTGACTGATATTAGTATGCATATTCTCAATGTAAATAACATTCTTTGTTTTGACCCAAACATTAATTCTCAAACATTCATCTGAGAAGCCTGATTCAGCAAAAGAGAAATACAGTGCAGTATCTAGAACTATGTTTGCTCTTTTTCACAGAATGATCACGCTGACTCTGTTAGCCTTAACAGATGTGTATACCCACCTGTCATAAATGGGATAATAGGTGTTGCTGACAGAGAAGAACATGATTTCTCCTCCATAGTTCAGGCAGACAGTTGGATTGGCAATGCCAGAGAAAATGGAGCCATTGACGGAAGAAGTGGCCAGCAAGCGACGCCGAGAGACAACAAAGCCAGTGGTGTCATTGCCAGAGTAGTTACCCTTGGTGTTACTCTCTATCAAAATCAGCAGCTGAAACACAGAAGTACATAAAGTTGGTGAACTGAACGTCAGTTTGAACCAGTGTGAGGTGCTGAACAAACAGTTTCACTTGTAAGAAAAAACACAAAACAAACACAACAAATTCCTGTGCCTGTGATTGTAAATTCATCATGAACTGAGGTTTAGTGATGTAATATCATGATTCTTTTCAAGACCGGACTTCTCTTCTCATTCTTTTATTTTAATGAGCCTGTGAAATTTCACATAAATTTCATACAGCTGTGCAAGAGTACTTTCCAAGCAGTTCACATTCAATTTCAAGCTAAATACTTTTGTTGAAAATAAGATGATTAAATAGTGAAAACTCTCACATAATACCCTGTGCTTCCGGGACACTTTTCTCTTTGTCTACACTGTATTTGATTTATCTCCAAAGTAAAGGCACGATCAAAATCTAACGATACAATCAAACTCTAAATATACAATCAAAATCTAAAGCTACAATCAAAATCTAAAGATACAATCAAAATCTAAAGATACAATCAAAATATCAAAATCTAAAGATACAATCAAAAATCTAAAGATACAATCAAAATCTAAAGATACAATCAAAATCTGAAGATACAATCAAAATCTAAATACACAAATCTAAAGATACAATCAAAATCTGAAGATACAATCAAAATCTGAAGATACAACCAAAATCTGAAGATACAATCAAAATCTAAAGATACAATCAAAATCTAAAGATACAACCAAAATCTAAAGATACAATCAAAATGATACAATCAAAATCTAAAGATACAATCAAAATCAAGCTCCACGCTGGTTATTATTTGAAGATTCATTAATACTGTTAACCAAGTTGCTTTTCTGCACTAAGAAGTTATTACTTATGCTCCACCACTCCATTTCCCCAACGGCCTCTTTACAAACAAGCAACGTCATCCTGCAAGTTCACCTGTGAAGGGTCGGCATTGTACACGCCCAGGAAGCCGGCCTCACTCATCTCCACCAGACTGACCGACACTTCGCTGTTGTCCAGGTTTTCACACTGATCTTCAGTCAGCACATTGCGAGCATTGATGATGCTGCTGAGAGCACTGGATGCTGGAATCTGATCCTGAAAACAGACACACCCTCCACTTCAGAGATGACAGTGTTCTTTCTGTGAAGTGTCTATTGTTTCCATCATACACCTTTGTATCCAGTGGTATCTACTGCAGAGGCCAATTTGAGTACACTTCATATCAGTTTCCTCTGTGCATGTTAATAAAGTGTCTCCAAGTAAAATAAACAACATAATTTCATACTGCCATATTCTTTTCAATACTCACAGAACTTGCCAATAAATACAAATAAACACACAAAACAAGGTGTGAAGATACACTTCTGTAATATAAACAGACAACTGAATTCTAAATCAGTGTATCTTCTACAGACATTGCAGGTGACAAATATATATATAAACACAAACAACAAAAAAGTAGAACACACAACGTCAGTAAGAGAAAGCTGCTGACAGGCGTGTGGGAAGCAGTTTCATATTTGTAGGCTTGTTCTTTGTGAAAACTGAAGAATATTTGTCAAATTTGTCTGTTTCCTGTTGTGTACTAAGCGGGTGTGACTTTGCACCTTGTTTTGTGTGTGTGCCTGTCTATATTTTCCCCCTGTTTTCAGTAATGGTGCAGTCTGTGTCAGTCTACAAAAAATTGTTATCTACTAAAAGAAAAATTTCCCCATTCTGTTCATGTTGTCCTAAAATCATGTTGTCCTAAAATCTTGTTCTTCTTCTATTCTCTTAAATCTGTGAAGAGTCGTCACTGAGGTGCTGAACTGAAGAACTGTTCACCAGGCGCCGTATTTATAAACTGCTAGAAAGCTCCGTTTATGGAAAGAATTAAAGACTGTGAACATGGAATTACTGGTTTTCTGGAAAAAGATTTCCTTTGATATAGTTATAAAAAAAAGCTCTGTACTTCCCAAACCAGCTGGTGCAGTAGATCTGTGAGCAGCAGCAACAACACATATTGATGCATGATTCTTTTTATCTGCAAACTTTTCCAAACTAACGAGATCTGCCAATGACAGCCTTACATTGAGTGGAACTAAGCACTGTTTGCTAACTGCAGCTTTACAAACTAACACCTTCACCTGAATGACCTGAGGGAGATATTCGGCTCTTTTAGAATGTGCTATTTCAATCAGCTCCACAGCAAACCTAAAGAAGGAATGGAAAGTTTTCACTAGTATGCACAGTATCTTTCGTTCCCATAGTTAAATGATTCAAGACACAACACAATTCACTGTAAATGACATCATCAATACATGTACAGGAGAACCAATGGTAGTCCCTGGCTATATTGAAGAAAAATACATGCAAGAGAGACATGAAAGCTCTTGGTACTGATGCCAAGTCCTGGGAGGGACTGGCAGCCGACCACTTGAGATGGGACAGTACCCTAAGCCAACAGCTCAAGACCAGGTAAGAGAAGCTGTTGAGTGCAGCAGAAGCCAAGTGGGCAAGCAGGGCGACACCAACAGACTATCAGACACTACACACCAATGCCACCAGGGTGAAAGGGACTTCCACTCCTGTATCAGTCTGCACAGTCATGGCCAACTGTGCTCCAGCTCCATGGTTATGCGCTTTTCACTGTTTTAGTACCGGACCAAAAGATAATGACTTGTGTATCAATTTAGCCGTAAAACTTTACAGAAACATGCACGCCCAACATTAACAACATCACACACATTCGCAAAGATATACACACACGCAGACAAAATGCATTCCTACACAGACAGATCTTTACACAGGCGCTGTCATCTTCTGTGCTCCTTCCTCTCCCCGCCCAGATCCACTTTCCACTCACCAGAGTGTTGTTGTTGTTGGTGTCGCGGATATGGAGATAGGGCTCCAGTGGTGAACCAGCACACACAAACTTCAAGCGATACTCAGACAGCTTGCGACACTGGAGGTCACACACTTCTTCCAGGTCATCCGCTCGGCACAGACACAGGCCCAACAATCTGTCATAGCCCACATAGTCCGCAGAAGATGCACACACCTCCTGCAAGGCAAACATATCAATGTCTACTTAGCAGTAGGTTTCTAGGATCTGAGATGTTATGAGAAATGTGTATCTGCCACCACTGTTCTTACATAAAGGCAAGATTTTTACCCATTCCAACCCCCTCGCCTCTTCTCTCCACCTCCCCCCTTTCCCAAATCCCTCCCTCCATCCCTGTGATCCCAGATATTTCTGGCTGTTTTACTCATTTCCTACCCCCTCCCCCTTTACCTCTTCTCCCTGCCCACCCCCTGCAATGGTCTGTTTTACCTCCTCCATCCCCCTCCCCACTTCCCACACAGCAACCGTTTGACATAGATGTCACCATATTCATACCCTTCAACCCACTCTGAGTCATGACACAGCACTGTTTTCCCAATACTGTCACACAGAAAAATGTGACTAACCTGACTGTCTAGCACAAAAATGATTCACTCTTGATCTCCAGACTATGCTAATAAGTCATCACTCCAAATTTGGAGAAGAAAACTTGATCTGATTAGGTAACAGACAGACAACCAGACACACAGAAGGTACTTTATATATATTAGATACATATATTTTGTATAAGTGAAAAACTTAATTTTTATTATGGAATGTACAGTGACACTCACATTTGAGCACAGGGACTGGAACTCAGAATCTGTGAGGCAGCGCCCATCCTGGTACCTGTAGGATCCCTCGTCGCACAGGGCATACACAGTCTTGGAGCAGTCCTTCTGCCCATCCACCTCCACATAGCCAGGCAGACAAGGACATGACTTGTCACTCACCTGCAACACACAGCAACAGGTGCCCATGACAAGCACTGTCCAGACATCCTTGTCAGCACCTGATACTGAAGCCCACCCACCTGAAACCCCCCAACCTCTTTCAAAGGGTGGTCATGTTGATTGGTTGAGTTATATGATTGACGGAGCACAGAAATTTGGGCAGTCAGGCAATGTTGTCTGTAACTGCTGAAAAAAGATCTTCTTGCTGGGCACTTGCCATGCTAGACTTAACTATGGGATAGCCAACAATGCAGGTCTGTAACAAGCAACCTCTGTGATCTGATGGTTAGTATTGTGGGCTATGCGTTGAGAGATCAGGTCTGAGTTCCATTAAAGGCAAATATCTGAGGGATGGTGGGGGTAGGAAGGGGGGGGGGGGGGGGGGTTCATTGGCTGTTATCCAGAATGAAGTGTGCTATGGGGTCTAGTGGGGAGGCCAGAACCACACATTTGCTGTTTACCTACTTCATGGCTGTGTCTCCACAGCTATTTACTAAAATTTCATGTCCAGCGCTGAGGTGTTTGTATCTCTAAGGTCTGGTTGATATTGGGATATCTAATGAATGGACACATAAAGTACAGCACTGTCATATAATGTTACAGCATAAAGGAACTCTATGTCATCATCCTCACTGACTGATCAGAAAGAAGAAGTCTCAAATTCTATGGGCCTTTATGCCCTGTTCCTGTGATGACCTAATTTTTTGTTTCCTCTCCACATCCTCACCCACGGAGTGTTTGTATCAAAATAGTTGACATCAATATGATCATAGGACTGTCTCTGGATGGACCTGGTGGCGTGCTCAAGGAAGGGGAATCTCACTCTTGCTGACCCTGTGTCTAATCAATTATCACTGTCAATCTGTGGTTTAACTCTCTTCAGTTCTTTCCTTGAATTTCGATCAACGGTGATCGATGGTTTTCTTCCCAGAATTTTGGTATTTAAAACATTTTTGTTATCTGAAGCAATATATCACCTAAAAAACCCAAAATAGACACATTAATCACAAAATATTATCATTTTAGAAATAATGCGCAGAATGTCAGGAAATCAATAGCTAAAATCTCAAAAAAACTGTGGGGAGTTAATGTATGGTGTCCTTCATACGATGGGTCAGAACAGGTATCACTGAACACCACTAAAAGGACTCGGCAACAGTGCAGTGTTTCCTTTGGAAGGTTGCCTCATCACAATCTGATATTCTTGTTCCCTGTGGATTGCTAGTGGTGTGAAGGTGCACTGGGTAGCTAGAATCAATAGTGTGGGCATTATGCCACTGCTGTGGTACAGAAGATGGGACAGCCAAAAACAAAGACAAAAAAAAGTACTTCTGTAATTTCCTGAGATAATATCTCACTGAACATACATCAAGCCAAGCTGACGAAGGCAACGTGTGTTATTATGTTGCCGAAATTATCATAAGACAAATGAACTATGCAAGCATTTTTTGTCATAGCCATTCCACTCAATTTCTTTTTCTGAATATTCATCCATAAAACATTATCTGTCTCCTAAATTTTAAAATTCATCTGTTCAAAACAATAAACTAATCAACTTCTACATTTTAAAGCACACTGACAAAAAAACAAACAGTTTTATTAATCACTACATTCACTACATCTAATGTTAATGTTCCTGATTCTACAATCAGGAAGAACACGAGTGTTTGTTCTGAGAGATTTGGTGGCAATAAAACCCAACCCTAGACAAAATGCAAGCAGGCTGAAAAAGAATGGAATGAAAAGGGAGCAAAAAAAACATTCCACATAACATCTAACATCACACACGTGCTCAACATCCCATATCTTACACTCAGTGAGGTACTCTCACTCAGTGTGACTGACGTCATTACCTGGAAATCCCTTCCAGCCCCCACACACAGACACTCGCTCTGTCCCCGGCTCGGCTGCTCAGCTTCCGCACCGCAGATAAAGCATCCGCTCTGAGCCTCGTAAGGGTTGTAGTGGTCCACGGCGCACAGCGTGCACTCGTCCAGGCTACCGGCCTCCTCGTTGGGGTTGTAGCGTCCCACGGGGCAGGGGGTGGGGGCCGAGCTGTTCTCCGGACAGTAGTAGCCTGCGTCATGAATCATGGATTGCAAACAGGGGGCGCAACTCCATGTGTCCAGTTACAGTTATGGTTATGAGTAAGGCATAAATCATGGAATTATAAGTGAAGAGGACACAATTCCACATGTCTGGATATGGATATGGCTATGATCATGGATATGTTTACCTTGACCAGGGCATGCGATGACTGATGCTGTACCATATGGGATACAGGATGGGTTAACGGATGGGTGTGTCTATCATTCTCATTATTTCTCATGACTTTTCGAACCATTTTCAGACACCAGAATATGACACTGGAACTAGATGAGGAATCATGCTACAGAAGATAAGCTCACAATAGCTGAGATACAGTAACTCATTGACCTGGTAACAAAAAAGTGGCATTATACCACCAGAGCTCAGTGAATTATAACAATGATAACGCCATTTACATTAAGATATCTGCAAAACTTGGAGCTGAATGAAGTGTTGCCTTGACTGAAAGGAAAAGGGAGGGAAATAAACAGCTCTCTGTGTTAAAGCAGTCACAGCTCTGTACAGTATCACCGTAAATCCGGTGCCCACACACACGTTTGCCAAACACTGAAGTGGATTCTGGAAATACATGAATGGAATCATGCCTTGAAGTTTTTTTTTTCCTAATGGTTTCTGACCTCCTTTAAGGTTAATCCACGGCAACCATATGTTTTCATTTTCAAATGTGAATCTGTAAAGTGACAGGATACAAGAACGTGCAATGTTCTGGAACAAGATAAAACTACCAGTCTTGCCTTAAAGCATCTTCAGGTTCATGTCATCTGTGACTGACTTCCAAATATGTATGTGAATTCTTGCACCCATTCATTTTTGCATTTATTAGGTTTAGCCTTTTAAGTTCATAGGCAAATAACTGAGTATCCCTAAACACGTATAAACTGATTCATGCTTATAACTATGTATTTCACACACATACAAACAGATTCAAGCATCAGCCTTCATCTTATCTATCTGCACATTTTTTTCATCTGTTTATTCACTTCTAAAAGTGAATCCTTTGTGTTAAATTGTTTTCATTTCCACCTCGTTCATGAACAGTCATAATAATATGAACACACTTTAAGAGTTAGAGACTCATTTTTTACCTGGTGGACAGAGATAGGAGTTGGTGGCATTGGGTCCCAAGGCACTGGCCAGAGAGCTGCCATTGGACACGGGGTTGTCCGTGGTTGAGGCCCCTAGACACACCAGCTGTCAGTCAGCTCCGTCAGGCCGAAGTTTTGTGGCCAATGCAGTAATAAGATAGTCACGTGACGCCCACCCTACTTCCGCCTACGGAAGATGCCGAAGTTCGTGTACTGTACGTCATTCAATGAGGCCTGCGCGCAAGGCAAACCCCCAGGGAACTTGGCGCTAGAGGGGAAGGTAGGGCGGGCATTAGAGTCTGACATGGTAAGTATACTTAGCCAAACAGGGAGTATAACACAAACTCCCCATTTTGGCGTCGTATACTATACCATGTCAGACCATAGCAGAATTTAAAGTAATAGGAGGAGGGGGCCGAGCGCCCTAATGGTTCCTGGGGTAGACCGATATGGCTGCATTGGCCGCCACAAATGAAATCCCTTTAGAACCATCAGCCCTGGTCATGCGGATGTCCCTTAAATAAAAGTTTATGAAAGGGTTCTCCGAACGCCAGTAGGCTGCCTCCAGGAGATGGCGCACGGGGACAGAGTGCTGGAACGCTGAGGACGTGGCCAGCGCTCTGACCTCATGGGCTCGGGGTGACAGGGCTGGGAGGTCTTTGTACGCCTGGGCATAGGCAGATCTGATAGTATTGGATAGCCACCTAGAGATAGTGCCCGCCGATATGTCCTTCTTGTTGTTGGGGTGATGGAGATAAGAAGGCGTCGCTGCGAGGAACGCCTGGGGCGGGAAACGCTCCCAGTAGTATCTGAGGCACCTAGAGGGGCACAGGTCCATGTCCCCCCCCCCGCTCGTTGCCTAAGATATCCGCTAGAGAGCGGATCAGGAGGGAAGGAGAGGGTGTGTGCCCGGTTCCTGGTTCTTCGCTAGGAACTCAGGAAGGAACTTAAGTGAGACGGAGCCGTCTCTGTGAAAGGCGATGTCCCGAGGGTCCCCGCTGAGGGCATGAATCTCACTTCGCCTTCTGGCTGAGGCCAGGGAGAGAAGGAAGGTGGTCTTGAAGGAGAGGAGGTCAAAGGGAATGGAGCGGAGGGGCTCGAAAGGGGGTTTTCTGAGGGCGCGCCTAACACCAGAAAGAGGTCCACAAGGGGGCGCGCCTAGGGGGGATTGAGCTTCGCGTAAGGCAACCCCCCGTGATAGTTCTCTGAGTAGAAAGTCATTGTCGAAAGATGGGCCGCCGAGCTGTCGGATGGTGGTGCATACGGCCGATCGGTAGCCCCGAATGGAGCTAGCCGAGAGTTTTAAGAGGACGAAAGGGTGATAGATAGGAAATTGCCTAGCTGGATGTGGAGGGGTGTAGGTAGGGGACCGAGTTAGCCGTGCACCACGTGACCCATCTCTCCCATCTGTAATTATAGAGGGACTCTGTGCTAGCCCTACGAGAGGCCGAGGCCAAGTCTCGTAGTCCCTGCGATGCTCCCGCTTCTGTCAGGGTCTCTAGGACAGACCGGGGTCTGTCGGCGGGGGCGGCGGGGGACCGGTGGTCGCAATTTGGCTGGCATAGAAGCCAAGCGTGTAGGCGAAGCATCCGGGGATTGGAGTGAGGGAGGCCCGAGCGAGGTTGTCTGAGCAAGTCCCACCGAGGGGCTAGCTGGAGAGGGGGAACGTGAGTTAGGGACCTGAGGTCCGGGAACCACGACTGAGTCGGCCACCATGGGGTTATGAGGATGAGTTTGGGTCTCTCCAGCCTGGCCTTCCTGATCACTTTGTGAAGTATGGGGAAGGGGGGAAAGGCGTAGGCGACAAGTCCCGTCCAGGGGAGGGAGAGCGCATCGACCGCGTACGCTCGGGGGTCCGGGACTGGAGAGACATACATGGGGAGTCGATGGTTGAACCGTGTCGTGTCGCAAAAATAGGTCGACCATGGGCTTGAACCAGTGATCCCAGACAGTGGTTAGTGTCAGCTTGTTCAGGGTCCACTCTGTGTGCAGAAGGGTCCCTGACCGGCTGAGAGTGTCTGCCAGGATGTTCCGTGTCCCCGCTATGTGTCTCGCACGGAGGGTGGTTCCCCGTGCGTGGCACCAGCGAAGGAGGGCCTCTGTCCTGAGAGAGAGGCCGATGGAGTGAGCCCCCCCCCCCCCCCCTTGTTGACGTAATGGGCTACCGACGTGTTGTCCGTGAGGAGGAGAACCAGTCGGTGCGCGATTAGATGCTGGAAGTGGAGGAGGGCCAGTCTGACCGCTTCCAACTCTAATATGTTGATGTGGAGGCGAGCCATCTGTGTGTCCCACATCCCCGAGGCATGACTGTCCCCCAAGTGGGCCCCCCAGCCCGAGTTGGAGGCGTCCGTGTATAGCTCGAGGGACTGAGTTGGGAGAGAGATCGGAACGCCGGTGGTCAGGGTGGACGGATTGAGCCATTCCTCCGTGGCACCCGAGAACCAGGGGCCGAGGGGAATGGTCAGGTCCCAGCGGTCCGAGGTCTGGGACCAACGACGACGGAACTCCCTCTGCAGCTGGCGTTTGGGGACCCGACCCAGCGGAATGAGGGCAGAAAGGGACTCCATCATCCCTAAGAGGGAGGACAGAGTTCTGGCCGAGTGTGCGAGGCTTCCGGAGGCGCACGATGAGGTCCACGATGCGGGCGGACCTCTCCGGGGTCGGGGCGACCTTCATGGTAATCGTGTCGAAACTCATGCCCAGGAAAGAGAACCTCTGACTGGGAATAAGTTCGCACTTGAGGGGGTTGATTACAAACCCCAGG
This sequence comes from Conus betulinus, assembly GCA_016801955.1. Lineage (NCBI taxonomy): Eukaryota > Metazoa > Mollusca > Gastropoda > Neogastropoda > Conidae > Conus > Conus betulinus. The sequence continues at coordinate 772,765 of JADBJO010000217.1, read as the reverse complement.
GTGGAACAAAGGCTGAGGAGGCGGGTGGTGTGGGCCTGGCACTGAGCCTGGGAGGAGGCTAGGACAAGCCAGTCGTCGAGGTAAACCAGGAGGCGAATGTCCTCCTGCCTGGCCAGGGCGGCCATCTCCTTGACAACCTTCGTGAAGAGGAAGGGTGCCAGGGAGAGGCCAAAGGGGAGAGCTTTGAACTGGAACACCCGAGCTTGCCAGACAAACCGGAGGTAACGTCTGTGCGCCGGGTGGATAAGGATTTGGAAATACGCATCTTTCAGATCTATGGAGGTCGCCCAATCTAAATGGTGAATGGAGTCTCTGATCTGGAAGGGTGTGTCCATCTTGAACTTGGTATGTCTTAGGAACTTGTTGGGGGAGAAAGGTCGAGGATGGGCCTCCATCCCCCCGAAGGTTTGGGGATCACGAACAGGTGGGAGTAAAACCCGGGGTTGGGCTGGAAAACTTCTGCGATGGCCCCCTTCTGTAGGAGTTCGAGGACTTCCAGGCGGAGGGCCTCCGCCTGGGCAGGTGGGGGGTCGCTGGGGGACGGAGGAGGGAAAAAACGCATGAGGGGAGGGCGACCGAGTGCCCAGGGTAGGCGAAACCCATCCTGAAGCACCGACACTACCCAGGGGCTGAGGCCCCCATACGTCGCCACTGGCGGGCATGCCGGGAGAGGTTGCCCGCCAGGGGAGCCGATGGTCCCGGGGGGAAGGGGTACAGAGGGCCGGTGTGTCTTGCTGGGCAGGTTGTGCCAGTTCCATGCCCCCTACGGGAGTGTCCTCCAGTCACCTGCGGGGCCGTGCTTGCTGGCCGAACCGAAAATTCTGGCGAGGTTTTGGTTTAGGCCTCTGCGAGTTAAGTGGGGCGCTTGGCCGGCCCGGCGGTGTGAAATGGGGCTTGACGGGGGTACGGAGTGGGCTGTTGGCCCTGGGGTAGGACCGAAAAAGGGGGGCTGGAAGGGCGTGGCTGAGGCCGGGGGGCGAAGGACGCCCGCCTGCTTGCGTTCCTCGAGAGAGAGAGACATAGCCGAGGTGGAGTACTCGCCAAAGAGCGAGTGATCCTGGCCCGGGACACATCGTAGGGATGCCCTGAGTGCCGGGGAGAGCGAGAGGAGCGTGCAAGCACCGCGTCTCTAGCCACAAGCAGACAATTAAAATGGGTCGTTGCTGCGCTGTCCGCCGCAGCCGACAAGTGATGCGATATCCTGTTGACTAGGTGTCGCATGAAGGGATCGCTGAACAAGCGAAGTTCGTCCTGGTGGGGTTCGGAGTTTGTATCCGAAGGCCCCGGGACGGCGCCGTCATCCCCAGGCCAGAGTACCTCCGCCCTCTGCAAGAGCATGCTAAGGTAGGCATGCCCTGCAGTGTGTGTGTAAGATGCCCATCCGGCTACTCGGTCCCAGTCCTTTAACGCCTTAAAGGAGACAGTGGCCGAAGTAGGGGGGCCCCGGTTGGGTATCAGGCGACAATCCGATTGGGAGATGGCCCACTCCCTGGTGGCCGGATTGTCAGCAAAGAGGGAGGTAACAGGGTGCTTCCTGCGGGTCCCAAGTAGGGCGCCGAAAAGGGGCCGCATTGGGTGCCGGGGGAAGGTCTTGACCCGGCGTGGGGACGGCGTCTGCACCCCTGGCGCGTTTCGCCGGACTCTCCCACAGTGAAGTGAGGGACTGAGGAGCTACAATCCTGAGTCTTGAGTGTTGGGCTGGGGGCGGCCCAACGATCTCAGGAAAGGCCAAGATATCGGCAGAGGGAGGGGCGTCCCTCGACACCAAGTCCGGTCGAAACCGTTCAATGGTGTTGATGTCATAAAGTGATGAGAAGAGGTCCTCATCGTAGTCCTCCTCAGGCTGTGGGGAGTCTAATTCCTGGGAAGGGAGGTCTTCCTCAGGAGGCAAGTGCGCGGGTGCGCGCGAGGGTCCCGCCCTGGTAGGGTGGTGGTGGGGGGGGGGGGGGGGGGCGGGGGACCTCGTGGCTCTATACTCGGCAGACGGGCTAGGGTGGGAGAGCCCGGACTGCCGATCGGACAGCGCCCGAGGTGGGAGACCCAGGTCGACCCAAGTCTGTGAGATTGGGTGCCACAATCGACCAAAGAGTTGATCAGGTTGAGTGTGGGTATTAAGCCACTGGTCCCTCTCGGGGGCATAGAGCCACTGGTCCCCGGGAGAGAAGCGGGCTGTGGCGGCCCAGAGTACTGTGCAGGGACTCGCCGGGGACCGGGGTAACCTGGGGCAGGAGGGGGGGAAATAATCGACCGTAGTGTGTGGTCCCCCCCCGGGAGCATGCCGGGCCCAGAGGAATGGGGCAGGTTACCCGTGGTCCCGCTGGTAGATCCTCCCCCCGGAGGAACGGGACCGAGGACGTTGCCCAAGTGGGGGGCCGAGTAGGTCGGGCCCCCAACGTCCTGAACCCCTAGGGGAACCTGCGACGGGCGAGCGGGGGGGTTGGTCGGCCGTCTTTGTGTATGATCACAACCGGTGGATGCACTCGGTGTTCCCATACGCCCAGAGTTATGGACATGTGCATGGTCGTGCCAAGACGTGGCCAAACACTGCCTCCGGAGCTAAGGGGACGCTCCTCGTGCAGGGGTGTTGGCTGCACCTGTGCACGGAGGGGGAGGAGAGCGTCGTGAGAAGGCGAGTCCAGATGGGGGGAAGAAGCGGACCCGCCTGTCTCATAGATACGAGTGACGGGTGGGGGTTCCAGCCCAAGGCCGTCACCCGTGCCTGTCCGCGGCCCGGCAAGGGTCCCGGGGGCCGGGGGTCGCGTGACTCGGCATAGTAAGGCGAAGAGTGTGTAAGCGCAGGAAAGCTAGAAGGCAGGGTGGCGGCGGGGGGCGAAGCGGACTCCCGCTGGGAAGTTTTGGCTAGGGGGGGTCCCTTAAGTGGGGCCTTGCCCTTAGATTTCCTGGGCATGTCGAATGAAAGGCACTTAGCAATGGCCGCCGGTTGCCTTCTAGCTTTCGAACGCAACGGTCGTGCGTCCGTCGGTCGGGTAGAGGAGGGAGATTCCCGCGTCCCCTCCGCGAGGGGGTCATCTCCAACTACCGCGGCCGTCCGTTCTCCCAAAGAGAGAACGGTTCGCTCGGGGTTGGAACCAACTCGTGGGTCCTCCGGGAAAGAGCGCGAACCCTGCACGTCAGGGTTGTTGCTCGACCCAGTCGAGTCCTTCACCATATTGGGCGATGGCGCCGAGCGAAACCGGAGCACACGATCGTAAGCGAGAAAGTCACGACGGTCGATCGAGGGGATATAACTAGGGCAATCGATCGACCGTGCGCACACAAAAAAAAAATGAACAACGTACACAATGGAAAATAAGGAAAACAAGTCCGTACAGGGACACCAAGCGCAGCAGCAGATAAGGCGAAACTGCGCGTGAGAAGCGACCGTGACGTGGCGCAAAGTGCTGAGTAACGCCACGTGTAAATACCAGGACAACGGTCGATCGCGATCGTTGAGGACACGAAGGCGAGCGAGAATTTCTGGCAAATGAGGGAAGGGGGCAAAGGAATTAAATTGGGACGAAAACAACCCCCTGTAAAATACTGGGGTATAAGTTGTGACAAGAGGGGGAGACCGGCGCAAAACAAAATGGCGACGAGGCAGGGAGATGGCGACGAGACTGGCTCACGATCGTCGCACAGGAGGTTGTGTGGAATAAAATGACGGCGAGGGAGAAAATCGGAATTTAGTGGCGACTGGGCCGAAGGCGATTGAAAAGGGAGGCCGATGGATAAGAGAGGCACCGAACAGCTATGAACGCGGCGATGGAAATTGCCGAACAGCTGAACCGGTGACGCGGAAAGCAGAACCGGGAAACAATCGCGAGAAAAATTCCGAAAATAAGGTTAGAATGCTAGCCCAGCGATAACCTCACACGTCAAGATACTCTGAGGGATAAGCACAAGCCACAATAAATGAGTTCAGAATGCGAACACAGCAATCTTTACACAAAGGCAAAGTATAGGCGAGACAGAGCACAAGACTTATCTTGCTTGGGTGACAGGCCGAAAAGAATGACGTACAGTACACGAACTTCGGCATCTTCCGTAGGCGGAAGTAGGGTGGGCGTCACGTGACTATCTTATTACTGCATTGGCCACAAAACTTCGGCCTGACGGAGCTGACTGACAGCCGTTTAATGCTATGGTCTGACATGGTATAGTACGACGACGCCAAATGAGTAACACAATAAAGAATGAAAGAGGGAATAAATGAATGAATACATACATCTATGAATGAATGAAATGAAGGAACTTTTATGGGCTGGTCGTGATCCGACTGATTTAATTCTGTAAAATTACTTAGCTAGCTGACGTAAAAGAAAACTTTAAAAATTCGTTTGTGTGTGTGTGTGTGTGTGTGTGTGTGTGTGTGTGTGCATGCATGCATCTGTGTGTGTGTGTGTGTGTGTGTGTGTGTGTGTGTGTGTTTTGTGTGCGTGTGTGTGTGTTCTAAATGTAAATACTGTCTATAACAGTTGGTTATAAACAGTACACCTGGACAAAATTTGCTAGTGATTTTCACAGGGAAATACCATTTCATCAGACCCAACATAAAGACACTGACCAATCAGCACACAGGTTAAGACTGACCGGCATCAGTGGAGTTACAGTCGTCATGGGAGCCACAGTAATGGCCCTGGGGACAGCGGATGGGGAAGCTGGACGCCTCTGGACAGTAGAAACCAGGTGGACACGGCACCTGCCCCATGGACATGTTGCAATAGTAACCTGCCAGCAGACAGATGTAACACTGAAAGGCATGTAACACTGAAAGGCATGTAACACTGAAAGGCATGCACATGGAGCGTGTGTTAGTAAGTTACAAGTCAGTGGAATTTCTTTCCTAAACGGTGTGCAAATTTACACAGAGGAGTGCCACACTGTCTGATGAGATCGTCCAATGACATATGTACATTTACACAGAGAGGAGTGCCACACTGTCTGATGAGATCGTCCAATAACATATGTACATTTTTCTGATTTAATAACTTGTGTACATGCACAGCTAAATGGTGTGTTGTAACAGGAGATTTCTCTGTGCTCTTCCATTTGTGTCTTTGATGTTTAACAACCATCTAATTGATTCACCTGTGTATTTACTTTTAATCAGCACGGTATTCACAATAGCGTGCCACCATTGCAGCAAAACGAGGGAAAAACAATAAGTGGTCCACTGCTCTTAAAATGCTCTCTCTGGCACAAAGCAAGGTGATCACATTGCTCCATTGATGTATAATGCTCCATCAGACCAAAGGTGGCCACAGTGCTCCATGACAGTCAAACTACTCCCACTAGAGCTCAGTGCTCCAGTCCAGATCTGATGTGTAGTGGTGGTCTTGGGGAGAATATGTCCACTCACGAAGCCAGACAATTCCAGATCTATGGTTCTAATTTTGTTCAAGAGAATGTTTTTGACCGCCATATCCACTGAAGTGATGGTCTGGGTTTTGATTTCTCAGGTGCATCAGGCACTTTGCACATAACAAGAACTCCAGACACCAGAAAACTGTCCCAGCAAAATACTGTCAACAAAAGACACAGACAGACAGATAGGCAGACAGACAGACAGACAGACAGACAGACAGACAGACACACACACACACACACACACACACTGTCTAAACACACACACAGGAACTCAGATAGCCAATAAGAAATGTTGACAGAAAAAAAAAAAAAAAAACCCCCCCCCAAACATGTGGATGATGATGCTGTATGGTGATGACACAATCTCTAAAGGGAGAACACTGCTCTTCACACAGCGCCAGTCTCACAGGACGATGACGCCACACAACCCAAGTCTTCCCTCTGACCTGCAGCACACACGGTCTGGTTCCAGGATCCAGGTGGACAGGCCATACCCGGGTCACACTGAATACCCGGGTAGGTCATGTTGGAGTCAGGGCAGTAGAACCCGGCTGGGCATAGGAAGCAGTCGTCGATGTCGCCCCCAGCAATGATGTCCCTGTAAGACGCCCAGATTGCCATGGTTAGTGATGGAGCAATGATTCTTGTTCTCTTTCTTTCATAATGTTTTTCATCAGTTAACTGATTATAGAAGTGTAAATGATCAGATGAAGAGTATCAGACCGAGGTAAATTAAATGACAGACTAGTTAAAATTGGTTCTGACTCCATTACCCACACAGTACTTCGAATGAGACTATAAACCAAGTTCCGTGTGTGAATGCATGCACAACATCTTGCACACACGTAAAATCCCATCGCCAGCTTTCAGAAGAAAAGGCCAGTTTAGCCGTTGGTATGGCTGACATATTACACTTAGCATGCACCTTCCCTAAAGAAGGAGTATGGCTGCCTTAATGGCTGGATAAAAAATGGTCATCATACACACAAAACTCCACTCCCTTTGTTGGGTAGATGGGATTAATCCTTGCCTGTCTGTACAGGGAGTGTCCGCAGGAGTATCAGCCTGCGTACGCAGAAAAAAAAAAATGACAGACAGACCAGTCAATCAAACAGTTAATCTCTCCATGTGTCATTTACTCTAGCTTTGCATCTTCACCGACTAATGATGATTCAGCAGTCTACAACTCCACTTGTTACAGGACTGATTGAACAGTTCACATGTGTTGTCTCCATGAACAGCACTTTCATTACAAAGGACCGTAGTCTGCAAGACTCTATTGTCTTTATGTCGGGGTCCTTCAGTGGGATCACACCCCCAATGTTTGACAGAGAACTAAGTGCAGAAGCCTGGTTTGAACATGTGCATTTTGTTCTGAGGGCTGGAAATTTTTAGCAGGGTAGGACAGATCTTGATCTGGGTATGGTAGTCAGTGGAGAAAAGGGGGTGGAGAGAAGGAAAAGGGAGAGAGTGGAGGATGATGGAGCAGGAGGGGGAGGGAGTTGCAACACATTTCTCATCCAGCCATAAGATGCTGGGGCAGATCACAGCCATTCTGCACAACAGTCTTCTGCTGAGCTTCAGGCTGTCATGCCCCTCACTGAACTGAACTGACCTGCAATGCAGCCACACTCTCCACACACACAGTTTCACCTCCAAATCTCCATTCATACCTGTTCACTCCAGGTCACCAACACCTGTGGCCCCTACCTGTATCTTCCAGGTGGGCAGACGATGGCAGCTGAGGTGGCGTTGACACAATAGGAGCCCACAGGGCAGGGGTACAAGGTGTAGTTAGCGATACCTGTCACCTCACAGAGGTATCCGGGTGGACAGGGGAGACAAGCACTCTGGTCTTTTCCTCCCTCCTGGTCATTGTAGGTGGTGACTGGACATGGCTCTGGGTCCTGGACAAATGACAGACCCCATGATGATTCAGCAGGGAGGCCAGTGACCAAAAGCATGTAAACCTGGTATCTGACCTGAAGTCTTTGTCATATAAAAAAAGCATCAAAGGTCAAGTCAACTCCGAATTCATAAAAACAAACAACTCCCCCAACTCTGAATTTATTACATTTATATACAAACACCACTAAATTCTGATCACCATCAACTATTGAGGATTTTGCAAATTTGTGTGCTACGTTTGTCTACATCATAAATCAAGCCTAAAGTGAGATCTGTAAACTAAGTCTAAAACAAAAAAGAATATGGTCCTTACACTCCCCTTTTTCATATCTTTCACATTCTGAAGGAAAAACAAACTTATGAGTGCAGAGTCTTTCACTTTTTGAAAAAAAAAAAAAAAAAACCATGTACAAACAATAACAAAAAAAAACACACTACTGCCCTACACGGGCATTTTTCCACTTGAGATGCAACAGCATGTCACTGTGAATTGCACCTTCTGACACTACTCCTCAACCATAACACCACTGTCACCTTTCTCTGTTAACCACCAATTCTTCACATCTTGTTTTAGATTGTATACAATTCAAATCTTTTCTACAATGTGAGAACCATTCATGCCACAATGGCAATACAATCGCCTCTTTTCACTGCATCAACACAAAATTAGTGACCTCACCTGTTGTGTTTGCAAAAGGACTTCTTTCCCTTAGTTTTCTGTTCTTTCAATATATTTGTTTTAAGAAAGAATGTCAATGAAAGAACACTCTCTGTCCATTACGGCTTAGTGATGGGTGTTTGACAAAGACATGATGTACCTCACTGACTTGAATCAGAAGTTTTGAAACTTGTCTAGGCAGTTCTTTCCAATTTCAAAATATTGCTCTTCCTTCAATTGTCATGTAGGATTTCCAGTCTGAACTGGTAATCTACATGCTATGTGTCAATCACCAGTTATCATAGGCTGTTACTGGGCACTGCTCTGAGCCCTGGACAACCACAGGCACCATTACACACACACACACACACACACACACACACACACATACACATATATACACACATGTCTCTATAACTGACTATTCTTAGCTGTCTCTCTTCACAGGTGGCATCCAAAAATTTGCACAGATGAAATATCTTTAGTGTGTGCACCTGTGCATTTTGCAGTGCAGAGGTTACATGGGTGGGGGTCTGTGTCTGTCCCGGGAAACATTCACTGTTCTGATCAAGCTCCAGTACCACCTGTCCTACATCAAGTCAGATCACTTCTATTTCTCTCTCTGACTGCACCAGTAAAACCCCAGGGCTGTCAGTCACACTGCTGTGATGATGTCTGTCATTGTTGGAAGATCATCTGTGAAATATCGTCAGAGGTCTAAACTCTGATATATACTGAGAATCTGAAGTTGGAATAACTGACAGTAACAATAAATGACAATACTCCTCGCTTCATTCTGGCTGAATTGACAGAACTTTGTGATAAAACTGTCTGCAGAAACTGGGCCCAACTGTCAGCTGTAAAACACTGAGCAGTCCACAATCACAACTTCAGCACTACAAAACCCTGTTATTGGAAGTTGCATTTAGTGAGATGGAACTAGAATATCTCCCTTCAAATCATAATTGATACAAAAAGTAAAAAGAAAGAGGGTTGTTGCAATATATAATAGGCAGCTAGAATATAATGCAGTGTTCTTGACTTTCTCCAAGTTGATTGTTAAATTTTACATAGTGATAGAATACAATCCTATATCACTGTCTGTCTCTTAAATTCCCTGGTCTACTCTTTTGCTTATAAAATAAATCTCATCATTTTTTCTTGTACATACACAGCAGAATGAAGAGCATGCACATCCGTACATACACAGCAGAATGAAGAGCATGCACATCCATAAACACAGACAGAACATGTCATATCTGCCATATTCCTGAAACATCAAGTGACATTGTCATTTCATTCAAAGCGTATACAATGACAGACAATCCTCAGGTATCAGACACAGCAGGAGGAGCCGCAGCCCTGTACCTGTCCGACAGCACAGTAGTAGCCGGGCCAGCAGCAGGGGATGGACACCGTGGAGTTCTGAGGACAGATCCTGCCCGCAGGACAGTCCTGGCACTCACTGACGTCACCCGCCCCTTCCTTGTCAATGAACTTCAGGCTGGGGCAGGTGAGGGGTGGTCGTCCCTGGCAAACACACCAAGACTTGGATGTCAGGCAGGCACGGACAGCAGTACGAAGCACAGCTCTTAAGGTGCCCCTTAGTATGTAGTGTGTCGCTTCCCAAATGTGTCTATACAACCCACACTAACACATGCCTGTATGTACAAATAAATATACACCCACTTTGGTCCTTATCTAGCCTGCATGAGTGGCTGGACTATTACACTAACAAATCTGCTCCAATACATTTATACATGCTTTAATCTCCTCCCTCTCACCCGAAACAAACACGCACACATTCTCTGACTCCCTGCGTCCTCCATGATCATTTTCACACTTCCTAAATTATCACCCAGAATCAATCATCCGTAAAATGTATGCTTGGCTAAATGAGTGGATATGTGACACTGACTGTTCGATTTTCCAGTTAGTTTTGATGTCACACATGTGATATATGGAACATAATAAGCACAAATGGAATGACTTTTTTTTAAAAAAGTGAGTGCATATCAATGTGTACACTGATTACCTGCTGGACAATAGTAGCCGTAAGGACAGAGCTGACCATTGGGAGCGTAGGAGTTGTTGGGGGTGGGGATGTCCATGCCAGACACGCAGTAGTAGCCAGCAGCGCAGTCTCCGGCAATCCGCCCTCCGGTGCAGTATTTGCCTGTCACAACGCTCCCCCTCTCACAACACTGCACCATTCTAACACTGGCTTCTAACATTCTCTTTCTCTCTCTCTTTTTTATTTATTTTTTTTTTTTTTACCACAAATCGTTTTGGCTGTTTTTAGAGCATAAAGATGTTTGTAGGAAAGATTCTCAAAAGTCAGTCAGTCAGGCAGATTTAGAATTAAGTTAATCAGCAAGTTCACCAGATTTATTTTTATAATTGGAGAACATTTCTACTTTGCCCACATCTTTGTTTGAAATGAGACTAAATCGTTATAATTCTTATTTACAGTCATTTTTAAATCAAAAGTGCAATATTTACCTTCTTAAAACCTATTCTCAGAAACATAGTGAGAAGTTAGTTAGGGGAGGGAGAGAGAGAGAGAGAGAGAGAGAGAGAGGAGAGAGAGAAGACTTATGGTCATGCTGGGGTGCACATGTGCTTCCTGTGCTCATTGTTCTGTTCGTGGAGGGAGTTTGTATTGTCTACTACTGTTTGGCGAAGTATACTTACCATGTCAGACCATAGCATTAAACGGCTGTCAGTCAGCTCTGTCAGGCCGAGTTTTGTGGCAAATGCAGTCATAAGATAGTCACGTGACGCTTTTGGGCTCTCTAATATTATATAACAACACTTTTGCAGATCATGGGTTCAGTAGATAAGCACACTTTACACGTCGTGGGTTCAGTAGATAAGCACATTTTACAGATCATGGGTTCAGTAGATAAGCACACTTTACAGATCATGGTTCAGTAGATAAGCAAATTTTACAGATCATGAAAAATGTGTGCTTTTATTTGTGATTAAAAGGTCTTTGAGACGGTTACAAAATGTGATTGTTTTTGTTACAATGTTATGACTGTCTTCAAACTCATCATGTGACCTGAACATTCAAAAAAAAAAAAAAGGGAAACAAGTGACCCGACTGACCTGTTTCACTTTCTGCGGACAGTCCTCAGCCTTGACCAGGCCAGTGGTCACAGCGTCTGTGTAGGTGCCATTATCACACAGGATGGGCTCTGCTGTTCCGTTGGGGCAGTAGGAGTATGGCGGGCATGCGATGGGCACGCTGGTGTTGGACGGGCAGTAGTTGCCCTCAGTTGCCCTCAGTACACTCATTGCAGCCCGTCATACCCGAGGCATCTTGGTAATACCCTGCCAAAGATGGTGGCATGACAAAGACAATGCTTCCTACAGTTGGCGTCTTGCTGCATGATGTGGTCTGATTTCAAACATTTCATGAAAGATATGAATTTAAGTCAGGCATCAATGGTTATTCCTGCTATTGTTGCATATTTGTGAGTATTTACATTCAGCCTGTTCTTGGTCAGAAACCAGGCTCGGAGTGCTTTGCAGTCAAAGCTCTTGATCACGCAGTTGTCTGCCTTCCTGGACAGACCCCACTAGACACCTGCCTACTGGTGCCCACTGTTTCCTGAATCACTGAGTAGAATATCTGTCACTCAGTTTTTCACTCATTCTTTGACTTTTTTCATGGAAGATGCACACTATGCGTGCGCATGTCATCCATACCAACATCTCTTCCGAAAGCTGGTGATGGGATTTCATATGTGCACAAGAAATTATGCATTATTCACACACAGAACTTCATTCACTGTCTCATTGCACAATTTTTGAGAAACAAGATTTGAACCAACATTAACTCTGACAAAAAATCACACTGTACCCGAACAACCAGGCAGAGATTCAAACCTGTGTTCCAAGTATAACGAGTCCAGCACACAAATTGACCTATTTCAGTCACTGTATTTGTTTTTCTTATAGGTATTCATGATTCTTTTGCAATGAGAGTGTTATTTTGCAAAATGCTGAACATGTCTCAGCTTGCAGGACATCATCATGTCTTGAGGAAAGGCAGTCACTGTGGTTCTCTTCTCTTTGGACTAGTATGTACTAAAGAAAGTAAAATATGAACACAGCCCATTCAGGCACACACAAAAAAAATCAACTCACACACACATACCATTAACACTCACATAAATGGAAAAAACAAAAAGTGTTGTGCACACAGATAGGAACTCCTAGGAGGAAGAAAAACACACACACACATTTCCATCACGCAAAGAGCACAAGACAGACTGCCCCCCTGCCCCCCACCAAACTGCTTCACACTGACTGCTTACCTGGAGGACAGGCCAGGGGATCTCCTGTCCTGGAAGGGCAGTAGAAGCCGGGGGGACAGAGGTAGGCGGAGGGGAGCAGAGGAGCTGATGTTGGCAATGTCAGGACAGTAGTAGCGCTCCTGGCACTCCCCGGCCGGCTCCACACTGGCCTCCATGTCGCAGTAGTAGCCCGCCTCACACGGCCAGCAGTCTGACTCCGACTGGCCGCCCGTCTGGTTCCGCATGGTGCCGATAGGGCAACGCTCCTCTATCACTGTGCCTGAATGGGGGGAGGGAGGTGAGGGAAAAGGTGGAGGAGTGAGTGGATGGAAATGGATTTGTGAGAAGAAAGAATATGTGTTTAGATTGCCCGCATGTGGAAATGAATATTGTGAGAAGAAAAAAAGACACAAATTTCAACACAATAGCATGTACCCATGCGCACACAAAGATGTGCAAGCAAATGCCGAAGACCCGTGTGCATACACATACATGTACACACACACACGCACACACAATACACACACACAATATTCAATACAATTCAATACAGACAAGCCTATAAATACATGAAGATCATGAGCACACACACACACACACCACACACCAAGCAGCAACTAGTGACAAAAAGATTCCACAAAGTTTACACACAATACTTAGGGGTCACAAATTATACATTATCCAAAAGGAAAGTTTCTCACGCTTCAAACCAAAACAAAACATCAGACTGCTGCACACTCCTGTTTGCTTTTGAAAAAAAATGTGCAAGCAACTTACAAGCACATCAATTTCATAAACACACACACACGCACACACACACACACACACACACACACACACACACACACACACACACACACACAACTCCAATCGCTAATGAAACAGTCTCTATTTTTTTTTTGCCCTCCAATGATCTCACCAGCAGGGCAGTAGTGACCAAAGAAAACTACAGACATGGCACATTGATGCCGTCGTTTTGCGCAGACTGGGTAGCGTTGGCCACACCCAAACTGGAATCCAGCCAGACAGTCTAAAGCCGCTGGGTGTGTCCAGTCCTGTCTGGTCACAGTACTTGCCCGGGGGACAGGCCAGACAAGTTCGCTGTCCTGACTGAGGCCTGTTCATTTAGATTGTTGTACGTGCCTGGGGATCAGGGGAAGCAAGTGATAAAGAAGAAACATGTATGTAAGGACGTTCTCTCAAACCACAGGTTGCTTGTACCCATGAAACAAGTTCCCACTTTCCATTGTGTGTTCTATACACTTTACTGACAATGCAAACACACTGACATCGTGTCATGGTCAACACGTGACATCATCCCAGCACACTAACATCCAGTCTTGGAACAGACACAGGGCACGACCAGACAGCAGGGAGTTATCTCAACATGCGACACATGCACTGACACAAGTAAGTCCAGACCCCTTCGTGCTCATGTTTGTGTTCCCCACTAAAAAAAAAACTACCCAGTCCTGTTGTTGGAGCATAAGTCATCTTTGTCGCAGGGTGACTCCACCACAGCACCGGCCAAGCAGTAATGGCCGGCAGGGCAGATGTAGCCAATGATGCCATCTGTGGGATTGGGCACGTTGGAGCCAGTCAAGCAGATGTAGCCTGCCGAGCAGGTGAGGGCTGTGCCTGCACACACAGCAATGGAAGGTAAGAAGGATGGCTACAGATGAATCCTGAGCATTTTTACCTCCAATCACAAGGAAGTTTACAAAATTTGGTGAATCAGGTTGCCTAATTTAACAGATTATTATTTACAGATCAAAGAGATAGAGATGGAAAAACACACACATGCACACCCACACTCATACAGGCGCACGCACACACACACACCCACCCACGCATGCGTGTGCGCATGCACATACATACATACATACTCACACACACACACACACACACACACACACACACGCACACACACCCCACCCACCCACACACGCGCACACGTACATACGTACACACACACACACACGCACACACACACACCACACACACACACACTCGCACACACACACACACACACACACACACACACACACACACACACACACACACACACACACACGCACACACACACGCACACGCACACACACACACGCACGCACATGCACACCACCAGCAAAGACATGGCCAAGATGACACCGACTCACCATTCTTGGAGCTCTCAGGCAGACAGTAGGTCCCTGGTTTGCACAGTTCACAGTCTGTTTCATTGCTGTTGCCCTCACTGGTTGCCATGGTACCCTCAGGGCAAGGCGTGGGTGTATAGCTGCCCTCAGGACAGTATGTGCCAATGGGGCAGATGGTGGCGTTGGGATTTGGCACACTGTCCCCTCCCACACAGTAGTACCTGTGACGTCAAGAATCATTCATCATCAAACACAATGATCTGGAGTGCAGTTTAACTCCCTTTTTCCTTCTCTCTAAAGAATTTGGTTATTTCCATTATTTTTACAGGTAAAATACAAGAAATCCGTTTGTGATAAAGTACAAATTACATGGTCCTTAGATATTTTGTCCAGATCAAGAGTTTTCACACTCATATCTTGATATTTCATAGTATAGAACAATTCAGCCTTGCATATTCATACTCAGCCACTCGCAAGCACACACACATATACACACACTAAACTAATGAAAAAAATTGATATGTAAAAAAGAAAAAGAAGCATGTTTTCTTTAATATTGTCTATTAAAAACAAAAACAAAAACAAAAAAACCCATGTTTTCACAGAAGCTGAAACAAATCATCGCCTTGCAGACCAGTGGTCAGAATGCAGCTTGTTTTGTCCAGGCTGGCACTCACCCAGGGTAACATGGTCCCTCGGGTTCCGCCCAGCCCCAAGCTCTGGCAGTAGTAGCCAGGCAGACAGGGCGTGCACTCTGACTGGTGGTTGGTGCGATGCGTGGCGTTGTTGAAGGTGCCAGGCTGACAGGGGTACTGGTTAAATCGTTCTGTCTGAGCAGGGCAGTAGTAGCCAGCTGGGCAGGCGTAGCTCGACAGGTTACCCACCCGGTGCTAGTGTGTTGTCACAGTAGTAACCTACAGCAGAAAGGCCACACGTTGTCCAGTTTATATGGATGATTTTGATGAAAGACTCATGAAAAGAAACCGCTTGACGTATCTGGTCAAAAACATCATCAAAACAAATATTGTAAACAGCAACCCTGCTATATTCGAATGACAACAGATGCTTGGTGGTACCATAATGCAAAGCAAAACATTAAGAAAATTCCTCCTTTCCAGCAGCTGTCAAGAAGCGAGACCATCAGGATGACATGATATTAAACTCTTAAACTATTGATTCATTGAAATTGCTGCTGCTTGCTGAAAGGTGCTGATATACATGCTGTAGTCCCCTCCCCTATCACCCCACCATTATGCTGATGCCAGATTACTGATGCTACCTATGTACAAATTTGGATCAGAATAATGCAGAGGAAAATGAGCACAAATCTACATAAAAAAATTTCTCACACACAGTGTGACGATGTAATGTCTGTACTGTGTTCAACATTCAGGTTTTAAGATACAAATAATACTGAGGTTCATCCAGTTTATCGCAACAGTATAGGAATGAAGATAACAAACACGCATTATTTTCTGGAAAAATTAATAAATACTCAATAAAAGAAAAACCAATAATCACAATCACAAACAGACACAAATGTACCAAATCTGTAGTTAAAATCCCCACTGGTTAGAATGAACTTACCCTCCGGGCAGACTTTGCAGGAGTCTTTGCCCAGTTCATTCTGGTAGAAGCCTGGGTCACAGCGTGTTGGGGGGCGGAGTTGGTCAGGCAGTAGTGGCCCTGTGAACACAGGTAGCTGTACGGGTTGGGCACCGTCTGTCCAGGGGGACAGTAGAAACCTGCAGCGACAGAACGGCAATGGTCTTCAGGTGAAAATTTCAACATTACAGGCATTATCAAAATTCTCTTCACAGATTTTAATCAAACAGTGGTTAAAGGAACAAGAATGGTACTAGTTCTTTTTAAAATGAATGATAAGCTCCTTTTTTGTTGTTATTTTGGTTGTATTTTTAAAACCTACAGTGAGAAAAAGAAACAAGGGTGCTAAAATAGTGTCCATTTCTGAGCAAGATTTGTGAATCCACACACCAGAATCAATACTGGTGACAGGAAATATGAGTGTCATTCATCTGCATAACAATCATCCATGCATGCATGCAAACACAGATACAACAAACACACATGCATGCATGCACACACAAACCTATAAGCACAAAACACACACACTCGCTTTTAGTGGAAAGATATAAAACTACACACAACAACAACAAAGACCACACACACACACACACACACACACACACACACACACACACACACACACACACTCTCCCCTTGAACCACCCTGCCTGACCTGCATCACAAGGTCCTGACACACTGCTCAGCCCGGACCCATTGCAGTAGTAACCCCCGTCACAATCCAGACATTCCCCTTCTGATATCAGGTTGGTGACGGGCCCATACGTTCCGTTCCTGCAGGCCTCAGGAAGGTCGCTGCCCTGCACGCAGTAGTGACCCACGGGGCAGTCTACCTGCCGGGAGGAGGTGGACCCCAGGGGGCAGTAGTAGCCGGCGTCGCAAGGCCCTGTGGGAGTGGACAGGCCGGCGGTCTGGCAGTACTGGCCAGGAGTGCACTCTGTCATGGCGTCTGACCCTTCGGGACAGTAGTAGCCAGGCTGGCATTCTCCGCCGTTTGTTGTGGGCTGGATGAAGTTGCACAACAAGAGGTGATATTGTACAGTGGGACTTATCTTGATGCAGGCTTTGAAATCCTCTATGCTTAGGTCATGCAGCCATGAGCAATATCATAAAAAGTTAGCAGCTCATATTGCAAGCATTCTATAGTCAATGAGCAGTATTGTCCAAGTGGTGCTATTGATAAGGTGTGCATTAGGCAATGCTATGATTAGGTCAGAGAGAATGGGCAATGCTGTAAA
Organism: Conus betulinus; assembly: GCA_016801955.1. Lineage (NCBI taxonomy): Eukaryota > Metazoa > Mollusca > Gastropoda > Neogastropoda > Conidae > Conus > Conus betulinus. Next base: position 755,547 of record JADBJO010000217.1, on the reverse strand, counting down.
ATGGTTCTCTTCTTAAAGCACAGTCTAGAATCTTCTTTAGTTTAGTAACAGACAATGGACAGTATTGCAAAACTGTGTTCTTTCTCATTCAAAAGTGAAAAATTTTTTCTTCATCAGATCTCAGACAAAAGGTAATTGTAAAATGGTCTCTTTCCATATCTTTCCTCCTCCTTCCCTCCTCTTTCTCCCCCCATTTCCCTACTTCAGTATGTGTGTATCAATCTTGAGTTGGACTTCTAGGGCAGTATGGCTCAGAATACAGAATATCATAGAGGATATGTTGTTAATGGTTTACTAATGTGCATACTTATGCTCTTTAACAAATGCAGCTAGCTACATTGTTGTGTGAGAAACATGCACTTTCAGTGTCTAGGGTACAAATCCTGAGCAATACATTGTAATATGATTTATTCCCTGAATTAAAAACAGATTTTCAAAAAGAAGTAATGTAAAAGGGAGTGCCCTTTTTAGTATATTTTCTTCAGCATGAAGCAAGAAAACAGCAAGATAATCAATAAACAGGCTATACATCAAACTACACATCAGAAATTCAATCTGTCTTCATTTTGTATTAATGCATTTAAAAATTCTATCTGACTACTGTATGGACATCATTTCACTATTTCCACATAGCTCAGACATCACAGAACATGAAAGCAAAACCAACAGCTGGCAACTGAACCATCCACCTTGACACAGCTCACTGACCCTGGCGAGCAAAACAGTCTCCTCACCTGTGACTGTGATGACCCATTGATGCAGTACCAGCCAGCTGAGCAGTTGGCAGTGGGCATAGCGTTTCCGTTCCCCTGGCAGTAGGTCCCTGGGCTGCAGAGAACGCAGGCACTCAGGTCTTTCTGCTGTGTCAGACTGTTAAACGTGCCGGGAGGACAGGCGTTCTGGTACTGATCTGTTGTGTTGACAGGACAGTAGTAGCAGCTGGGCATTCGTTCAAGCTGTAGTCAGACGTGTTGGCCGGACAGTAGTAGCCTTCAGGGCATCCCTTACAGTCCCACTGATTGGTCAGATCTTGGTATGTACCAGCCGGGCAGCCAATGGGGAAGTCTGTCCCTTCAGGACAGTAGTGGCCAGTGGGACAGATGTGGCCGATGATGGGATGAGTGGTGCCAGTGGGACACTGGGTGTCGTTGATCATCAGGGGGTTGGATTTATCCACTCCTGATATGCAGTAGTAGTAGCCCTCGTCACAGGGACCAGAGGGGGAGGTCAGGTTGCTTCCTGAAATCAGCCAGTCATTGTTAAGACATGGAAACACACTGATCGTAGCAGGCATTTAAACAGTCCACAGAAAAATGCAGAAAATGATGTAAGCTTCTGTTCATTTTGTTTCTACCTGAAATTTTTTCTGCTCTACACAGCACATGTCATCCATTCATGGTAAAGACAGAGAAAAACCAACATGGCTAAAAAGTTACCGTTAATGAAGAGGTCAACAACAACACCACTGTGATGACCAAACAAGTGTCCATACTCACCCTGACAGTATTCGCCGGGCAGGCAGGGGGTGCACTGGTCCTCACGGCCCAGGCCTGTCACATTGCTGAAGGTGCCAGCAGGACAGGACTGCCAGTTGTGACCTGTTCCGTTGGGGCAGAAGAAGCCTTCAGGACATGGCCATTTGGACGAGGACGAGTCGCCTGCCACTGTCAGTTCTGGGATGCAGTAATAGCCTGCAAGAAAGATAAAACCATAAAAGGTGCTGCATAACTAATCATGATGGGTTCTTACAAAGTCAATTCTTTGACTATTTGTTGCACAATACATGTACAACCCCTATCTCTCTTTCAGACACACACACACACACACACACACACACACACACACACACACACAGGAGGGATAAAAGAAGTGTTAATCATCGCTCTGTTACTGTTCTGTTTAGGGGTGCAAATATGATCTGATCATTGCAGCCACAAGCTGCTGTAGCTATAAGCAGCTGTCCTATTGCATGCGGATGGATTCAATAATGCTGTCTGGTTTTCAGTTTCAGAGTTCCAGATGGAAAAAGAAATTCCATTTTGTTAAAAAAAAAAGTCCACATCAAAATGAAACTGTACGTTTTTGGACAATGCCACATTTGATTTATTGTTTAGATGTTACTGATACTGCAAACTCTCAAGCTATAACACAATGTAAAAGAGGAAAGTGTATGTATAACTGACATGAGAGAAAGAGAGAGAGAGAGAGAGAGAGAGCATTGACAACCAGACACACTTTTTTTTAAAGGTACATCATGCACATGTACGCATAAACGCTTGCATGTATGCACACACACACACACACACAAACATATTCACACACACACACATACAAACATACTCATAAACACACACACACACATGCATTTACATACTCTTAAACACACACACATACTCAAAAAAAACACACATACACACACACACACACACACACACACACACACACACACACACACACACACCCTTCAGGGCAGACAAGACAGTCAGCGGCTCCATCAAAGTCGACGTAGAATCCTGCTGCACAGTCCTGTGGCTGAGCACTGCCGGTCGGACAATGTTTGGCAGCCGGGCAGATCACCTCCGTCTCCACACTTGACCCGGTCGGACAGTAGTAACCTGAACATGCCACCCAGCCACATTTTCTCTTGATTCACTGCAGACCACCATTTCCCACAAATCAGTTGTTCAGATCTGCCCCAGTCAATGTCAGTCATGTTGTGTAGTTAAAACATTTGATGACCACAACATCAAGACCACTGCCAATTCATTTCAAGCTGTCTTAACTTACGGTCATGTGTGGACAAATTGTCAAAATGTGACTTGTTTGTTTCATATCCTGTGTTTACAATTTTCATTCCCTGTTTTCTGCCATGCAAAAAAAAAAAAGAATTTAAATCATTCTCTAACTGTTCAAAATTACTTTTTTTAACTGTGTCCAAAATTACATCAAGGAACACTTTTTTGGGTCTATTTTGTTCCCTAACAGTTCCTTTGTTGACACATTATTTGCCTTTTTCTCAGTGTCGTTAGAAATGTTCAGTCACACTTTTTGTTTATAGAGGTTCGCACATAACACCACCACCCCACTTGCTCACCTTCTTTGCAAGGCCCGGAGACAGAAGTCAGACCAAAGCCGTTGCAGTAGTATCCCTCCAGGCACTGAGTGCACTGTGAAGAGGCCTCCAAGGCTGTCTGGTTGGAGTACGTTCCGTTGGGGCAGTCTGTGGGCACAGGGGAAACGACGGGGCAGTAGGCTCCATCAGGGCACACCCTGGGTGTCTTGGATGGAGCCTTCAGGGCAATAGTAGCCTCCCCTACACTGCCCGCTGACTGACCAAAGTCCTGTAGAGACAGCACACACACACACACACACGACTGTGAAAGGGGTCTGGTGAGAAAAGGGTACTGATGGTTCACGTTCCTTGCAGACGTCAAGATTTAGGGCAGCTGGAATGTTCAAAGAAGCCCAATCAAACCATAGCTTACAAACAAAAACAACAGAGACACTGCACTGCGCATTAACTGCTCTCCACTTCAGTCTGTTGCGCAGTCATGATCAATGTCCACGCTGACAAGAAACATTTTCTCTTTTCTTTGTGATTTTTCTCAAAGAAAAAACGTATTCGCCTGTTTCCACACAGTTTTCATATTCCTGTACAGAGAACAAGGGGGGGCTTCCTGTGTAACACCAAAGCCAAATCTGGTGCACACAAATCAGAACTAACATCCGCATTGGACCCCACTTCTACACTTGCATGGTTCAAAATTGACCAGCAGCTAAGATCCAGCATTAAACTTGACAAAAGAAGGCAACAGCATGGGGAAATAAAGGGAGGCAATAAGGAAGGGCACTGGTCTGCTAAAGGGAGGGAAGCTGCCCTCTTCCTGACCTTGGTGTGTCTATGGGGAAATGAAGGGAGGCAAAAAGGATGGGCACTGGTCCACTAAAGGGAGGGAAGCAGCCTTCTTCCTGACCTTGGTGTGTTCTATGGGGAAATAACGGGAGGCAATAAGGAAGGGTACTGGTCTGCTAAAAGGAGGGAAGCAGCCCTCTTCCTGACCTTGTGTGTGTTCTATGGGGAAATAAAGGGAGGCAATAAGGAAGGGTACTGGTCTGCTAAAGGGAGGGAAGCAGCCCTCTTCCTGACCTTGGTGTGTTCTATGGGGGAATGAAGGGAGGCAAAAAAAGAAGGGCACTGGTCCACTAAAGGGAGGGAATCTGCCCTCTTCCTGACCTTGGCGTGTTCTATGGGGAAATGAAGGGAGGCAAAAAGGAAGGGCACTGGTCTGCCAAAGGGAGGGAACCTGCACCCTTCCTGACCTTGGTGTGTGTTCCATTCATCTGATGAACCAGTTCCTTATCTTATTCACTTGATGACACATGGCTGGATAACAAACTGTCCACTTACATCAAATGATTTGATGCAGGACACTGACTGGTGTCTCACACAGTTAAATCCATTGCATACTGAAAATAACACAGTGCATGGGTTTTGTTTTTTTTCTGATACTTTTTGTTTGTTACATGTTTTTTTTTAAAAATTGAATACTGAACTGTTTTATTAATTGTTTGTACAAGCACAAATCTACACATTCATAACATTACACACAGATCAGTGCACCCAAATTGCGCACCACAAGTGATGAAGTAAAAAAAGGTTAAAGATGACTTAATTTTTTTATAACTGTCTGTAGCAGTCATAAGCCTCATCAGTTTTATGAGTATTGTGTTTCTGTCAGATTTCACAGGACAAACGCAGTCAGGCTGGTTCCACCGAGGAATTCCATCAAGCAGGCAGAACTGGGGGACTCCTGCTTGGTGTCCAACTGCAGGTTTCATATTGACATTTTAATGTTGTCTTCTCCAACCCGATCCCCCCTCCCTTTTCCATCACTCCCCCACCCACCTCCTTTCATTCTGTTCTACATCTTCGCCAAGTAATTGCTACAACAACAGAGACATTGTTTGCCTGCACATGTTTTCCCCCACTAACTGGCTTCCCTGAATCTCTTATTAGTTCGTGATTATTACGATACAAGAACTCACTTGGAACAGACTACTGACCTGTGTTGTTGCAGTAGTATCCAGCGGTGCAGTTCAAGCAGTCTGCTTCACGAGTCAGCCCGTAGCTGGGACTGTAGGTGCCCTGAGGGCAGGCACAGGGTCTGATGTGCCCTCGGGACAGTATGACCCTGATGGGCACTCGTCAGCATCCGCTCCTGGAAGTAGAGGTCAATCAGGGACTATGCAAGGCTGTGCCACATTCAGAGGTTTATTTTAAACATCATATGGGGCGATGTGAAACATATCTTGAAGATAATGCAAATTTTAATACAATTTTAATACTTAACACTTAATTATCAAAATGTAACATTTGATTGCAAACAGCGAGTTTAAAGGACCTTATGATGAAATGCTGCACTTGTGAATCCTGTTACCTTCACCTTCACTAAAGAAGATAGAGAATCACAAGCATGAAAGAGCATTACAGCTTTCAACACACGTCATATTGTCAGAGAACTACCCTAAGTCTTGCTGCAGGTGTAGTTTAAGAACAGGTCCAGAATGCTGAGATATCTTTTTGACAACATCACAGCTACACAGAATGTGTTAAACAGTATCACTTCAAGTGCGACTGTGGTAGGCAAAGGTGTAAGCATGTATCAGCATGTCCATAAGGCTGCCAGGAAAAAAAAAAAATCATCAGCTTTCTCTTATTTTTGTTTGAATACTCCAAAATTCACTGCGATTTCAGCTTTCTTGAAAACAAACCAAGCTTGCCTCATAAAATGTGAGGCATCATACAAAAATGCTGCAACTTTCTGATGTGTCTTGATAGGAAGACTAGCAAGGCTTGCTTCCTTTTCTCTCTATATTTTCAAGCCTCCCCTTATCCATTGCCCTTGCGAGGTGTTTGTTAAGGCACTGTTGATGACTTTCTAACACTTACATCCCTCCTTCTGTTGCAGTTCTAAGCAACTCTCTGACAGTTGGCCACCTGTTCACCCCCGGACTATGTCCTCTCCTCCCAACATTGGCATCAACAACTTCAAGAGTACATCCAGGAACGCAGCTTTTGTTCCTGTAGTGCCATTATCAACAACATACATCACAGGTGAAAAGATAAACTGTTTCTATTGTAGATCCTGAAACATTATCAATAATAAATTAAAAGATTTGAAAAAGCATGTCCATACGTCCCACAGCCTTTGAATAACAGCCCTTGTGAAGATTCTGCAAACAAGCATGCACTAAACTTGAGCTGGTCAGAAAAGACTTTGCCTTTGTATGAATTATTGAATAAGAATGTTTGTTGCTTGCTGACACAACTGATTTTCTGTTACACCTTAAAAACATTATTGTTACCATTGCTACATTACTGCTACTGTTACCATAGCTACATTACTGCTACTGTTACCATAGCTACATTACTGCTACTGTTACCATTGCTACATTACTGCTACTGTTACCATTGCTACATTACTGCTACCGTTACCATAGCTACATTACTGCTACTGTTACCATTGCTACATTACTGCTACTGTTACCATTGCTACATCACTTCTACTGTTTCCATTGCTACATCACTTCTACTGTTTCCATTGCTACATCACTTACTGTTACCATAGCTACATCACTTCTACTGTTTCCATTGCTACATTACTTCTACTGTTTCCATTGCTACATCACTTCTACACCACCTGCTATAAACATAGTACCACTACCCCGCAGAACAATGATCAGTCCCATTAATTCATACACAAGTATGTTGATGACTGCTGCAGTTTTCTTCCTGACAAATGACCCCCCACGTAACAACAACCGACCGTCCAGTCTGACCTTGAGTGGGGGTGGTGGTCATGGCACCACTGCGGCAATAGTAGCCTGCAGAACAGGGCCTCAGCGGGTAAAGTCAGGCCACTCTGGTCACAAGCCATGCCTCCCACACAGTCCGTGCAGTCCAGGGAGTTGGTCAGACCTGTAACAGTTGTCGTGATTGGTACATGAACACCCTCTGTCCATTGGTCAGACCTGTAACAGTCGTCGTGACGGGTTATATGAACACCCTCTGTCCACTGGTCAGACCTGTAACAGTCGTCGTGATTGGTTATATGAACACCCTCTGTCCATTGGTCAGACCTGTAACAAGACATCATGATTGGTCACATCAACACTCTGAATCCACTGTGTCTCATGTTTGGACCTGTGACAGTCATTGTGATCGGTTACATCAACGCTCTGTATCCACTGAGTCTGTTGGTCTAGCATGTAACATTGTTCATGACTGGCTACTTGTTTCCACTGTCAAACCTGTAAGTCATCATAACTGCAGTATTAACACTGCACCTCAGTTGTGTCCACCAGTCAAACCTGCACCTGCTTTTAGGGGCAACTGTGTGTTGTGACAACACTTTCAGCAATGTGTAAACAGGTCAAGTTTTAACAACAACATGAATGACATCAATGCTTTACACCAGCCGTTCCTTTGTTCTGGCCAGCAAGTGCCATCTTGTGTGAAAAAGGAACATTTCTGTGAATTACCGTTGCTGTGACTGGGTCTAAAGGTGAACTGTCATCTTTCAACTACACTATGAACCTCAACACCCTCCACACTCCATGGTCTCTCCACTCCAGAGGGCCCAGTATGGTTTATTAGTGGAAACAACAATCCACTACCTGTCCTTTCCCTCTGTTTATCTCACCTTACAATGATATGCTGTGGAATCTCCAGTCGGTTTGACAAACATGGGGAGTTTGTGTTGTACTCCCTGTTTGGCTAAGTATACTTACCATGTCAGACCATAGCATAGCATTAAACGGCTGTCAGTCAGCTCCGTCAGGCCGAAGTTTTGTGGCCAATGCAGTCATAAGATAGTCACGTGACGCCCACCCTACTTCCGCCTACGGAAGATGCTGAAGTTCGTGTACTGTACGTCATTCAATGAGGCCTGCGCGCAAGGCAAACCCCCAGGGAACTTTGGCGCTAGAGGGGAAGGTAGGGCGGGCATTAGAGTCTGACATGGTAAGTATACTTAGCCAAACAGGGAGTATAACACAAACTCCCCATTTTGGCGTCGTATACTATACCATGTCAGACCATAGCAGAATTTAAAGTAATAGGAGGAGGGCCGAGCGCCCTAATGGTTCCTGGGGTAGACCGATATGGCTGCATTGGCCGCCACAAATGAAATCCCTTTAGAACCATCAGCCCTGGTCATGCGGATGTCCCTTAAATAAAAGTTTATGAAAGGGTTCTCCGAACGCCAGTAGGCTGCCTCCAGGAGATGGCGCACGGGGACAGAGCTGGAACGCTGAGGACGTGGCCAGCGCTCTGACCTCATGGGCTCGGGGTGACAGGGCTGGGAGGTCTTTGTACGCCTGGCATAGGCAGATCTGATAGTATTGGATAGCCACCTAGAGATAGTGCCCGCCTATGTCCTTCTTGTTGTTGGGGTTGATGGAGATAAGAAGGCGTCGCTGCGAGGAACGCCTGGGGCGGGAACGCTCCCAGTAGTATCTGAGGCACCTAGAGGGGCACAGGTCCATGTCCCCACCCCGCTCGTTGCCCAAGATATCCGCTAAAGAGCGGATCAGGAGGGAAGGAGAGGCTGGTGCCCGGTTCCTGGTTCTTCGCTAGGAACTCAGGTAGGAACTTAAGTGAGACCAAGCCGTCTCTGTGAAAGGCGATGTCCCGAGGGTCCCCGCTGAGGGCATGAATCTCACTTCGCCTCCTGGCTGAGGCCAGGGAGAGAAGGAAGGTGGTCTTGAAGGAGAGGAGGTCAAAGGGAATGGAGCGGAGGGGCTCGAAAGGGGGTTTTCTGAGGGCGCCTAACACCAGAAAGAGGTCCCACAAGGGGGCGCGCCTAGGGGATTGAGCTTCCCGTAGGGCAACCCCCCGTGATAGTTCTCTGAGTAGAAAGTCATTGTCGAAAGATGGGCCGCCGAGCTGTCGGATGGTGGTGCATACGGCCGATCGGTAGCCCCGAATGGAGCTAGCCGAGAGTTTTAAGGAGGACGAAAGGTGGGATAGGAAATTGCCTAGCTGGATGTTGGAGGGGTGTAGGTAGGGGACCGAGTTAGCCGTGCACCACGTGACCCATCTCTCCCATCTGTAATTATAGAGGGACTCTGTGCTAGCCCTACGAGAGGCCGAGGCCAAGTCTCGTAGTCCCTGCGATGTTCCCGCTTCTGTCAGGGTCTCTAGGACAGACCGGGGTCGGTCGGCGGGGGCGGCGGGGGACCGGTGGTCGCAATTTGGCTGGCACAGAAGCCAGCGTGTAGGCGAAGCATCTGGGGATTGGAGTGAGGGAGGCCCGAGCGAGGTTGTCTGAGCAAGTCCCACCGAGGGGCTAGCTGGAGAGGGGGAACGTGAGTTAGGGACCTGAGGTCCAGGAACCACGACTGAGTCGGCCACCATGGGGTTATGAGGATGAGTTTGGGTCTCTCCAGCCTGGCCTTCCTGATCACTTTGTGAAGTATGGGGAAGGGGGGAAAGGCGTAGGCGACAAGTCCCGTCCAGGGGAGGGAGAGCGCATCGACCGCGTACGCTCGGGGGTCCGGGACTGGAGAGACATACATGGGGAGTCGATGGTTGAACCGTGTCGCAAATAGGTCGACCATGGGCTTGAACCAGTGATCCCAGACAGTGGTTAGTGTCAGCTTGTTCAGGGGGTCCACTCTGTGTGCAGAAGGGTCCCTGACCGGCTGAGAGTGTCTGCTAGGATGTTCCGTGTCCCCGCTATGTGTCTCGCACGGAGGGTGGTTCCCCGTGCGTGGCACCAGCGAAGGAGGGCCTCTGTCCGGAGAGAGAGGCCGATGGAGTGAGCCCCCCCCCCCCCCCCCCCCTTTTGACGTAATGGGCTACCGACGTGTTGTCCGTGAGGAGGAGAACCAGTCGGTGCGAGATTAGATGCTGGAAGTGGAGGAGGGCCAGTCTGACCGCTTCCAACTCTAATATGTTGATGTGGAGAGCGAGCCATCTGTGTGTCCCACATCCCCGAGGCATGACTGTCCCCCAAGTGGGCCCCCCAGCCCGAGTTGGAGGCGTCCGTGTATAGCTCGAGGAACTGAGTTGGGAGAGAGATCGGAACGCCGGTGATCAGGGTGGACGGATTGAGCCATTCCTCCGTGGCGCCCGAGAACCAGGGGCCGAGGGGAATGGTCAGGTCCCAGCGGTCCGAGGTCTGGGACCAATGACGACGGAACTCCCTCTGCAGCTGGCGTTTGGGGACCCGACCCAGCGGAATGAGGGCAGAAAGGGACTCCATCATCCCTAAGAGGGAGGACAGAGTTCTGGCCGAGGTGTGCGAGGCTTCTCGGAGGCGCACGATGAGGTCCACAATCCGGGCGGACCTCTCCGGGGTCGGGGCGACCTTCATGGTAATCGTGTCGAAACTCATGCCCAGGAAAGAGAACCTCTGACTGGGAATAAGTTCGCACTTGAGGGGGTTGATTACGAACCCCAAGGTGGAACAAAGGCTGAGGAGGCGGGTGGTGTGGGCCTGGCACTGAGCCTGGGAGGAGGCTAGGACAAGCCAGTCGTCGAGGTAAACCAGGAGGCGATGTCCTCCTGCCTGGCCAGGGCGGCCATCTCCTTGACAACCTTCGTGAAGAGGAAGGGTGCCAGGGAGAGGCCAAAGGGGAGAGCTTTGAACTGGAACACCCGAGCTTGCCAGACGAACCGAGGTAACGTCTGTGCGCCGGGTGAATAAGGATCTGGAAATACGCATCTTTCAGATCTATGGAGGTCGCCCAATCCAGGTGGTGAATGGAGTCTCTGATCTGGGAGGGTGTGTCCATCTTGAACTTGGTATGTCTTAGGAACTTGTTGAGGGGAGAAAGGGTCGAGGATGGGCCTCCATCCCCCCGAAGGTTTGGGGATCACGAACAGGTGGGAGTAAAACCCGGGGTTGGGCTGGAAAACTTCTGCGATGGCCCCCTTCTGTAGGAGTTCGAGGACTTCCCAGGCGGAGGGCCTCCGCCTGGGCAGGTGGGGGGTCGCTGGGGGACGGAGGAGGAAAACGCATGAGGGGAGGGCGACCGTGAGCCCAGGGTAGGCGAAACCCATCCTGAAGCACCGACACTACCCAGGGGCTGAGGCCCATACGTCGCCACTGGCGGGCATGCCGGGAGAGGTTGCCCGCCAGGGGAGCCGATGGTCCCGGGGGGAAGGGGTACAGTGGGCCGGAGTCTTGCTGGGCAGGTTGTGCCAGTTCCATGCCCCCTACGGGAGTGTCCTCCAGTCACCTGCGGGGCCGTGCTTGCTGGCCGAACCGAAAATTCTGGCGAGGTTTAGGTTTAGGCCTCTGCGAGTTAAGTGGGCGCTTGGCCGGCCCGGCGGTGTGAGATGGGGCTTGACGGGGGTACGGAGTGGGCCTGTTGGCCCTGGGGTAAGACCGAAAGGGGGGTCTGGAAGGGCGTGGCTGAGGCCGGGGGGCGAAGGACGCCGCCTGCTTGCGTTCCTCGAGAGAGAGAGACATAGCCGAGGTGGAGTACTCGCCAAAGAGCGTGATCCTGGCCCGGGACACATCGTAGGGATGCCCTGAGTGCCGGGAGAGTGTGAGGAGCGTGCAAGCACCGCGTCTCTAGCCACAAGCAGACAATTAAAATGGGCTTGTTGCTGCGCTGTCCGCCGCAGCCGACAAGTGATGCGATACCCTGTTGATTAGGTGTCGCATGAAGGGATCGCTGAACAAGCGAAGTTCGTCCTGGTGGGGTTCGGAGTTTGTATCCGAAGGCCCTGGGACGGCGCCGTCATCCCCAGGCCAGAGTACCTCCGCCCTCTGCAAGAGCATGCTAAGGTAGGCATGCCCTGCAGTGGTGTGTAAGATGCCCATCCGGGCTACTCGGTCCCAGTCCTTTAACGCCTTAAAGGAGACAGTGGCCGAAGTAGGGGGGGCCCGGTTGGGTATTAGGCGACAATCCGATTGGGAGATGGCCCACTCCCTGGTGGCCGGATTGTCCGCAAAGAGGGAGGTAACAGGGTGCTTCTTCTGCGGGTCCCAAGTAGGGCGCCGAAAGGGGCCGCATTGGGTGCCGGGGGAAGGTCTTGACCCGGCGTGGGGACGGCGTCTGCACCCCTGGCGCGTTTCGCCGGACTCTCCCACAGTGAAGTGAGGGACTGAGGAGCTACAATCCTGAGTCTTGAGTGTTGGGCTGGGGGCGGCCCAACGATCTCAGGAAAGGCCAAGATATCGGCAGAGGGAGGGGCGTCCCTCGACACCAAGTCCGGTCGAAACCGTTCAATGGTGTTGATGTCATAAAGTGATGAGAAGAGGTCCTCATCGTAGTCCTCCTCAGGCTGTGGGGAGTCTAATTCCTGGGAAGGGAGGTCTTCCTCAGGAGGCAAGTGCGCGGGGTGCGCGAGGGTCCCGCCCTGGTAGGGTGGTGGGGGGGGGGAGGGCGGGACCCTCGTGGCTCTATACTCGGCAGACGGGCTAGGGTGGGAGAGCCCGGACTGCCGATCGGGACAGCGCCCGAGGTGGGAGACCCAGGTCGACCCAAGTCTGTGAGGTTGGGTGCCACAATCGACCAAATAGTTGGTCAGGTTGGGTGTGGGTATTAAGCCACTGGTCCCTCTCGGGGGCATAGAGCCACTGGTCCCCGGGGAGATAAGCGGGCTGTGGTGGCCCAGAGTACTGTGCAGGGACTCGCCGGGGACCGGGGTAACCTGGGGCAGCAGGGGGGGAATAATAATCGACCGTGGTATGTGGTCCCCCCCCGGGAGCATGTCGGGCCCCAGAGGAATGGGGCAGGTTACCCGTGGTCCCGCTGGTAGATCCTCCCCCCGGAGGAACGGGACCGAGGACGTTGCCCAAGTGGGGGCCGAGTAGGTCGGGGGCCCCAACGTCCTGAACCCCTAGGGGAACCTGCGACGGGCGAGCGGGGTTGGTCGGCCGTCTTTGTGTATGATCACAACCGGTGGATGCACTCGGTGTTCCCATACGCCCAGAGTTATGGACATGTGCATGGTCGTGCCAAGACGTGGCCATAACACTGCCTCCGGAGCTAAGGGGACGCTCCTCGTGCAGGGGTGTTGGCTGCACCTGTGCACGGAGGGGGAGAGCGTCGTGAGACGGCGAGTCCAGATGGGGGGAAGTGGGACCCGCCTGTCTCATAAATGCGAGTGACGGGTGGGGGTTCCAGCCCAAGGCCGTCACCCGTGCCTGTCCGCGGCCCGGCAAGGGTCCCCGGGGGCCGGGGGTCGCGTGACTCGGCATAGTAAGGTGATGAGTGAGTAAGCGCAGGAAAGCTAGAAGGCAGGGTGGCTGGGGGCGAAGCGGACTCCCGCTGGGATGTTTTGCTAGGGGGGGTCCCTTAAGTGGGGCCTTGCCCTTAGATTTCCTGGGCATGTCGAAGGAAAGGCACTTAGCAATAGCCGCCGGTTGCCTTCTAGCTTCGAACGCAACGGTCGTGCGTCCGTCGTCGGGTAGAGGAGGGAGATTCCCGCGTCCCCTCCGCGGGAGGGTCATCTCCAACTACCGCGGCCGTCCGTTCTCCCAAGGAGAGAACGGTTTCGCTCGGGGGGTTGGAACCAACTCGTGGGTCCTCCGGGAAAGAGCGCGAACCCTGCATGTCAGAGTTGTTGCTCGACCCAGCCGAGTCCTTCACCATATTGGGCGATGGCGCCGAGCGAAACCGGAGCACACGATCGTAAGCGAGAAAGTCACGACGGTCGATCGAGGGGAATAACTAGGGCAATCGATCGACCGTGCGCACACAAAATAAAATGAACAACGTACACAATGGAAAATAAGGTAAACAAGTCCGTACAGGGACACAAAGCACAGCAGAAAAGGCGAAACTGCGCGTGAGAAGCGACCATGGCGTGGCCCAAAGTGCTGAGTAACGCCACATGTAAATACCAGGACAACGGTCGATCGCGATCGTTGAGGACATGAAGGCGAGCGAGAATTCTGGCAAATGAGGGAAGGGGGCAAAGGAATTAAATTGTGGACGAAGACAACCCCCTGTAAAATACTGGGGTATAAGTTGGTGACAAGAGGGGGAGACCGGCGCAAAACAAAATGGCGACGAGACTGGAAGATGGCGACGAGACTGGCTCACGATCGTCGCACAGGAGGTTGTGGAATCGTGGAATAAATGACGGCGAGGGAGAAAACGGAATTTAGTGGCGACTGGGCCGAAGGCGATTGAAAAGGGAGGCCGATGGATAAAGAGAGGCACCGAACCAGCGATGAACGCGGCGATGGAAAATGGCAATCAGGCTGAACCGGTGACGCGGAAAGCAGAACCGGGAGCACACAATCGCGAGAAAATTCCGAAAATAAGGTTAGAATGCTAGCCCAGCGATAACCTCACACGTCAAGATACTCTGAGGGATAAGCACAAGCCACAAATAAATGAGTTCAGAATGCGAACACAGCAATCTTTACACAAAGGCAAAGTATAGGCAAGACAGAGCACAAGACTTATCTTGCTTGGGTGACAGGCCGAAGAAGAATGAAGTACAGTACACGAACTTCGGCATCTTCCGTAGGCGGAAGTAGGGTGGGGCGTCACGTGACTATCTTATTACTGCATTGGCCACAAAACTTCGGCCTGACGGAGCTGACTGACAGCCGTTTAATGCTATGCTATGGTCTGACATGGTATAGTATACGACGCCAAACATGTGATTTGCCTTAATGTGTCCTCTAATGGGAGTGGTGATCTATGTTTGATGAACACAGCTGGCGCAAACATTGTCGGGGAAGAATTCAGTGAGGTTGTCCACCTGACCAACACAGGAACTTTTCCTACAGAAGAGAGAGTGTGCAGTCCCCTTCCCACCTTCCTGGCTGCTACTGCACTAGGTTCCACAGGTGCATAAACTGCCACATGTGGGGATGCCACAGCAAATGCAGTTTTGGCATATCTGTCTCCTTGGTAGATTTCTGGCAAAAGTCAAAAACTCTTTCTGCCCTGCTTAGTAGAAAGTGGACACTGTATATTTGATATAAGAGCTGGCTGTTGAGAAAGGTTCTCCCACTGCTCTCAGTCCACTGTTGTTTGGATTCAGAATTTCAGTTTCCCCGACAGCATGCCATCCAACATAATATAATGTAACGTAAAAGGATATTTATAGACCCATACATCTTTAATTGGAGAGGGTGGGAGTGTCTAGTTCCTGACCAAGTCCAAAGCCTTGCCACTGTCCACACTGCCTCACTGGCATCAGAGGCACACAGTGCTGCTCTCACATCCAGGTATTCTGCAATCCGACTCACCTGTGCGGTTGTTGAAGGTTCCCACAGGGCAGGGGAACTGCTCAGCAAACTCTGTGCCATTAGGACAGTAGAAGCCCTCAGGACAGAGGTAGGTGCCATAGGTGATGACCCCACTGAAAGTAGCGTTGCAGTAGTAGCCAGCTGGGCAGGTCTGGCACGATGACTGACCCGGCAGATCCTGAAACATCCAACCATACCATAAGTGATCCTTTGTTTCATAATGGACCAGTCTTCTGCAAGTTTTGATGACAAAAAATGTTACTATACAAAAACTGCATCTCAAGATTAAATAAAAATGATGATTTGAACACCATCCAATAATTGGAGCTAACTAGTATTACCTTATTGCCACTTTGCTTTAATTGCATATAGGAAACAATCTTTGATTTTTCCTCAGGCATTTGGTTCATTTTCATTTTCTTATTGTGTGAAACAAATTTGAATTGCTCCCTGAGATGAAATCATACATTATGAATGGAAATAAACCTAAAAATATTAACCAAGTACAAGTTGAGAGGCTTGACAATGACCTTATAGCAAGTAGTTTTTAAGCATTCTTTTGAGAAATGAGAAGGAAAATTAATGATGAGACTTCCAGTGGGCAAAAAAAAAGTAGACTATGAGGCCTGGTGCTATGTATGACACTGCTGGTAGATACATTCCTTACATGGTATGTACGTGAGGGACTTTACCGGTAGGCAAGTTCCTTAGCGGGTAGGTGCCTTGGGGACAGTTCTCTACCTGTAGGTATTTAAGGAGCACAGCAAGTTTAAGTTCCTTCCCTGGACGGTACCCTGGGGCATTGCTGTAGGTAAGTTCTTTACCTGGTAGGTGGCGGATAGGCACTACTGACAGGCATGTTCCTTACCTGGTACTGCCTGAGAGACACTGCTGGTGGGTTAGTCCCTTACCTGGTAGGTGCCTGGGGAACATTGCTGGTAAGTTCCTTACTTGCTAAGTGCCTGGGGACATTGCTGGTATGTAAGTTTCTTACTTGCTAAGTGCCTGGAGGACACTGCTGGTGTGCAAGTTTCTTACTTGCTAAGTGCCTGGAGGACATTGCTGGTATACAAGTTTCTTACTTGCTAAGTGCCTGGAGGACATTGCTGGTATACAAGTTTCTTACTTGCTAAGTGCCTGGAGGACATTGCTGGTGTGCAAGTTTCTTACTTGCTAAGTGCCTGGAGGACATTGCTGGTGTGCAAGTTTCTTACTTGCTAAGTGCCTGGAGGACATTGCTGGTGTGCAAGTTTCTTACTTGCTAAGTGCCTGGAGGACATTGCTGGTATACAAGTTTCTTACTTGCTAAGTGTGCTGGAGGACATTGCTGGTATACAAGTTTCTTACTTGCTAAGTGCCTGGAGGACATTGCTGGTGTGCAAGTTTCTTACTTGCTAAGTGCCTGGAGGACATTGCTGGGTGTGCAAGTTTCTTACTTGCTAAGTGACTGGGGGACATTACCGGTATATAAGTTTCTTACTTGCTAAGTGCATGAGGGACACTGCTGTAGGTACGTTCCTTACCTGGTAGGTGCCTGAGGGACACTGCTGTGGGTAAGTTCCTACCTGGTAGGTGCCTGAGGGACACTGCTGTGGGTAAGTTCCTTACCTGGTAGGTGCCTGAGGGACACTGCTGTGGGTAAGTTCCTTACCTGGTAGGTGCATGAGGGACACTGCTGTGGGTACGTTCCTTACCTGGTAGGTGCATGAGGGACACTGCTGTGGGTACGTTCCTTACCTAGGTGCATGAGGGACACTGCTGTGGGTACGTTCCTTACCTGGTAGGTGTGCATGAGGGACACTGCTGTGGGTACGTTCCTTACCTGGTAGGTGCATGAGGGACACTGCTGTGGGTACGTTCCTTACCTGGTAGGTGCATGAGGGACACTGCTGTGGGTACGTTCCTTACCTGGTAGGTGCATGAGGGACACTGCTGTAGGTACGTTCCTTACCTGGTAGGTGCATGAGGGACACTGCTGTAGGTACGTTCCTTACCTGGTAGGTGCATGAGGGACACTGCTGTAGGTACGTTCCTTACCTGGTAGGTGCCTGAGGGACACTGCTGTAGGTACGTTCCTTACCTGGTAGGTGCCTGAGGGACACTGCTGTAGGTACGTTCCTTACCTGGTAGGTGCCTGAGGGACACTGCTGTGGGAATGTTCCTTACCTGGTAGGTGCCTGAGGGACACTGCTGTGGGAACGTTCCTTACCTGGTAGGTGCATGAGGGACACTGCTGTGGGTAAGTTCCTTACCTGGTAGGTGCCTGAGGGACACTGCTGGTAGGTCTGCAAGCCTCCCACACAGTAGGATCCCTCTGGACAGGTGTAGTTGGCTGGGGTGGAGGACACCTGCCCCGCTGGGCAGTAGTAGCCTGGACTGCAGGATCCTGCGGGGCTAGCCAGACCCTCCTGGTCACAGTACTGACCTGTCACATGACATGGGACAATCCTTTAGCAATTTCCACAATTCACAGTATGGGGAGATTTTATTCAAGTCCCTGCCTGGCTAATGTACTGACCATGTCAAGCTGTTGAAAGTTTGCTACCTGTGTCTACAGACTTTGAAATGAAATATATTCTAATAAAAGATCATGTGTGATGTTGACTGAATATGAGTGCTACACCTGGTAAATGCATTGGTAAATAACTATCATAAGATATATGATCTTCCACGCATACTTAAAACAACCCAACCAAATCCTCATTAAGAGTAACATGCAAAATATACAAAACTATTCATTCACCAACATCTATACGAACATCCAAAGCATACAAAATTAAAATTTAATTCAGATGATGGCATATAATTAAAAAAGAAAGTTTAGACTCAAATTCTGACACCTTGAACTTCAGCGTACTGCTGGTTAGTGGCTAGTCTTCAAACAGCAACAACAGCACAACACATGTGTGTTGTTTATCAGTTGTTACCTGGAGTGCAGATCTTGCAAGCAGACTGCACACTGCTGCGAGGGACATCGAGGTAGTAGCCCATGGGACAGGGCTGAGCGTAGGAACTTCCCAGTGGGCAATAGTGACCCGTCGGACATTCATCACCCGTCACTCCGTCAAAGGGTTGGGACATGATGGCTGACCCAACACAGTAGTAACCTGCAATTGCACATGGTCGACTCAGTATCATGGTAAACTGCAAACACACATTTCATGTGAATTCTTTCCCTTAATATATGTTGGTGTGTTTTCTTTAAATCATTATTTTGAAATGATCATCTTTTGTAACTTTGTAAACACATGCACTGTAAACACATAACTATAATGAAAGGTGCTAAAGAACACATACACCTGGGTTGTGTATATACACACATACATGCACACAAAAATACACATACATGCTCTAATGCATTTATATTAACATACATCTACACACTGATACACAAACTCACACACACACACACACACACACACACACACACATACACACTGATCTCAGCTTGCCACATACAAATACACCCATCCACTACTGTCCCAACCAAGCCAAAGTCCATCCAGGCACAAGAACCCCCTCACCTGGAGAACAGTCTCCCGAAGGCTGATCCAGTCCCTCACGCTGGCAGTACTTGCCGCCGTCGCACTCCGTGTAGTTGACACTGCCAATGGGACAGTAAGTTCCCTGGGGACACCTCCCTCCCTGCAGGGGGTCTGTGGGCATGGCCTGCACAGCGCCCCCTAGGCAGTACCAGCCGGCGGTGCAGTTGGCCGTGGGAGCGGCGAGACCCTGGGTCTGGCAGTACATGCCTGCCGTGCAGCTCAGACAAGCTGAGTCGTTGGTCTGCCCCATGGCTGGGTTGAAGGTTCCCACGATGCACTTGTACTGGTCACTGTAGGTGGTGCCGTCGGGGCAGTAGTGGCCGGCGGGGCATGGGGTGCTGAGGTATTCCGTGGCATTGGCCAGGCAATAGTAACCTACAGACAAAAACAGACTTCGCTGTTACTGAACAGTGAGAGTTTGTTGAAACTGATGATACCAACAACAGCAGTCCTCAAGAATGTGAAGTATTTCAGTAACCCAGAAATAGTCTAATGGTGATCTTTTTAATGGTCAATGAGATGGCGCACCCCTTGATTTAAAAATGAAAATTATACCCTGAATACTTGTCAGTAATCAATAATGTCTTCAGGGCAGACAGAGAGCCAAGTCACCTACACTGCCACAAATCCACGATGAGTTTGGTAAAGGAGAAGCTGGATTAAGCCTTACCAGAATACGCAACAAGCACACATCAGTGAGTTTCAAAGTGAGGTGACTGCAGGCGCTAACTGAAATAAATTTATAAGAAAAATGATAATTATTCCCCTGGACAAACAGGGCTGTTCACTCGTACACAGATCAAGGGTCTATGATGATGAGTATTGCAGCAATGTGTCAATTACCAGCAGGCTGAATGTTTGTACAGGGAACACAGGTCTATGGAGAATTGTGGTTTCAGCAATTCATCACTTACCAGCCAGATTGTCCACTTGTATGCAGCACATGGATCTATGATGAACTGTGGTTCAACAATGTGTCACTATCTGCAGGGTTAACAAACTGTACAGAGCACATGGGTCTATGAACTGTATGAACTGTAGCTCAGCAATGTGTCAGTACCACAGGGTTATCCAGTTGTAAAAAGCACATGTTTTATGATGAACTGTAGCTCAGGAATGTGTCACTTACCAGCAAGGTTGTCCATTTGTACATGGCACACCGATCAATGATGAATTGCACCGCAGGAATGTGTCACTTACCAGCAAGGTGTCCATTTGTACATGGCACACTGATCAATGATGAATTGCACCGCAGGAATGTGTCACTTACCAGCAAGGTTGTCCATTTGTACATGGCACACCGATCAATGATGAATTGCACCGCAGGAATGTGTCACTTACCAGCAAGGTTGTCCATTTGTACATGGCACACCGATCAATGATGAATTGCACCGCAGGAATGTGTCACTTACCACCAGCAGGACAGATGATGCAGTGGTCCTGACCCTCCTGGTCCTGGTAGTAACCGGCAGGACAACCGTCAGGTAACTCACTGCCTGCAGGACACCTGTAGCCTCTGGGACATATGTCACCTGTGCCTGCAATCACAGTCATCACCCATTCTTCTCTATGGTCTTGTACTGCATTCGCATTTGTTTTGGTGCTCACACACTTTATCGATCTAAATATCATTTTTCCCCCTTTTTTTTGTCCCATCTTCTAGCAACAGCAGGACTTCAATATAACTCATTGTAACCACCTTACACAGCCGCACCCAATCTGGTCTTTCTCAGGCCCAGCACCAGTAGACTGAAGGGAGCCTTCAACATCAA